>JAJJWW010013822.1:0-111399 GCA_023531295.1 Papaver armeniacum | reverse complement strand
TCGGGGTTAATCGTGGAAGACTTGGAAATTACCATCACGAAACCATCCTCCTCTGAACCAATCTTGGTTTCGAATAAAAACTAAGTTTAAAATCTCAAATCAGGCTTCTTTTGAGCCAAGCTTATGATGCAACACAAAGTCGAGCCTAAAGTCTAAAACAACATGTTTCTTTCCAAATGGCACGTTAAGTTCAAAAAAGAAAGGTAACCCTATATCTCTCGACGATTCTAATAATATATCAGTTGTTAAGTTAATGGATGCAAGTTATGTTTGGGGATTAGGTTTTCCCTCTTCGAAGAAAGGTCAAAACGGTATGTTTCACGACCTTAGGAAAAACTATAAGGATTTAACCATTGAGGAGGTTGATGAGAGTACTAGTTGAATGTAACTTTCATGGTTTGCAAGTTTTAGTTACTACTTCTTGGTACTCTAAAAGGATTATTCTTCTTATGTACTTTGAAGTTCTACTTCTTTAGTTTTTTTTTCCTTTGTGCTCTTCATCTTTTCATGGATTTGTTGCTCTTTTTGTAGTTGTATTCGCCTGCGCACGTCTTGTGTGCATATTAATTTATTTCCTATTGACTGATAAAAAAAAAGTTATACTTTATTGCAAAAGATGCATGTTTTTTTGCCTTTTTCTTGTTTTTCCATGCATGCATATATTAAAATCACATTTATTTGAAATTATGCGATGGTTGAGAATCAGCGGCATTCACGGGTCGGATTGCATTATACAAACTTAGCATTCCATTGCAGCTTGTTTTTGTTGTAGATATATCTTAAGCTAATGAGAAATATCTATCGGAATCTATGGGAAAGTACTTGGGTAGAAGAAATGTTAATCTGACAATATTACATGTGTAAACATGACCACATTTGACAAGCTAGAAAACTTGGTCAACTGTTATGATGGGTTCGACCTCATCATTGGAGGAAGCCCCTGCAATAACTCTCGAAGCCATAGGATTGTAAATGGTCTTTTTAAGGGAATCAACCAACGGTTTCTTTGGTTTTTACCCAATACTAGATATTGTCAAATGCTTTATGTATTTTTATATTTAAAGAAAGATTAAAATCTAACTAAAACTTCATTCAACCGGGATACATTATTAGTTTATTAAAAACAATATAATTTTTGTTATACATCAAAGTTTAAAATAAATAAAAATACTTATTTGAAGTTGTATTTTTATATTTAAAACTAATGAAAGATTAGTGAGCTTCCTAAGTACAATTTTGTATATTCAAATTTTTCGTAGGTGCATGTATGTTATGTAAGAATAACTGACATTATAATAAGAAACAATATAAGCTTTATCATTAAAGTCTAACAGGAAGAAAAATACTTATGAAGTTGTATTTGAATATGTAAAGCTAATGAAAATTTAATGAACATTAGTATTTTCTAGGTCCATTTTTGTATTTTCAAAACACATTCATGTATGTTCTTTCACTAGGTACATATAAAATGTATTTGAGATTAAACGTTCATATTGTCCAATATATAAATGTATTTTATAGAGGTTATATTGTAATATGATCACCAAATATCCATGTACTCTTATATATGGAAATATGTGTTATGAGAGGACCACTTAAGACCTTCTTGTTTAAAAAACCATAACAACCTCTTATTTATGGGTGCATGTACTAGTCTCACTAGTTGGAAAAGTTCAATATATTTGATCTATTTAAATCAAGATTTATATTTAACACATCTTAATATATTACCGATCATACTCATGTTGATATTTAATAAAATGGGTATCGTAATCGAGAATAAAGCAGTAAAGATCCAAAAACCTAATTAAATTATCCAGGAAATTATCTCCATACATTTTTTGGTGATTGTTGATTTCTCAAATAAGCCAGTATAATAGCACTTGCCCAATTCTATTTTTATACTTTATGTTTTTACATCTGTAGATGGTGGATTTTCGACAAGGGATAAAATCGTAAAACCATAATTATACATGCTCCTGATCCAGCAATCATATGAGTATTGAGGCTCATGTCTCTCATCGAAGCATGAAAGCTCATGCCACGAGAATCTCTGATAAAGAATATTGTCTCTCAGAGTATATGTAGATGTGTAGTCTCTCAACTGAGGCAACGACATATCTCATGAATGCTGAGCAATTTCAGTAATTACTTATATATAGAATCAAAAGATTGGACGGCTCCTAGACAGCTTGCCTGCTAGTATAGAGCAATAACGTCTTCAGGATGTAACAATTGTTTTCCCTGACTATATAAAAGAAATATGACGCTTCAACAAGCTCATATCACTCAATTCATGAATAATTAATGCTCCTAGACGATCGTACTAGTACTAGTATAGAGTGTTGCGTGTCGTAGGTGCAATCAAATTAATATCTTATTTCCACTCAATTAAAAATAATATAATGGAAGTCAAGTTCGTTCCCACGAGGAGCAAGAGATTCTAGTTGTAAAAATTGTCACGAGAGGGGGGTGTAAAAAGCAAAAGAAAATAAACAAAGCAATTAAAAGATAAAGTTGAAAGCAATAAGAGAGATAAGATCAAGGAATCCTTCTTCGTTGCAAAACAATGAATCAAGTTATGTTTTTCATCCACATGTTATTAGTCACGATTATAACCAACCGTAGGATAGCAGTTCGCTTAGCTAGCCCCAAAATCCCTTATTTTCACCGAGTAACAAGTCCGCTTAGTTATCGATTCTATTCAAAAGAACCACCTTGAGGTTCGCTTACAAGATTTAATTCCCAGAATGCATTAAGATCTATGAATTTAGGTTTAGTACTAGTAGTTAAACTCGGCTTCGCTTGGTCCACTTTCTAGCGTTGTTTTTACACACAATCGCTCCACGAATCCCTCCGCAAGGTCTCATGTTTTCTACTTGTGTAAAGTGTCGAGAACGATTACTTATTCCCTAACTTATACTAGATTTAGATTAAACTAACAAATCAATTTAGCGTGCACTCTAAACAATCTATCAATCAATCATGAATGAATAAACATTCCTATTAGTAAAAACAAACGATAATCATGTGAAAAATCTCAAGATAGAATTGAAACAAACCTCAAATCATATATTAAGAACTAGGAATTCATCCTCAATCAATAATAAAATTAGCTACTCATGCTAAAGAGTTCACACAAAGAATAAGAAAAGAAAAGTGTTGTGTGTGTAGAGATGTGTGTAAAAGATGTAGAAAAACTTCTCTATTTATAGGCTTCAATATTCTCCAAATCTTCCAAGGAATAGAATCATTTTCCTTTAGCAATTCAATTTCCAAATTCAAGTCTTTCTCTACTCTTCATCTTCTCTTTCCAAATTTGAGCCAAATTCTCCATCCAATTCCTAGTCCAAGTCTTCACACCCATGAGAGAAGTCCACAGAAGGTCTGAATTTTTTGGCTCATTAAAATCCGGTATTATGGTGGAATTTGACGAATCCGTCACCACCGGCCACCCGAAAATTTCACCGTCATCGGTATATTCGACGGAATATTCCGTCAGTCCACCGTTAGGACTAATGGTCAAACTGGTCAAACCGTCAGTCCGCGTTAGTCAATCGGGTCAGAAGAAGGGGAGTTAGCCGAGTCAGTTAGACATCTGACTGGTCTGAATCGTCTAAGTAGATCTTAGTCACTGAGCTGGATCGGCTCGTCGGGTTGACTCGCCTGAGTTGCAGGGCTGGATCGGTCATCGCCGGCACCGAATTAACTCGTCTGAGGGAAAATCCGGACAAAGTTCCGTTTGTTTATAGGATATTCCCGGCCGAATTCAGGCCTGTTTTTGGGTCTTCTCCTGTTAAGAATCCTAAACATACATCTATTTGAAGCATTCATTCATCAACATAGTTGAGTGTTATCTTTTCTGCGTATAGCTGAATCACAGGTTTGAGCAACAACATCTCTATTCAACCACCAACAGCCGCACTTCTTGGCTCAAACGGCACCAGATTCCCCAAACTCTGAGCTCAAATTGCACTCTTTCTAACCCAGTTTCATAATAGCACATTATCTCCTCAACATCACAGCGCTTCTCTTCCTCTTTTCGATTCCATACCCCTATCTTCTTTCAATTGATTCTCGATCCATGTAACAGCTTGTTCTTCTCCAACTGAATCAGCACAAAATCGAATCAAGCTAACCCATTCCTCTGTTGCTTCTTAGGCTGAGCTCAACACTTTGCGGCATCATCTTCTTCTCTTTCACCAGCAAACCCTAATCAGATTCTATTGCAGTAACATCATCGTCTCATCTTCAGATTCCACCTCTGAATTTCATCCTCTGTGCTCTTGATTTCTTCTCCCAGTTTATCTATTCCAGACGCACCCGCTGTTTGCTTTGGTTCAGGGGAAAAAATGTGAATTATTGGAAACAAGAGAAATGTGATTCTCGATTTAGGGTTATAACTTGGGGTGGATTTACACACCCAAATGTACGAGAACCACCCAAATGTAGCTCCCCCTTAACCTCAGTTAGACTTTCATTAGTGCTTCTCCAAATAGAGTTGCCCCTTAACCTTGACTGGGCTCCATATATCAATCGCCTGTAAAATGACCTTTTTGCCCTTTTGGCTCAAATTGGGTGATTTCTTCTTCTTTTCCTCCGTGCGACTCCAAAGTAGCTATAAAATTCAAAACAAGCGTAAAATACATAATTTACAAGAAAAATAGCAAAGAAAGCATAAACAATAGATAATAAATAGGATGTATTCTACACCCTATCATAGAGCCATCAATTAATTATTCCTAAATCATTAGATTCATTAACTGAATCCCTGGAAATATTCTATGTTTTCCATAATATTTCATTACTTCAATTCATGGTTCTTCCTAGCATAATTCCATGGGTTAGTAATAAATATTCAACACACGGGCATCTGAGCAACTATTGAGTAATCCCCGACTAAAATGGTGCAAGTGTACTCAGCAATGATGCACTAACGAGCACCTGAATGCACGAACGAGCATTCCAAAATACGAAGGAACGATGAACCTATGCAAAATAGGAAGAAAATAATAAATAATAAAATATTAATCAAGGCGCGGGGGGACTGGGCCCACTGGCCGGCCGATCGTGTCGTGGCCAGTCCCACGCCCAATTTTTATATTTTATCATATTTTTATTATTTTCCTTGATCTCATGAAAATTCCCTCATTTGAACAAAATTCCTTCGGTTTAAGGAAACTCCTCAGTTTCATGGTGTTTCCTTCGCATCAAGGAAGTAATATAAAATTGGGAAAGGTGTCGTGGGACCGTGTCTACTAGCCGGCCGGCTATGCGCTAGTCATGGCCGGTCCCACACCTCATGATTCCTCATTATTTTATTATTAAATCCCTCATCTCATTAAAACTCCTTAATTTCATGATATTTCCTTCAAGTCATGGAAAATAATATAAAATTAGGAAATCTCGTGGGACCGGGCCCTAGCCGGTCCCATACGCCCCTTATTTTAATATTATTATTTTTTATGTTTCCTTCATTCCATGAAATTCCTTGATTTCATGATATTTCCTTCAAATTATGAAAATTCCTTCAAATTATGAAAATTCCTTCAAATCATGAAATAATAATACATAAAATTAGGGAAAGTGATAATTATTTTCAATGATGTTATAGTAAAAGGTTCGTTGAGACTTGTGAAGATTGTGCTTTTAGATTTAAATTTTAAGACTAAGCAAATTAAAACTGACTATATTAGAGAGACCGGGGTTCGGGATTTCACCATTCACCAAAATTCATGTGATTTAATGTTAATGTTTATCATGCAATTCTAGACAATATAACTCCAATCAAAAGAAATTGTGATTCTAATCATTGCCTAAATTAGATTTTCAAAACATCAATTGTTAATCGTGCATGAAGTATCAAAATCCCTAAACTAAGCATACTTCATCAAGAGAAAACACAACTAATTAATAAAAATCATTTACTCAATTTTCATTCGGTGCAAATAATCATAAAAGAATTGCATAAGTAAATTTAAGTAAATATTACCACATAATTCTTGAAAGAATGGCTTCCTCCGTCCCCCCGGAGGATGGGTTTAGCTCATCATCATGGAAACACGCTCAAAAGTTGATTTCATTGCTCAAATAGGTGTTACAAAGATGAAATATAGAGAAAATGATTAAAACCGGGTGTTTGCAACGCTTATAATTGTTGCAAAACATTATTACAGAGATCGATATAAAGAAAGTGTCGCTGTAATTGTAGCATATAAGATCACATTCTAACCTGTCGCAATCATCAGCATAAACGATGATGGGTGTGCGTCTTATGTTCTTCGTGTTCTTCACAAGCAGAAGAATGGTGTTTCTCTCAACTTGATTCTCCTTCACAGGCTCTGTCACTCTCCCAAACTCTCCTCCCCCCTCTGTGACCTCTATCACCCTTTTTATACTCGACATGGCTCATCAAATCTCGTAGTAAATGCCAATAATCCTCTCATACTTCTTTCATCAATACACGGGTTTTATTTCCTTATCTTTCACTTTCACGCGGTAACTCGCAGTAGACACACTTCATCACGTTGTATATTGATCACAGATGGAGGTACACATACAACTCTCTTAAATAGAACAAAATCAAAGATAAAATCTCGGGATTTTCTCTCTTCCCCTGTTTAACGAGAATCATAGAAATCTTCTTTATTTATCTTCAATAACTGCTTTACCGATCCTGTAACACGCTGTAAGGATGAAAACGAACAAATCCCATGAAATTCTCCCATAAAATCTTCGAGTATTTCAGACAAGTTTTCCCGCCAATTTGCAGGTTTGAACGTGAAGATGGTTGCCCCTTAACAACAGCTGGGGTGCGAATATCACTTGGGTACCCCTTAGCGATTAGGTTACCCCTTATCCAATAGTGAGATTCCGAATAACACGTGTCCTCCGGGGTGCCTTTTAACACTTTTTCGAGCCGAATTTTCCAAAAATGTTTATTCCCCAAAAATACCTACACACACATAAAACATCATAATAAGTACAAAATCGAGTGCCAACAATATATATTATTGAGATCAAATTAGACACAAAAATGTGTCTATCAAATACCCCCAAACTTATTATTTGCTAGTCCTCGAGCAAATTTATTTAAAAAAATAAAATGACTACACTTAGCACGTGCAGCAAGCCGTTAAACCGCTAGGTGGCCTAGCGGCGAGTGATGTCTCCTGAGGGTTTACCGGAGGTGTACCCACAAAACCTTTACTCCAGGACTTAGCTATCTACGCAGAACCTTGGAAGGCACTAAAGAATCTCCTTGGTTGGCATACTTATTGACTACAGGAGGAAGTACCCTGATGCGAAATTCCAATTGTTGTATACGAGTTTGCACTCAAGCATACTAAAATTCATATATAAGTGACAGAGCTCTACTCAGATAGTTTCTGGACATCATAAACCGGAGTCAACCAATCACATGGAAAGATTAAGAAGATGGATGTAGAGAAAAAACATATATGTTGACTAAGGTGAACCTATCCTAATGGACTGAGATACCGGTTTGACTAATATCAACACAACCGGCATATACAAGGGAACCAGTGGTCGATAATCCTAACTCTAGGTCAACTCAGCTGGCATATACAAGGGTACCAGTGGTCGACTTTATTGAATTTATTCCGGTTGGTCTAATGGTCTGGTCTCAATTTTTTTTTTTTTATTTTTTTTTGTATCTCAATCACTCTATTTCACCTAGCAATGGTATAAAGAAAAAAAAAAGTGATCAGGATTCTTTCGATGTTTCCATCACGAGATATGGCGAAACTACCATGTTTTTTTTTTTTTTTTAATTCTAACACATGAGCTCTGTGCTTTTATGAATAGACTCTTTAGATGTTTCCATCTAAGCAGATTGGTTCCTCAACTCCTATAACCAAGATGCTTCCATCCACTTAGACTGGTTAGTGCCATCCTTAATAAACATAAATTTCTAGGCTCTGGAGTTTTATTTATTGCAACTAAAAGTTTCTCCCATACCCCAAACTTAAATCTAACATTGTCCTCAATGTTCTAAAGATGAAATTAAAAACATGAACAAGGAGAAACTGTTACCATTTGAAGCAAAAGAGATAAGGAAAGATATTACCGTGTTGCATGAGCAAGGGATACCTCCCAAGGAGTGCTAAGTTTAAAGTCTTCAGCCAGACATCAAATACCTCAAAAAGGATCTTAACCTTCCAAAGTCATACACCAATAGCCGAAATAGTTGTGGGTCCATAAGACCAAATAGAGCTAACACCAATATCAGGCAACTGCACTGGTTCAGAAAAATGAATATAAGGAGCACATTCTCATCTAAGGTATCTGTCAAGACAACTGGGTTTATCTGGGGTGCGTTATTGAACTTCATATGTGTGTCTCGATAAATAGGTTCATCCGAAAAATGGGTCTCTAATATCTGGGTTACCTCCTGGACAGTATCAGGAGGATCGGGTTGCTGAGTCTGAATAGACTCGAGTAATATCTCAGACACACATGGCTCGAGTCCCAAGTTAGGGACTCTAATTAGGGATACATGAGAATCACATGAACCATCACTACCCCCAAACTTAGGGTTTTCATTACTCACAGACAAACCTCTAACTATTGCTTGAATTTCCGGATCTTCAGAGTCCTTAAAATACTCAAGAGATTCTTCCAGTTCTCTGCCCCCAAACTTAGGGTCATCATTATTCTCAGAAAGACCTAACACTATTGCCTGGATTTATGGGTCCTTAAAGTCTTTAAAATACTCAAGGGCTTCTTTTAAAGATTGATCACACATATGGTCTAAGAGAATGGTTTCCTCAAATTCATCTAAAGAATCTCCCAGTAGAGTGTCATGCCAATTATCCTGAACTAAATCCTGAACTAAAGTGCTAATCATATTCACTTCTTATAAATCATCATTCTCAGAAGGTTGTCTAGTAACATTAAATACATTTAGTTCGGTGGTCATATTACCAAAGGATATGTTCATAAGCCCGGTCCTACTGAGTTGATGACAATGTTAGGCGTGGCTAAAAATGGGCGACCTAGAATCACCGGGATTTGAGCGCTAGGGTCCTGAACAGGATGGGTGTCTAGAACAACGAAATCCACTGGATAAATAAACTTATCAACCTCAATCAAAACATCCTCTATGACACCACGAGGAACTTTGACAGACCTATCAGCTAACTGAAGTGTCATTTTGGTCGATTTCAACTTACCAAGACCTAGATGGGTATATACATGATACGGGAGTAAGTTAACACTAGCTCCTAAGTCAAGTAAAGCTTTATCGACCATGTGATTACCAATCGCACAAGAAATGGTGGGGCATCCAGGGTCCTTATACTTAGGGGGTGTTTGGTTCGAAGAATGGAACTTACTTGACCAACTAAAAGGCTTTCTTTTGGACATTAAGCTTACGCTTTCGTGTACAAAGATCTTTAAGGAACTTGGCATAAGCGTGCATCGCCTAATTGCTTCTAATAACAGAATATTGATGTTCACCTGTTTAAATGTTTCCATTATCACGTTGAATGTCGACTCCTTCTTTGTTGGGGCTAACAACTGCGAATATGGGGCTCTAGGCACAAAGGTAGTACTATCAGGAATTTATTGGGACTCCTTAGGGATTGTTTCAGTTTCCTCGGTTACGGGTTCCTCTTGGGAAGTAGAGCGCGGAACTACAGTATGTTTACTAGGCGTGGCTACCTTATTGTCTACTGTTTTACCGCTCCTAAGGGTTTTTATCGAGTTCACATGGTTTGATGATTCCTCACCAACTAAAGATATTTGATGGACCCCCTAGGATTGGGTTGAGTTTGACTAGGAAACTTACCTTCTTCTCTCTCACTTAAATACTTAGCTATTTGGTGACTTGAAGTTCTAATTTAGCAAGAGTCCTGGGAATTATCCTTATGGTTCTCGCTGGTTTCTTGTTGAAAGCTAAGGTGGTTAGTGATAACATATCATAGTTCTTTACTAACATAGTAAGAGCTTCTTCTAAGGTAGAGATCTTTTTCTCGAAGTGTTCAAACTTGGTTTGACTCGAAGGGTTATGAGTATAACCAAAACCCGGGGAGGCCGAGAATTACTAGATCGACCTTGATTAAGGCCCTTAAACCAAGAAAAATTAGGATGGTTTCTCCAACTAGGGTTGTAGGTCTCTGAGTATGGGTCAAACTTCTAACGGTTCTCAAACCTAGCATTGTTATAGACAACATGAGCTTGCTCTTCACTAACCTAACCTTCCCAAAATGAGTTATCGGGCTCTATTCCACAACTAGAGACTTGAGAGGCTCTATTAGGTTCAACAAGGGACCCATTTTTAGACCGACCCATTTCCAAAGATTCTAACCTTATAGACAAAGCAAAAACTTAGATCTCGACGCAAAACTCGTATCTACCATATTAGTGCTACTTCTATTAACCAAGAGTCTTTTAGGGGTTCAACACAAGACTCCCACCTTTGTTGGGATTTTTCAAACAACTCCTAAGAAGGTAAAAGCATCATCAACACTTTTACTAGTGAACTCACCAACGACATAGACTCGACCATGGCTTTGGTCGAATAGTCTAAACCATCATAAATAAGCTCTACGAGTTTCATCTTATCAAATCCATGGTGAGGACACTGGGATATGAGATCATTGAATCTCTTTAAAAACCTATAAAGAGACTCTCCCTCTTGTTGCACACTAGCACTAATTTTACGCTGACTGCGGTTTTATGCTTAGGGTAGAATTTCATATAAAATCAGCAATAAGTTCCCCGCCATGTTTCAATCGATTCGGATGGTAGGTTGTTCACCCCGTCTTGGCTTTGTCTTTCAAGGAAAAGGGGAACATCTTAAGTTTCAAAACTTCATCAGTAAGGTCTTTTATTCTAATTGTCCCACAAATTTCCTCAAAGTCCCTAATATGAAAATAAGGGTTTTCATCATCTTTTTCTAAGAATATAGGGATCATCTAAAGAATACTAGGTTTTATCTCGAAATTAGCCGTATTGGATGGCAATTTAATGCACGAAGCTCGGTTGGTCCTAGTTGGGAACATGTAATCTTTCAAAGTTGCCATCGGGCTGCACAGTCAAGAAGTACTAGGGGTACTTTCCTCACGAAGAGATAGATTCTCAAAACTGAAGTTTCCAAAAACAGGGCTCTCAAAAGAAGAGTGTTCGAGCTCCCCGCTTCCACAAGAAGAATTACTAGGTTTTTCACTAATCAATCGACATAGATTGTCTCTTTTCCAAGCCCGCTCTCTAATAACCTCGGGCATACACTAGAAAAAACAAAAGAAAATGAAAAATCCTAAAAGGAAAGGAAGTTCTATTCAAACACAAACAAGGCTGACTCCACCACAGCAAACCTAATGATTTCTAGCAAACAAAAAGCATGATGGCTCCACTTAGATTGTTTAGACCAGCTTCTAATCTTTCGAAAAGGAACTCGTTACAATAACTGAAGCAAACCTCTCTGGAATCAATCCGAGTTGAAGTAAGTTGAATAGAGGCGAGGGAAGCCGCGTGGAGCTTTGATACCCAAGGCCTCACCGCATTACAAGGCGCGCGATCACGCATTCAACTCACGAAACCATCATGAACTTCCAAGTATGCTTAAAAGAGTAACCAATATTTTTCGAACGACTTTCCTATTAAGCTCGTTACCCTATCGGTCTCGTTCTATTCCAAATTTTAAAGCTTAGGTTCACGTTAAGTATCGTTTTCCTAAGGCGGGCAAGAAGAGAACGGTGATGAAATCCGAACCCTTACCTTGTATGGCCAGGCCTTGCCCTTTACTAGGAAATTAAAGCAGCCGTATTCAGTTCCTCGACATATATGCAAACGAAGGAATACAAGAACCCGGCCGACGGGGGATTCACGAGTGTTTCGACAAACTTACCTCCCGTTCCAGACGGGGGATGAACCGTTGTAGTCGACTCGGGCCACGACTCCAATGTCGTGTACGAACCTAAGGGGACGAGGCGATATCGTAATCACCGTCCTTCTCTGCACACAGTTTATATTTAAACTACCCTTCCGTAGGGTTTAAAAATAATGTCCCAAAGTTTAAAGTCCAAAGTCCAAAAATAAAGTGCAAAAGAAAAGGAAAGTCTAAAAAAAAAATATCTAAAAAAAATAAAAATGCCTCTCTTTTTAAAAAAAAAAAAAAAACAAATCTTCTTCTTTCGCTCCTTTCGCTTTGCCTTTTACTCCAGTCTTTAAGTATTCACCAAAAGCTTTGGCAAAATTTTCTTTCACTCCAAATTCCAAATTCTGTAAGGAAAAGACAAAAAACCCAAAAACGTAAAGAAGAACAAAAACAAATAAAAACCTAAAAAAAAAAAAAAAAAATCTAAAAACTCTAGGCTAAAGACAAGTCCGCGTCGGCGGCGCCAAAAATTGATGATTATTTTCAATGATGTTGTAGTAAAAGGTTCGTTGAGACTTGTGAAGACTGTGCTTTTAGATTTAAATTTTAAGACTAAGCAAATTAAAACTGACTATATTAAAGAGATCGGGGTTCAGGATTTCACCATTCACCAAAATTCATGTGATTTAATGTTAATGTTTATCATGCAATTCTAGACAATATAACTCCAATCAAAAGAAATTGTGATTCTAATCATTGCCTAAATTAGATTTTCAAAACATCAATTGTTAATCGCAAGCATGAAGTATCAAAATCCCTAAACTAAGCATACTTCATCAAGAGAAAACACAACTAATTAATAAAAATCATTTACTCAATTTTCATTCGGTGCAAATAATCATAAAAGAATTGCATAAGTAAATTTAAGTAAATATAACCACGTAATTCTTGAAAGAATGGCTTCCTCCGTCGCCCCGGAGGATGGGTTTAGCTCATCATCATGGAAACACGCTCAAAAGTTGATTTCATTGGTCAAATAGTTGTTACAAAGATGAAATATAGAGAAAATGATTAAAACCGGGTGTTTGCAATGCTTATAATTGTTGCAAAACAACACTTCCAGAGATCGATATAAAGAAAGTGTCGCTGTAATTGTAGCATATAAGACTGTTACCTGTGCAATCACTCCAGCATAAACGACGGATGGGTGTCGTCTTATGTTCTTCGTGTTCTTCTCACAAGAAGCAAAGAATGACGTTTCTCACGTAACTTGATTCTCCGCTCTGTGAGGCTCTTTGCACTCTCCGAAACTCTCCTCCCCCCTCTGTGACCTCTATCACCCTTTTTATACTCGACAGGGCTCATCAAATCTCGTAGTAAATGCCAATAATCCTCTCATAATTCTTTCATCAATACACGGGTTTTATTTCCTTATCTTTCACTTTCACGCGGTAACTCGCAGTAGACACACTTCATCACGCTGTATATTGATCACAGATGGAGGTAGACTTCTTGCAGACACATACAACTCCCTTAAATAGAACAGAATCATAGACAAAATCTCGGGATTTTCTCTCTTCCCCTGTTTTACGAGAATCATAGAAATCTTCTTTATTTATCTTCAATAACCGCTTTACCCAATCACGTAACACGTTGTAAGGATGAAAACGAACAAATCCCATGAAATTCTCCCATAAAATCACGCTGGAATTCTTTCCGAGAAATCTTGATATTTCCTGGACAAGTTTTCCCGCCAATTTGTAGGTTTGAACGTGAAGATGGTTGCCCCTTAACAACAAATTGGGGTGCGAATATCACTTGGGTACCCCTTTAGCGATTAGGTTACCCCTTATCCAACAGTGAGAGTCCGAATACCACGTGTCCTCCGGGTGCCTTTTAACACTTTTTCGAGCCGAATTTTCCAAAAATGTTTATTCCCCAAAAATACCTACACACACATAAAACATCATAATAAGTACAAAATCGAGTGCCAACAATATATAGTATTGAGATCAAATTAGACACAAAAATGTGTCTATCACAAAGCTCACGGGACCGGGCCCTAGCCGGCCGACCATGCCCAAGCCGGTCCCACACGCCCTTATTTTATTATTATTAATATTATGTGTTTCCTTCATCTCATGGAAACTCCTTCACTTCAAGGAAAACTCCTTTATTTCAACAAACTTCTTGATTTCATGGTATTTCCCTAAAATCATGAAAAATATAATAAAATTAGGAAAAATGCTATGGAACCGAGCTCATTGGCCGGCCGGCCATGCCTTAGCCATAGCCAGTTCCACACTTCATGAATCCTTCATTTTATGATTACTTTTCCTTCATCTCATGTAGTTTCCTCAGTTTCAGCAAAAATTCCTGATTTCTTCATATTTTCTCAAATGATTGCTCAAACGCACATTAAAAAATATCAAAATTCTCAGGACTGAGACACGAACACTTTGGTGACATGAGCATATTACCTTGACCGACCAAGGTTGGCTCTTTGGCTTGCGAGAGGCCGGTCCCTCATACTTTCATCATTTGACCTAATTTGTTCACATTAGGTTCAAACTCTTCCAAATAATTTTGGAATTTTATAAAACGATCGTCATACGACGGTCCCGTGACCAAACATGGCCGGTTTCATGACCCCTTGGTCGGTACCTCATCTCTTCATAATTAATTAGGTTTTATCACCTAAAGGCTCAGACGAGCATTGTTTTAATAAATGATTAAACCAGCATTTAATCATGTTTTCATCAATTGGTCTTCAAGAGACTTTGGTATTTGCTCACTCGAGCGTCTGGGCGCTACATGGTCGACCCATCATCCCATGTAGCCGGTCCCTCCTTCAATCTGTGGTTGATTTTTAAATAAATCATCAATTGATCGAATTAGGGTTTCGAGTCCAAGGTTCATAATTCCAGATTCAAACGCTAATAATTTTACGTTGATCCCATGATCAACATTTTTATTAATTATACTCGGTTCAGCTGCCAGTATTTTAAATTAATATTTTATTTGGTCATGCTACCAATAATTCATCAAACGAGCAACATTTTCTCAAACCAAGGAATATTGGTTCAACTATCAATATTCAACAATTCATCGAATGAGCAATATTTGCTCACCTTAACTATCAACATTTACTTGAGAATTATACCTCTGTTTCAACGGACACGTTCAATTCATGAGTCTCAGAACATTTGCAAATCACGTTCAACTCAGCAATACAAGGACTCATCGTCCCATGAAGTCAGCAACTGACTAACTAAATACACGTCTGCCTTGCAGACTCCACAATCACGAGACATCAATCGTGTTACATGGGGGATATTAACTAGGGTTTTGGTCTGGCGGTCTACGACACGTGTGTTCATACACACGATGAGAATGTGATCAAGTTGTGCAATCAGTTGGAGGAGTTAGCAAAGTAGTGGATGGAAAATCAACCAAGTCTCCGCACGATGAGTAACTGGTTTTAACACGATTTCCACTTCCCCACTCTTTGACTCCAGAATCGTCACGCACTTCATGGGATCAAGGTGTTTCACAATTCTAGCAATATAAATAAGTCTCTGAATCATGATTGAAAACAAGACAATCTTACGTCAAACAGACAACAAGAGATTACCAACTCAACGTCTGAGTAATTACTCTCAACAGAGCAAAATTCAATCATTCAGAACTTATCTTATTTCAGAATACACAACACACCTACAATCTTCGATCACCATTGATCTCACATATTTCTCAGCTTCCCTCCTACAGATCGACCCATCCTCTCTTGTGACCGAATTGACTCTGGAACGACCATTGTCTTGGTTTAGGCCGGAGTCCTACAGATTGATCTCTCGAATTCAAAGCACTCCCTTTTTGCAGTGAATCTGTGTGAGGTTTGATAGTTTGCTCGTTTCAAGGAGTTTCCTCCACACGGCCGTCTCCTCAATTCCTTAAAAACCAGCAACTCGTTTTGCCCCATCTACAACATCTCTTAATAGTTGTTTTGTATCTTAATTTGTACTTGTTATCTTGATCTCAATATGTTCTTCCAAACTCTTTACTTACCCTCCTAATTAAGTCCTAAGAAAGATAAAATTCCAATGAATTTTGTTCCGTAAATCATGACTGATATCAACACCTCTAATCCCTACGTTGTTTTGCATTTCGACGCGTCATCACCAAGTTGATCGGGACTCCAAAAAATAATATGAAAAGTGATGATTTGATTCTAATATCTCTTATAGTTATTGTGGCAGCTTCTTCATATTAGATTCATATTTCTCAATCTGATCGAGGTTGTCCTTAGTATTTTTCATTCTCAATTTCCAAATTTAATCATCAACAGGCTCTAAAAACATAAAAGATGGTATAATTAAAGCATATGACGATAAACTAGTTTAGTATCTTATACCAGCTTAAAGTATATGTTTAACTCTTTAAGTTTGATCACTATAAAACTGAAATGCATTATTTATTTCTTATAGTTATAATGTTCTCGCTTTTTACATATAGCCAAAGATTGAAAAAGTAGTAATGTACTGATATAACATTAAAAGTTTCACATATCAAGATATAAACTACATAAATCTAGAAAAGTAAGTACATTGAAAAAAAAAACACTCATAAAGTTTGTCTTCCAAGTCTATAATGCTTTTAGAACATAAAATTGAACATAGTGATTATTGTGGGACTATTAATGTGCAAAAAAGAGGATTTTCTTTTATTTGACCACCAAATAAAATGAATTTATTGATATAAAAAGAGGATATAAGTCTAAACAGAAAAACAAAACCAAAATAGAGGTAATGGACTACCTAACTTAAAGAAGCTTAAAATACACACTATGAAAATTCTGGAAGACTGCATTCAAGTTAGTATTATCGAACTCTTTTACAATGAAATACCAAGTGAAGAGAAGATAGATTGCTTTCAGATATACAACACTAACATTGAAAATCTTTCCCTTGAAAATTATCACATTCATTTCTTGTTAAATTAAATGCTCCATATTATCACTACAGATTCCAAATTAAAGTAATAACTATAGTATGTTGCGACAGATTCCATGTTTGTATGACTTGAGAAAAATCTTGAGGCATAGTAAAAAAACCATCTAATCTTATATGAAATTCTAACAAATTCTTATTCGCAAAGAGCATAAACGACTTCCCAATTGAAAATCGGTACGTAAGTATCTCTAATAGATACTTAGCTTACTTATTGGCTTGAATATCCAATTTTCAGATAAAAGATTAATGCCTAAACAAATGAGAGATATTTTTTTCTTCAATATTTTGGATCATGATTATATTAAGTTAATTGTTTTTAACTGGTCTAATCCGAGACGAACTACAAATAATCTGGACTACATATGATTTAAAGTGATGATCATGAATTCAATCTTGTTTTTGGTTAGTGCGAGATTGAGTTACACTGCATCGTAGTGATCCTTTTTTCAATTCCAAATCTCCAACTCCATTTAGAAAGCATTGACTGATTGAAGTATTGCAGACTTCTCAGGCCAAGATCGCGTTGTTCAATTGGAGAAAAAACCAGTTCCCCGTTGTTTGAGGGTGAAAATGGTTTCCGCTGATTTCGGTAATTTCGGTGTGTGGGTGAGAAACGGATTTAAACCCTAAACAATGTACTACAAGGGAGTACTTTAGATTCGTGAGATCAATCTGTACAAGTCCAGCCTAAACCAAGAAATGGCCGTTCCAGACTTGCTTCGGTCACAAAGTGGAGGAGAATGGGTTGGTTTTGGGGAGGGAAGCAAGGAAAGTGAGGAAACCAAAATAGTTGATTATGGAAGAGTAGTTGTGTTACGACTTGTATCAGAAAGTGGGAAGCTAACAGATGGGAAAATTAGCAAACGTTTTCTGAGTGGTGTATGCTCCTGACTGAACTTGTTGTTCGGTGAAAATAGGTAAGACCTATTTATACAAGTAGAAGTGAAACGTACTCTGGTCTCATTAAGGAATGGAAAAATGGGTGAATAAATGGGAGGAGGTGGTAACGTTAATGCATGGAATTAATGTTCCATAAAACCATTAATGCATGGAATTGATGTTCCATGAAACCGTTAACGCATGGAATTGATGTTCCATAAAAAGAACGTTTCACCATTAACTCCCTGTATTTACTAACCGCCTCATCCTTACGAGACTTCCTTATGACGGGCGTAGTGTACGCCGCACGCTGTAAACCGCCAAACCAATACCCAAAGAGGATCCCCCAGTTTGTGATATGTGTTGATGTCTCGAACATGTAACATGTTGTTGTTGCCTGGAAAGTCGCGCTGGGGAGACTTGCTAGCTTGGTGACATTCGACGGTCGAGATTTTGCATCTCAAGAGGAAATATAGTCGTTGATCGTCGCACGCTTTCGTTTTGGTAGCCGCGTAGGGAAGGCCAGCATAATGGCGCGGCTAGGTTGGCATGCCGTTGGCATGGCATGGTTTGGCGTGGCCAAACTTAGGTTTTCTGGCCAAAGGTTACCATGCGTCGTCTGGTAACCTTGGATGGCTAGGATTTACTCATGGGATTGAAGGGGGACCGTTGATCGTCGCACGCCTTCGTTTTTGGTAGCCACATAGGGAAGGCCAACATGGTGGCGCGGCTAGGTTGGCATGCCATGGCATGGTTTGCCGTTGCCATGGCATGGTTTGGCGTGGCCAAACTTAGGTTTTCGGGCCAAAGGTTACCATGCGTCGTCTGGTAACCTTGGATGGTTAGGATTTGCTCCTGGGATTGAAGGGGGACCGTTGATTGTCTCACGCCTTCGTTTTTGGTAGCCGCGTAGGGAAGGCCAGCATGGTGGCGCGGCTAGGTTGGCATGCCGTTGGCATGGCATGGTTTGGCGCGGCTAGGTTGGCATGCCGTTGGCATGGCATGGTTTGGCATGGCAAAACTTAGGTTTTCGGGCCAAAGGTTACCAAAGGTTACCGTGTCTCTGGAACCTTGGATGGCTAGGATTTGCTCACGGGATTGAAGGGGGACAAGTTGATCGTCAATGCGCCTTCGTTTTTGGTAGCCGCATAGGGAAAGCCATCATGGTGGCGCGGCTAGGTGCGTTTGGCGTGGTGGGGCCAAGGGCTTAGCATGCCATTGGCACATGGCGCGGCTAGCATGGCTAGGGCCAAGGCAAGGTGCGGTTTGGCTTGGCATGGCGGGTCCAAGGGTTTGGCATGCCATGGGCGCATGGTGCGGCTAGCATGGCTAGTGTCACACGCCCATTTAATCGCCTAAATTTTTCATGGGTCATGACCGGCAATGATTGTGGTTCAGTGAATCAACTTCACCCAAAATCATTCAGCCTTGCATACTTGCACCAAAGTACGCATCTGCCTTCACTCATAAGGCATTGCACAACGGAAGTCTTTTCTTCTTTCTCTAACTCTTTATGCCCCCATAAGCATAAGAGGTTACGCCATGCATCAAACCAATTGAAAACTTCACAAGATCAACAACATCATAAACACAAAGATATAACACAATAAACCCATTTTATTGCATTAAGGAAGATTATACAAAACAATCCATCTCATGGACCAAAACAAGCCATTCACCCTCTTGGTGAATGCCTAACTCTCTCTACAAAATCAGTGGTTCTTCTCCAAAATGAACAACACTAACATTATTGATTCCTAAGCTATTTATACATGCTAGGATCATGCCAAAACTTCGTGCAACTCACGCAAGCCTTGGACAGCCAAGTGTCCAAGTAGTTTCCATAACCGCCACTTTCAACTGCCACCTTTTGAGTTGTCACGCCAACAGGTGCCACACCTGTTCTTGGTGGTTATGAACACTCACAAATGGTTATAAACTCCTTTTATAACCGTTCTCCCTTGTCTCACACGTTTGGCATGCTTGTGAAGCTCGCAACCAACTTGTAACCGTCACTTGAGCCGTATTGCACCACCGTTGTGCTTTATCGATTCCGCCTCGCCTCCAAGCCCAGCCATCTTGGCCCTGCATGCTTATCACTCTAAGATAACGCACGGACAATCCTTGTGCTTCAATCACCGATGCCAGCTCCTTAAGCTCATTCTGGTTACTCATGCGTCATATGCTTCACTTCGCCAATTTGCTTGACAATAGTAATGCTACTCTTGCATTACTAGCTTGTTTGCATTGTTCAAGCTTTGGCCAGCCTTGAACTAATGCCATAGACCAACTCTTAGTCTATTCTTCACTCTTGCATCCTCCTTGAGCTTGGGACAACTCAATTCCATGGATATGCATCGATGCCAACATCGCATGTTGCATCTGTCACTTTGGCCATGTCTTGCCAAACCTTCAATGAAGCCTTATTGTGTCGGCCAATAAGCTTCATTACTTAGCCAAATGTGCTTTACAGTGTAGCGCCACTCTTGCGCTTCACTGGTCCTGCAGGGTTCCACTATCTTAGTGCTTGACGGTCTATACAGAATCACCGCTTATTATGGCTTGCGTTGCGCTATTATAGCTTACGTTGCGCTATTATGGCTTCGCATTGCACCATTACGGTGGAGTACTGATTGGCCTGCAAATCTATGACGCACAATCATTGTGCTTCACTTGCAGTACCGTAATAGCTAGGGCCAAGGCAAGGTGCGGTTTGGCTTGCCATGGTGGGGCCAAGGGTTCGGCGTGAATGGTTTGGTTTGGCATGGCGGGGCCAAGGGCTTGGCATGCCATGGGCGCATGGTGCGACTAGCATGGCTAGGGCCAAGGCAAGGTGTGGTTTGGCTTGGCATGGTGGGGCCAAGGGTTTGGCATGCCGTTGGCACATGGCACGGCTAGCATGGCTAGGGCCAAGGCAAGGTGCGGTTTGGATTGGCATGGTGGGGCCAAGGGTTTGGCATGCCGTTGGCACATGGCGCGGCTAGCATGGCTAGGGCCAAGGCAAGGTGCGGTTTGGCTTGGCATGGTGGGGCCAAGGGTTTGGTAGGTGCGGCTGGCATGGTTGGCATGCCTTGGCGCATGGCTAGGGCCAAGGCAAGGTGCGGTTTGGCTTGGCATGGTGGGGCCAAGGGTTTGGTAGGTGCGGCTGGCATGGTTGGCATGCCTTGGCGCGTGGTAAATTGGCGGCATGGTTTGCCATTGGCACGGGGTGCGGCTTAGCATGGTTGGCATGCACAGGCGCGGTGGGTGTGGCTAGAAAAAGAGAAAGTATTGAAAGAAAAGCACGGTTTTCCATTGGCACAAGGTGCGGCTAGCATGGTTGGCATGCCTTGGCGCGGTGGGTGTGGCTGGCACGGTTTTCCATTGGCACAAGGGTGCGGCTAACATGGTTGGCATGCCATTGGCGCGGTGGGTGTGGCTGGCACGGTTTGCCATTGGCACGAGGGTGCGGCTAGCATGGTTGGCATGCCTTGGCGCGGTAGGATGTGGCTGGCATGATGAGCCATTGGCACGTGCGGTGTGAGAATTAGGGTTTTGGCTTGTCGAAACCCTAATTAGCATTAAAAAAATGTACCCCGGTAATATTCTCGCGGACAAATTAAAGGGTTCAATAAATGTGCTTGGTTTGGACATTATTACTCAAGTTCTGTGACGTCACTGTCTGACTAGGGTTTTACGACTTTACCCCTAAATTAAAATCCACCATCAACATTAAGTCCCCTGCTTAGCTCGGAACAGGTGCCTTGTTACGAGGTAAGCATATGATGGTGATAGACGAGGACATAATCGAAACGTAGGACATGCAAGTTGGTCAGGAAAGTCCGACTAACCTTATTCGAGAGGTAAGGAGAGTTCATGATCCCGTGTTTGCCGGCCTTGTATAGCTTTTATTTGCTGTGTAGACCGTGAAATGGTGAGGTGAGAAGCATCGGCTTAGTTCGGCTACTCATCATCTTGGCTGGGTTAGGGAATATCATGACGCTGGCTTGGCGAGTTGGTGTCAGCGCGGCAAGTCATGGCATGGACGGCTTGGCATGATGGGGGACGCGGCGATGGAGTGGGCGACTTGGCATGGTGCGGCCATGGCAAGGTGCGGTTTGGCAGGGCGAGGCGTGCACGAACGGTTCGGCGTGATGGGGACAAGGCAAGGCGCGGTTTGGCAGGGCGAGTCGTGCACGGACAGCTTGGTGATTTATCTTCACGGGCCCAGTTGCCTCTTTTCCTTACTTGGCTCAAATAGGAATTTTCTTTTCTCTTCAAAACCCGAGAGTGTTATGCCCACAAAGGGGCATTACTCCTCCTTCTCAGGTTACGTTACCGGCTTTGCTTCCGAATCTCAGCGCTGGCGGCGGAAAAGCAAAACACGAGCGAGTGTGTCTTAAACACGTTCTTCCACGTTCTTTCACCAAGCCCTAATTATTTCGCATAGCCAGGCATGAGGCTTTCCCTTATATTGGCTGGTAGAAAGAGGTTTAATTAGGATCGGATGTCACGCCTTAATTCACGGCTAGTAGGAAAGCTTTCCCCTTTTTTCTTTTGGGACTGCATCGTCTGCTGAACATAAGAGATGATCTTGAATTCTCCATTAAATGCATTCGTCCTGAAAATCGTGTTCGTTCTCTTCCACAGTATCATCTCGTGTTTTTCTCCCGGTTTCCCATTTTATCTTCTTCTTTTACGTATGTTGTTGGCATAGATAGGGTGAAAACTTGCTCATTTTCTTTGTTTTTTGTAGTGTATAATGGGATCTTCCAGAGCGGTCGTACCTCTAATTCTTCGGAGAAAAACCTTGGACTCCCCGAAAACCAGTTTTCTTCTCATGAGGAGGCATTAGGTAGAATCGAATCTCTGTTCCATGAAGTCAAGGAATTATCCAGGACCTTCCTTCTATCTATCTTGGTGAAGTGCGGGCGCGTGTTCGGACTTTCTTGGGCTCGGTGAACATGGAGGAGGAATGGGAAGGTGATGAAGAGCCCTGGTGCGTTGAGAAGCGTCAATATACCAAAATTTATTCTCAGTCCAGTGTTAGGGCGGATCGGATCGCTTCCAGGTTGAAACGACGGAAAACTGAGTCTGTGGAACCTTTAGAGGAAAGCCAACGTAACTTCTTCATACAGGACGGCGTCATAATTCTCGATTCTGATGCGGATGAATCAGGAAATCCTCCTCGAAAGGTCACTGAGAAAACCTTTGAGGAAAACGCTGCGTTTGATGGGACCGAAGCGGCCTTCGGAGTTGATGCCAGAAATGTTGTCGGCGACATTAGGGGGTTGTGGTGGCATATCTTGGACCAGGTTGTTGAAACGTGTCTTTGGGAAAAGAAATGGGCGATGTTCTTCTTGAGGTTGCTTTCAAGATGGGATGTTGAGGTTGCTACTGCTGATGCCGTCGAATGGAATCTTTGCTGCCTGAGAGATTGTTGGGGTAAGTGCTTGAAAATAGCCCTGACCGAGGCGACTCGTGTTCCATCTTTCGATGACTAGCTTATCCCTTTTATCATTTTTGTTTGTTGCGTAGTCGTCCTGATGTTTTTATAGACTCATCTTTACCTTCTTTGTATTCGTGGCGAAGTTAGGGTTTCGCCAATTAACGTTCCGCTTGTGTTTTTTGAATAATTGAATAAGGTATTTCGACATGGTTTTGGCTTTAAGTTGTGATATGATGGTTAATAGTTTCTCAATGATTTTGGGTTAGTTTGATGTATTTCTCTGAGATTTGGAAAACCCATTCGGAAAGAAATGTATGTGTTTTTTTTTTTGAATAAAAATGAAACTCCGGAGAAGAATACAAACAGTGTATTCATCTCGGGGAAATACAAATATCAAGAGAAACTGTTTGAAGGAAATACTAAAGGGAGAGTGGCTGAGAAAGTACAGCATTTTAGGGATTGGAAAGCTTGAGCCATCGCGAGTGAACTATCACGCCTTCCGTCTTGTCTGTGTTGATGAGCTTGCAGTATCCTCCTAAAAGAACGTCTGCCACCAGATACGGTTCGTCTTCTTTTTCATTAGGCGAACCAACCCGAATAGCTATTTTTACCGTCATCTTCCCAACTTGAAATGAGTTTACTTGGACCACTATATCTCCGATTGAAAACGGTTTCATGTGTTGTGCATCCGTTTAAATCTTGGTCTCGTTGGTCTCGATGGCAGTTTCTAAATTCTTTACAAAGCGTTTGAATGGTCCAGCGCCCCATTCACATCTCTTGACAGCGTCCGTGCCAGTAATCGCACCGAGTCCCCATGACGAAATAGTGGAAGAAATGACTGGTTGTAGAGAAGATCGTTCGGCCAGAATTACTTGCATTTGGAATCCACGAGTTAGCGCCAACAGGTCTTCTTCAGGCGTCTGGATTCCATCGATAACTCGTCGATGTGGCAGTAAGTGGGACGGTTCGTTGGAGATCCTTTCGGGCGTTGACATTGGTAGAGGGGATGCATCTAATTTCGCCTTGTTGTCGAGTACCCACAAGTGCCCCAATATCATGTCATAATCCAGTTCTTTGATAATGTGGAATTTGCCACGCGTTATAGCGTCTCCCATCTTGACCTCGAGGTTGATGTAGCCGTGCGCGTTCAAGGCTTCCCCTTCCAGGTTCTCAATCACGGATGGGGATCGGGTAGCCTCTTGCCTCGTAAACCCCGCTGCTTTCAGAATCTTGAAAGTAATAATGTTGAAGTCAGAGGACGCGTCGATGAGCGTATTGTCGAATTCGATACCTCTTAAATAGGACGTGGTCAGCAGTCCCCAGTTGTCCTTTTTAATTCCGCTCGCTGGGAGAGCTTAGGCTCCTGACTTGACTTCCATGGAGGGAAAAAGCCGTTTGCCAGACACAACGCGATTGAGAGCCGTAAAAATATCTTGGCGATGCACCTTGGAAAGGTAGAGAATTTCGCATACGTGTTGCATCATGGACTGCACAGTCTCATGCACGGAGTCCCCAGAGACCCCACAACTCCTTACTGGAAGTGGGTCTCGATGTACTCCCTCGTTTCCTAGTTGGAGTTCCCCTGCTTCTATCTTTTCTTTGAAGATATGTTTTAGTCTGTTGCAATCACTGGTTGGGTGGTGAACAAATCTGTGGTAGTGGCAATATTTGGGGTTTGCCATCTCGGCCTCAGTCGGTGGGCGTCTGGGAGATGGTAGTCTGATAACATCGTCTTGAATCCATGCTTCTAAGAGATCGATCACCTCCTCAATGGGAAACGGGAAATCCAGGGTATTTCCTTCAGCTTCGTGATGACGCATGAGAGCTTTAGCGGCGGCCTTCCGTGGCGGAGTCCCCCGTCGTACTATTAATTCACGTTTAGGATGCTGGTCTGCAGCTGGGGCTTTCCTTTTCCCTCCCTCATTTACTACGCTTACAGAGGAGGGGCCAGTGTTAAATTGTTTGCTGAGGAGACGTCTATGTCCGTGAGTTTCGCGCATGTCTTCGGTTCTGGTCGGTCTAGCCCTTTCCAATAACGCTGGTGCTGTCGTTGCGGATCGTCTGACAACTTCATGGAGTTCAGAGAATGTCTGGAAATGCAGGTTCTCTAGCAAGGCGCGATAGATGGGAGCCATACCGTTGATGCATGTATTTACCAGCTGTTGCTCGGTCACGTTTGGGTCATGACAGTCTAGTGCTGGAACCCCGAATCTCTTAACGAAATCATTAGGATGTTCTTTGTCCCACTGGTACATTCTTCCTAGGTCCGAGAAGGTAACTTGTTCAGACACGAAGAAGTACTTCTTGTAAAATGCGGTAACCATGCTACCCCAGTTGGGAATGCTGTTTGGCGTGATGCTGTTGTACCACGTGTACGCTCTTCCGGTAAGAGATTTAATTTGAAAACTCTCTCAGACGGAGAACGTGATTGTATTCGTGTCCGCCCAAGGATTCGAGGAAGCGAGAGACATGTTCACGTGCATTTCCAGTGCCATCGTACATGGTGAATTGAGGAGAAGAGTATCCTCTTGGGAGAGGAATTCTTTGTATTTCAGATGGGTAAGGAGGTTGATATTGACGCATGTCTATTTCATCATTCTTGACTCGATTCCGAAGAAGTTCCTCCAGATCCTCTCTTGTGACAAAATTGGATGGCTTACTTCTTTCCAATGGGGGTCTGGCACGAGTCTCGTCGTCCGCGGAGACGCGTTCCGCCGAGGCGCTAGCGTCGGGGGTGTTGGAGGCGTTTCTAAATGGCTCTGGATGGCATGACTCACGCGGCAGCCGCTCTGTCAGGGCTTTGAGAAAGACGAGTACTTCTTTCTGCGTTGAAACCATATCCGTCTGGGCTCTGGCGAGAACCTCCTGCCGTTCCATCAAATCAGCGATGGTGATATAGGGTCGGCTTCCTCTGTTTTCTCGTCCCATTGGTGGGGTAGTTGGAGTCTTAGTGGCGGTTGGAGGCGTCATGCTTGATGAAGCGTTAGGAATGGTAGCGGAAGCTCACTGCCCACGGTGACAGCGGCGTTACACCCCAAGGAGCGCTTTGATCTTGCCGGGATTAGCGAGTTACGCAGGACGTTAGAGGCGCAGCGCTCTGGACCGGTGATCGGCGGCGTTACACCTGAAGGGGTGCTTTTCGGTGCTCTTGGGGTCGAGTAGATGGCGTAGTGATGTTGTTGGAAGTAGCGTTAACACCAGGGACAGATTCTGCGTTGGTGTTCACGGCAGTTGATCCGGATCTAAGTTCCACCATGTTGGAGTTGTAAGTGAAAGGTGATATCGGAATTTGGAAATCGATATTGCAACTGATAAATTGATCTCCCACTGTGGTCGCCAATTGTTTGAGGGTGAAAATGGTTTCTGCTGATTTCGGTAATTTCGGTGTGTGGGTGAGAAACGAATTTAAACCCTAAACAATGTACTGTAAGGGAGTACTTTAGATTCGAGAGATCAATCTGTACAAGTCCGGCCTAAACCAAGAAATGGTCGTTCCAGACTTGCTTCGGTCACAAAGTGGAGGAGAATGGGTTGGTTTTGGGGAGGTAAGCAAGGAAAGTGAGGAGACCAGAATAGTTGATTCTGGAAGAGTAGTTGTGTTACGACTTGTATCAAAAAGTGGGAAGCTAACAGATGGGAAAATTAGCAAACGTTTTCTGAATGGTGTATGCTCCTGACTGAACTTGTTGTTCGGTGGAAATAGGTAAGACCTATTTATACAAGTCGAAGTGAAACGTACTCTGGTCTCATTAAGGAATGGAAAAATGGGTGAATAAATGGGAGGAGGTGGTAACGTTAACGCATGGAATTGATGTTCCATAAAACCATTAACGCTTGGAATTGATGTTTCATAAAACCGTTAACGCATGGAATTGATGTTCCAAAAAAAGAACGTTTCACCATTAACTCCCTGTATTTACTAACCGCCTCATCCTTACGACACTTTCTTATGACGGGCATAGTGTACGCCGCACGCTGTAAACCGCCAAACCAATACCCAAAGAGGATCCCCCAGTTTGTGATATGTGTTGATGTCTCGAACATGTAACATGTTGTTGTTGCCTGGCAAGTCGCGTTGGGGAGACTTGCTAGATTGGTGACCTTCGACGGTCGAGATTTTGCATCTCAAGAGGAAAGATAGCCATTGATCATTGCACGCTTTTGTTTTGGTAGTCACGTAGGAAGGCCGGCCATGGTGGCGCGGCTAGGTTGGCATGTTTGTTGGCATGGCATGGTTTAGCGTGGCCAAACTTAGGTTTTCGGGCCAAAGGTTACCATGCGTCGTCTGGTAACCTTGGATGGCTAGGATTTTCTTATGGGATTGAAGGGGGACCGTTGATCGTCGCACGCCTTCGTTTTGGTAGCCGCGTAGGGAATGCCAACATGGTGGCACGGCTAGGTTGGCATCACCGTTGCCATGGCATGGTTTGGCGTGGCCAAACTTAGGTTTTTTTCGGCCAAAGGTTACCATGTGTCGTCTAGGTAACCTTGGATGGCTAGGATTTGATCACGGGATTGAAGGGGGACCGTTGATCGTCATCGCACGCCTTCATTTTTGGTAACCGCGTAGGGAAGGCCAGCATGGTGGCGCGGCTAGGTTGGCATGCCGTTGGCATGGCATGGTTTAGCGTGGCCAAACTTAGGTTTTCAGGCGAAAGGTTGTCATCGTCGTCTGGTAACCTTGGATTGCTAGGATTTGCTCCTAGGATTAAAGGGGGACCATTGATCGTCGCACGCCTTCGTTTTTGGTAGCCGCGTAGGGAAGGCCAGCATGGTGGCGCGGCTAGGTGCGTTTGGCATGGTGGGGCCAAGGGCTTAGCATGGCGTTGGCACATGGCGCGGCTAGCACGGCTAGGGCCAAGGAAAGGTGCGGTATGGCTTGGCATGTGGGGCTAAGGGTTTGGCGTGAATGGTTTGGCTTGGCATGGCGGGAGCCAAAGGCTGCATGCCATGGGCGCATGGTGCTAGCATGGCTAAGGCCAAGGAAAGGTGCGGTTTGGCTTGGCATGGTGGGGCCAAGGGTTCGGCGTGAATGGTTTGGTTTGGCATGGCGGGGCCAAGGGCTTGGCATGCCATGGGCGCATGGTGCGGCTAGCATGGCTAGGCCAAGGCAAGGTGCGATTTGGCTTGGCATGGTGGGGCCAAGGGTTTGGCATGCCAGTTGGCACATGGCGCGGCTAGCCTGGCTAGGGCCCAAGCAAGGTGCGGTTTGGCTTCGCATGGTGGGGCCAAGGGTTTGGCATGCCGTTGGCACATGGCGCGGCTAGCATGGCTAGGGACAAGGCAAGGTGCGGTTTGGCTTGGCATGGTGGGGCCAAGGGTTTGGTAGGTGCGGCTGGCATGGTTGGCATGCCTTGGCGCATGGCGCGGCTAGCATGGCTAGGGCCAAGGCAAGGTGCGGTTTGGCTTGGCATGGTTTGTCCAAGGGTTTGGTAGGTGCGGTTGGCATGGTTGGCATGGTTTGCCATTGGCACAGGGGTGCGTCTAGCATGGTTGGCATGCCTGGGCACGGTGGGTGTGGCTATCACGGTTTGCCATTGGCACACGGGTACGGCTAGCATGGTTGGCATGCCTTGGCGCGGTGGGTGTGGATGGCACGGTTTTCCATTGGCACAAGGGTGCGGCTAGCATGGTTGGCATGCCATTAGCGCGGTGGGTGTGGCTGGCACGGTTCGCCATTGGCACAAGGGTGCGGCTAGCATGGTTGGCATGCCTTGGCGCGGTAGGATGTGGATGGCATGATGAGCCATTGGCACGTGCGGTGTGAGAATTAGGGTTTTGGCTTGTCGAAACCCTAATTAGCATTAAAAAAGATACCCCCGTAATTTTCTGAGACAAATTAAAGGGTTCAATAAATGTGCTTGGTTTGGACATTATTACTCAAGTTCTGTGACGTCACTGTCTGACTACGGTTTTACGACTTTACCCCTAAGTTAAAAGCCACCATCAACACCCGTTAGAAACGTGCTTTATAATCATTTATTCATTGTCATTTAAAAGAAATTCCCTCATATTATTCGTTAATTTTTTGATCACAGAAGCTGGTGCCTTGAAAAAGATGAAGTAATAAAGTGGCAGACTAGATACTACACTTTCGATGAGCTCTACCTTGCCACCTTTTGTGAGTTCAGTTCTTTTCCAATAGGCTAAGCTATAATCATTCCTCTCCACAATATGATTATTACACGGAGACTTAGAGTTAGATTTTGCTTCAAGGGGTATAACAAGGTATAAAACAGGTAGAGTGTCAGTTATACATCTTAATTTGTCTTCCCAAACTGCAAGACGTGGAGTTTCACCAATTCCCACTAGCCTTGTGTTTGAAGTATTTTAAGTCCTAAAATAAATTCAAAATATTTTAACGCACTAAACACGAAGCGAATCTGATTCCAATTATCCTTGAGGAAGAGAATTGTGTCATCGTCACAATGGAGATGATAGATTTTCAAACCACCTTCCTTAATAACAAATCCACTAAGAAAACCATTGTGAGAGATACTATCTAAGAATCTTGCAAAACCATCCATGGCTATTTTAAACAAAAGGGAGGGCTGGTGGGGGATGATCACCTTGTCGTGCTCCCATTGAACACCCAAAAGAACCAAAAGGGGATCCATTAATCAGAATGGAGAAAGTGATGGTTGATTAGCAGAATTTTATCCAACTACACCACTTATCATTAAAACCAATTTTCCTTAGAACTGGTAGAATATACGACCAACTAATAATAGTGAATGCTTTTTCAAGATCAATCTTACATATGATACCATCAGACTTATTTTTAATCTTTGAATTCACCAACTCATTAGCAATTAAAATACTACATTGATTTTCCTCCCTTCCACATATGCAAATTGTGTTTCTGAAATAATCTTAGGAATTAAAGGGTTAAATTTTTGATGAGGCGCATTTTTCTTGAGGGCATGAAGGACAAATGGGGAGATGCCACTTGTCTCTCACATCAGCCGTTTTTAACCGATTCAACTTTCAATCATTTAAATGAATGATAGTTTGGGTAGTTTCAGTACTCAACTAAATTTACTCCTCTCTCATCCAGACTTCATATTCTAGCACCATTATTCCAGAAGAATAATCGGCCACAGACAATTGCATTTATATCTTATATACATGGTAAAACTATGGGTTTAATGAGAAAATACGTTTTAATTTTTTTCTCTTCTCAAAAATAAAATAAAATGCGTATTAAACGAAGATAGAAACAAAAAGAGAAAATGTTATACGGGAGATAAAAGTGGTGAAATAAATGGAAGAGATTGATGTACGTAGGCACGTGCATCCATGTCTTCACCTTTAAACCTTAACTCTAACAATAATTTTGACTCAAAACACCACCATCCAAAATCGCGGCCAAAATAGAAGGCTAATTATTATGAATGAAAATGATGTAAATTTCACTAAACCCTAAATACTTCTAGTATATATATATTTTTTGTTTCAGCTTAGTGTCTATTTAAAATCTTATTTGTACTTACATAGAGCAGTATTTCATTTGTTTATAAGAAATTATTTTTACATTTAAAGGATCTTTGAACAAACATGATAATCACATCATAAGCATAGTTGTGTTAGGAAGGATACCTGATGCCATTTGGTTGAATCCAAGATGACCAGCAAAAAACACCCGTAAAATAGAATACCTTGAGAAACTCTTAGTTTCTCCTTCTTGACCTTTTTGTGTAATGGAATAATAAAATTCATGAACCTAATTCTGATGGTTATAGAGTTCCTTTTATAGGTAGAAGGAGGACCAAGGTTCATAGGATTTAGATTTGTCATTTAATCTCGACCGTCCATCAAGGAAGAGGGAATATGAAAGGACCCCAATATTTGTAACCAACATGTTAAGTCATATTCTAAATTAACCAAAGATATCACATGGCCCAACAAGATATTTTTAATGTAGAAATATTCTTACATTCTCCCACTGGTCCACGTGATAATCTATTTAACGGTTAAACATAGAAAAACATAAGCGCGCATAATTACTAAACAAATATAATGGCTAAACGTAATACCTCAACCAAGCAAATTCCTTATGCGAGTCATGGCGGTGGCACATTGTCTTGTTATCAACATGTTCCCTTCCATGTACCACAACACAAGCAAATTACTTAATCGTGCCTTAAATAGGGATATCATAATGGTCCAATAATGTCTTCAAAAGAAAACAATTTCTCGTAACATTCATCCAATAACATAAAAGTATACTAAAGTGGATACAGAAATAAGTTCAGAATAACAACAATAATAAGATCTCAATAAGTGTTCAAACATAAGCAAAAGTCTAAGTGAAACTAATTGTTTGTTACTCCCTCAAGACCCATGTTTCCAACATGTTCCAAAAAAAGGTCTTAGGAGAGTAAACGCCTTCGTAAATGCATCTGCAATCATAAGTTTTGTGCCTATGTGTTCAATGAACAACTTTTTCATCTGAACAGCCTGTTTCACGCATAGGTACTTTAGATCCATGTGTCTTGAACCCTTAGTATATCTAGCGTGCTTTGAAAAGAATACTGCTGCGGCATTATCACAGTAAAGTTTCACAGAAGCGGAGGCAAAATTTAGGTCTCCAAACATTGAGATGAAATTCGACCATGAACAGTGATTTGTAGCCTCATAACATGCTACAAATTCAGCTTCCATTGTTGAGCCAGTGAGAATAGACTCTTTTGCACTTTTCCATGATATTGCTCCTCCAAATTAATAGAAAAGATATCCAAAAGTGCTCTTTCGAGTATCATTACATCCCATGAAAATCGGAATCTGTATAGCCAACCAACTCAAATTGATCGACTTCGTAAATGTGAGACGATGATCCTTTGTTCCTTGCAGGTACCTTAAAACTTTCTTTGCAGCTTTCCCGGTGTTCCATTCCAGGGATTCACAAGGTATCTTCCCAAAGATACCAACTATATAGCTGATATCCTGGTCGTGTGCAAACTTGAGCATACATTAAACTTCCCACCATAGAAGCATAAGATTTTATCCATTTGCTTACGTTCGATTCATTCTTAGGACAAAGATTGAGTCCAAACTTGTCTCCTTTAGAAACCGGAACTATGCTTGGCTTACATGCACTCATCTCAAACCTCTCTAGAATTCTTTTTGATATATGCTTTCTGTGAGATTGATAATGTTCCAAGTGATCTATCACGGGATATTTCTATCCCAATCACATAAGAAGCCTCACCCATATCTTTCATTTCAAAATTCTTCGAGAGATATTCCTTAGTTTCATGCATAAGACCAAGATCACTACTACAAGTAGTATGTCATCTACATACAATACCAAAAATATGAACTTCCTCCCACTGATCTTGAGATATATGCATGGATCTACATCATTTTCTTCAAAACCAAATTTTGAATGGTTTCGTTGAATTTTAGATACCACTTTGCCTGGAGGCTTGCTTAAGTCCATAAATTGATTTCTTAAGTTTGCAGACCATGTGTTCTGTCCTTCTAGGACAAAACCTTCAAAGTTGACACATTTAAATATCTTCCTCAAGCTCACCATTAAGAAAAGCTGTTTTCACATCCATTTGATGTAACTCAAGGTCATATTGAGCTACTAATGCCAGAATAATTATGAGAGAGTCTTTCTTTGACACGGGAGAAAAGTCTCTTTGTAATCAATGCCATCTTTCCGAGTGAAACCTTTGGCTACAAGCCTAGCTTTATAACATTGAATATTGCCATTAGCATCGCGTTTGGTCTTAAAGACCCATTTACACCCGGTGCTTTGTGTCCTTCAGGCAATTCAATGTATTCCCGAACTCCATTATCATCCATCGATTTTTCTCTACTTTCGTAGCATTAATCCATTTACGGAAATTACTACATTTGATATCTTGTGAATAAGAAATCAGTATCTTTCATAATCCCTAAATCAAAATCCGATTCTTGTAGATAAACCACATAATCATCGAAATAGCCCTTTGTCGTTCTCTAGTAGATCTTCTTAAGGCTACTTCTTGAGGTTGTTCTACAATTTCTTCAAAGGGCAATAGTCTCATCATGAAGATCCGTGCCGTTATTTGTGTTTCTCCCTCATCGGTCGGTTCAACAACTAGGAGAGTCATGATATCTCGTAGAAAGCTCGAGGTAAAGGGATTATTACCCGATTTCTTGAACAAACTTTTCTTGCCCGGTGTACTCACACTAACTTCGCCATCCTTAATGAATTTTGCATTTCCAGTTTGAACAATTCTCATACTATGGTTAGGACAATAAATAATATACCCCTTGGATTTTTCAGGAAAACCAATAAAGTAACCGCTAACAGATTTAATATCCAATTTTTTTCTTTGGGATTATATACTTTGCTGCTCATTGAACAACCCCAAACTTAAGGTGTTTTTAAACTAGGTTTCCAGCCCTTCCACAGTTCAAAAGGAGTCTTTGGAACTGCTTTGCTTGGAACTCTATTTAAAATGTACACAACATAACGAAGAGCATACATCCACAAACTTAAGGGTAAACTCGCATGACTAATCATGCTTCTAACCATTTCCATTATAGTACGATTTCGCCTTTCTGCTACACCATTCTGCCAAGGTGAACCTGGCGTTGTGTATTGAGCAACAATTCCAAGCTTTTGAAGAAGTAAAGCGAAAGGTCCAGGATGTTGTCATGTTTCGTCATACCTTCCATAATACTCTCCACCCCTATCAGACCTAATGATTTTCACCTTCTTTTCTAATTGCCTCTCAACTTCGGTAATGAATTGCTCTACAACATTCACAGCTTGAGACTTATCATGCAATAAGTAAAGATAACAGTAACGTGAAAAATCATCAATAAAGGTGATAAAATATTTTTCTCCTCCAAAAGTTGGAACGTCGAAGGGTCCACAAATATCTGTATGTATTATTTCAAGGAGTTCAGAACTTCTTGTGGCACCTTTCTTTGTGTGTTTTGTCATCTTGCCTTTAATACAATCCATACAACTTTTATAATCAGTAAAATCAAGGTTCTGTAGAATCCCATCTTTTACCAATCTTTGAAGCTTTTCACGAGATATATGTCCCAGCTTCTTATGCCACAAGAATGAGGAATTACCCTCAACACGTTCGATTCTATCGTTATGATGCATGGTTAAATAGGTTCCAGGTATTGATGATGGTAATAAATTTAATTTGTAAAGACCATCGAAAGATAACTTAACCAATAACTTTAAAATCTTTAAACAAACTAAAACATCCATTGGCAATTTGAAATTAAAAACCTTGTCTATCTAGTTGAGAAAACTGAAATTAAATTACGGAAATAGTTGGAACATAAAGAGTGTTTTCCAAATCAAGAAAGTATCCATGATCTAGAATCGACGATAGGTGCCTACAAAGATTAATCAGGGCTTTATTTCCATTGCCCATAAAAAGGAAGTTTTCATTCTGGTTTGTGATTTGGGTTGAAAGGTATCCCTACATCGAATTAGAAACATGAACATTTATACCAGAATCAAACCACCATGATAAAGAAGATTCTTTAACAAATCAAATTTGTTTCAAAATAGCTTACGAATCCCAAAGGATTACCTTTATTTTTGAACCATTTTGACGCTTTAGTGCAATCTTTCTCGAATGACCAGTTTCTTACAGAAACGACACTTATTGTCATCTTGCTTTACCTTCTTCTTTTCAGGTTGACCAGAATTATTCTGTGGTGCTCCCTTATTGCCCTTTGCAGGCTTGCGCTTTTTGTTTACTCCTCGATTGACGAAATGTGCTTGATTGAGCCCTTGCAGGTTTAGCCTAGCTTCCTCTTGAACTAGCATGTTTCCCAGTTCATTTGCAGTCCACTTTTCCTTAATAGTGTTGTAATGCACTTGAAAAGCGGCATACCGAGGAGGTAGCGAGTTGAGAATGAATTGGACAAGAAAGTTCTCATCCACATTAATTTCATCTCGGTGAGCTTAGCAAAGAATGCTACGCATTTCTATCACGTGTTGGTGCATTGACCTTACACCGGGTGTACTTCATGGTGGTGGATCACCATCAACTTCCCAGCTAGAGACTTATCCACATTGTTTTAAAGCGTTCGCTTTACGATTTCCATAAAGTCCTTAGCATTTTAGGTTCTGGAAGCGAGCCTTTAATGTTTGCATCAATGTGTATTCGCATCAATCAGTATGCTCGGTCTATCACTTCTTTCCCATTTTTTTAAGAGATCCTTATCTTGGGGGAACTCTTATCAATTCATAATTGGCTTTTCAATTAGAGAGCAAGGTCAATATCCTGCACACCCAAATTGAACTCAACATTCTCTTTCCATTCTCGAGAAGTTGGTGCCATTGAAAAATGGGATAGAAGAAGTATACGAATGCAACGACTTAGAACTAGAAGCTGTAAAACATGACAAAGATACACAAAGTCAAACTCACACACATACAAATTAAGAAACTCCCGTGGGTAGAATCTTAAATAAAAGAACAATCATGTCATAAAGTTATAAAAACATTCACACATATATAAGCAAGCAAAGACAAACATCTGTGGATGTTATGCCTTTCATAGTTACATATATAATCATAATATTAGTTCAAACATGTGAATTGGATCAACCTGTGGGTAACTTTTCATTCTAATATGTATTACTAAATATTTCTTAATGTTTATATACAAACACTTGAACAAAAATCTCCCTGTGGGTGATAATTATTCACATGTGATTGCATAAAACGATGTAGACTTACAATGACATGTTAATGTAACTTAATACTTTAGTATCACTGTGGTGATAGCTAAAGAACATACAATTCAAACATTTTAATAACCTATATATTTTCAAGTTAGGCTACATTTGAAACCAAAATCAAACATTCAAAGTCAACATATAAAAGTCAACGATGGAAGTCAAACGTCACCAATCAATTAAGTCAAACGATAAGTCAAACAAGTCAAACAATCATGATCAAACGGTCAAAATGCATAATGAAAGGAAAATAAATCAAACGTCACAGATTATTCCGAAAGCAAACCCACTTTCATTTTGTTTATCCAAAACTAACTTTATAAAACAAAGCAGCTGGGCTTGGGTTTTTTTTTAACAGAACCCATTTAAGCATTAGAACATATTCTTTTACATCATAGCATATTGGGCTATTTTAGACGAGGCCCAAACGCATATAAAAAAAATAGCGAACAATAAAGTGAGCCCATATACAGTTACAGAATCAAAAAAAAAAAAAAAAAAAATTTAACACACTGTTGTAATTGTTCAACCCTAGCCGCATACGTTACAAACATTATACAAACGTTTTGTCTTCACTCATGAATGAAAAACAATAAGACTATTAATCATCAACAAATCCCATCATATCAATCACGTTAAATCATGTTAAGCCAAAAATCACACAAAACCATGTCATCAAGGTGAATCAATCAATCTGATGCCTAGACATGAATATGACTGATGCCAATCAAAAAAAAAAAAAAAGTTATTGATCGATTCTTTATTAACACAAAAAAATAGCATACAACATCATGGACAATCATGGAGTTCTAAACCAGGCTCTAGAAGCCAAATATAAGAAATTATTTTTACATTTAAAGGATCTTTGAACAAACATGATAATCACATCATAAGCATAGTTGTGTTAGGAAGGATACCTGATGCCATTTGGTTGAATCCAAGATGACCAAAGAAAAAAACACCCGTAAAATAGAATACCTTGAGAAACTCTTAGTATCTCCTTCTTGACCTTTTGTGTAATGGAATAATAAAATTCATGAACCTAATTCTGATGGTTATAGAGTTCCTTTTATAGGTAGAAGGAGGACCAAGGTTCGTAGGATTTAGATTTGTCATTTAATCTCGACCGTCCATCAAGGAAGAGGGAATATGAAAGGACCCCAATATTTGTAACCAACATGTTAACCAAAGATATCACATGGCCCAACAAGATATTTTTAATGTAGAAATATTCTTACATTGTTTTGATTGAATGTCATATGTGGTAGGTGTTTATTGAGTTATTAAAAATTAGTTTTTGTTTTCTTTGATAACGGATAGGGGAAATAAAAACAAGGAAAATTGAATTTGAGATAAAAGCAAATTTTGTTGAATACCAAAACTTCCAAATTGAAATGGTTAGATACATTTGATGGGAACGACAAGTGGCACCTCCAAGTTTGTTCCTCATGCCCCTATCAAAATTTGTGTGTCATCAAAAGTTTATCCGAATTAAATCACTAAGTCTCTTTGCAAGGACTTTTGCTAGTGAGAAATAATGGGTCTTAGATCCAAGACACTCTCTACATGCCTCTTTTTGGGGATCAAAAAAATGAAAGTGAAATTATGGATGATATTGATCTTACCTTGTGAATTGAACTTCTAAATTGTGCCCATGATATCTTCTTTAAGGAAGACCAACACTTCATAAAGAAAATAATGTGAAATCCATCTGGTCCAGGTGCCTTTACCGCTTCCAAGTCATTTATAGCTTCAAAGACTTCTTCCTCGAAAATGTCTTTTCAACTACAGTGGCTTCATCTTCAGAAATATAGGTGAAGTTAAGATCCTCCTTGAACCAATTATGAGAAATGATCAATGATATTAGACTTAATCTTCTCATTGTCATTAGTTAGAATTTCGTCCACCATAATGTGTCTGAATCTATTGATTCTTCTTCTATTAAATGCAAAACCATGAAATAAAAAAAAAATCCCCCCTCTTTGAGCCACTAAACCCTTGAATTATGCCTTTTAATCATCGATGTTACTTGCTCAAACTCAACCTTGGAATTTAACCTCAAAGACCTTTGCCTTTTTTCCAATCTATCCACAAAATCAATATCATGAAGTAATTTTCGATTCTTTAAACTTAGATTGCCTAATACCTCTTTATTCCATCTATTCAATTCTTTTTTCAAAGCCTCTAATTTAAACCAGAATGTTGAACTAGGAACATCGGAGAAGGAGTAGTTGTTCCATCACTGCTGAACTTTATCAATAAATTATGTACCAAGAAACCACAAATGCTTTAAATATGATGGGAGGAGGGCCCTAGGTAGCGTCAACAGTGTTAAGTAGCAATGACAGATGATCTGAAATAGGTCTTGAGTGACCAACTTGAGTAACCATGTGAAATTTGTTCAAAAAAATGAAGAAATAGAAAATCTACTAAGTCGACAAAAAGCTGGGTTATCTTCTCTACTGGTCCATGTGAATCTAGCACCCTTAAGTGGTAAATCCATTAGTTCACCAAAGTTAATCATACTTTGGGATGTTTACTGACAACTTTTCTTTTCTTCAATACATTTTACGACATTAAAATCTACCCTTAAAGCCCATGCAAGTGAGGACCACATTCTCCTCACGGCTGACAATCCCTCCCATATATCTCAAGTTATAAAATGATAGATGTTCATGTTACAAGTGATTGAATACGTTGATTTTTGTAAGGGTCAGTACAAAAAAAGTTAATTATGCTAGACCCAAACCAACTAAATTATCCTAAGATTATAACATGATATAATGTTCATATTACTTCTCTAAATCTAAAGGGAGGCGTTTATCAATCAATAATTAAATTAAAAAAACCAGTTTGAGTGGTGCATGACCTATATATCATCATAGCCTTTTAAATTTACTTTTCTAAATCGATTTTGGAAGAAGAAAAAGATCATGAAAAACAAAAACAACAATAAATTAAAAAATAATCAAGAGATTTGATATGCCCCAAAGAAAATTAAACCCATATTGGTTAGGTTAAAGATAAATAGAGAAAAAAAAGGTAAAGAAGCACCGTCTCAGATGACGGTTGACTAATTTTAAATTATTCACAAACCAAAATTCGTATATTTGAATTTCTCATATTCATTAATCCTAATATATGACTATCAATTTAAACTTTACTGCAAAGATGCAAGCTTCTTGCCCTTTTCTTGTTTTTTCATGCTCGCATGTATTAAAATCATATTTCTTTGAAATTATGTGTTGGTGGAGAATCACATTAGTGATTATCAGAATAATCTTTACTTTTCAGACTACCACTACCACTACATGTTAATGTATTGAATTAAACTATTATCCATTTCACCATACAATTGGCAAGAACTTATTTAAGAATTGGCAAATAAAAACCGGTTTCATCGATCGATAAAAAAAATGATTTAAGATATTTTTCCAAATGTGTATTTAACTTGTAACCTAGACATGGATGAGGAGATAATCTTCGGTACTTGAAGATATTGTTGCCCTTTTGTGTTTTATTGCAGCCCGGATTAATTAGTTTGAGCTAAATGAGCAACAAAGTTAGTTAGCATGCCGCGTCATCTACGATTTGAACACGAAATATGTAAAATTTGGCGACTACCAAGATTTGTTAAAAGGATTGTTATAGGATCCTGACCCAATAGATAGATGGTATTAAATTGATAATAACCACTATGATTTCCTCGATATCTTACTAGTTATATCATGCATATTTATTGTTATGTTGGTAGTAGATAATGTGATCATTTACACATAATTATGGAAAGCAAAACTAAATTATACATATCTTAATCTTTAGGTTTTGAAGGACCGCTTTCCGAGTGAGATCTCAATTTCTCCCTTTTCTATGGAATTCATAGGCCTAAATTGCATTACATAGATATATCTGAAGCTAACAGAAATATCTATCGGAAGTGGTGGGAAAGTACTGGGCAGAAGGGGATGTTAACTGACACTATAGTTACAGGTGAGCATGATCACAGTTAACAAGCTAGAAAACTTGATCAACTGTTATGATGGGTTCGATCTTATCGTTGGAGAAAGCCCATGTAAAAATCTCTCGGGAAGCCAAGGATTGGTTTTCTTTAGTTTTTATCCAATACTATATATTGCCAAATGCTTTCTGGCTACAAAAGCAAGCGAAAATCTAATTGAAAAGCTTTATTCAACTGTGATACATTATTAATTTATTACGAAAAAATATAGTTTTTGTTATACATCAAAGTCTACGATGAATAAAAATACTTAATTAAAGTTATATTTGAATATTTAAAACTAATGAAAAATTAATGAGCTTCCTAAGTACATTTTGTATGCTATGTAAGAATAACTGACATTATAATCAGAAGCAATATTTGCTTTGTCATTAAAATCTAACACGAAGAAAAATATGTATCTGAAGTTGTATTTGAATATGTAAAGCTAATGAAAATTTAATGAACATCAATATTTTGTAGGTCCATTTTTGTATTTTCAAAACACATTCATGTATGTGTTTTTAGTACATGTAAAATATATTTGAGATTAAACATTAACATTGTCCAATAGAACTTTTATATAAGTGTATTTTATAGAGGTTATATTGTACTAGGATCACCAAATATCCATGAGCTCTTATATATGGAAATATGTGTTGTGAAGATCACCTAAGACCTTCTTGTTCAAAAGACCATAACAACCTCTTATTTATGGGTGCATGATACCAGTCTTACCTGTTGGAAAAGTTCAATATATTTGATCTATTTAAATCGAAATTTATATTCAACATATCTTAATAAATGGGTATCGTAATTGAGAGTAAAGCAAAAAAATAACCAAAAATCTTTAGTTATCCAAGATATTGTCTCCACCTGTTTTTTTTTTTTTTTGGTGATTGTTGACTTCTCAAATAAGCCTGAATAATAGCTCTTGCATGTTATCTTAATTTAGAGATGTAGCAACTATTTAGAGATGTAGCAACATAATAAAATATTGGACTGTCTTCAACTGTGATGCATCCTACGATTTTATAGAACGAACCGGTGAACCGACTTGGGTTGCAATTGCCTTCTCAGTCTGAAACTATCTAGGTGATTATGATTATGGGGCATCCAAGGAGATTCGTCTATCGGAGTTTGAGATTGTTACATTTCATGAGATGCAAGCGATTGAAGCCGCCATAGACTCGCACCTCTAGCATGCAGCTACCCACCTCCAACATGTATTTGAAGATAAACTAAAGGTTACTCCAATGTATATTAAAATGCCATAGATCTGTTGCAAGAGAATGATTGTCCACAAGCTACATACAAGGAGCGGAATCTTGCTCGAAAGATAAAAAAAACATTAGGAAAAACATTTCAAGAAAATCTTTACGGGCTATGACAAACAAGGCAAAGAAATAAAAGGCCGAGGGTATCGTTTGGAACATGTCATGAGAGAGGCTAATTTCAGTTCCATACGCATTTCATCATAAAATGTTGATTTACATCATTATGTTTTTTTTTTTTTTTTTAACTTTATGTTGCTACATCTCTAAATATTTGTTTTATATCTTAATTTGTACCCGTTATCTTGATCTCAATAAGTTCCTTCAGCTCTTTATTTACCCTCCTAATTAAGTCCTAGGAAAGATGAAATTTTAATGAATTTTCTTCCATAAATCATGATTGATATCAAAACCTCTAAATCCTAACATTGTTTTGCATCTCGATGCGTCATGATCACCAAGTTGATCGGGACTCCAAAAAATAATACGAAAAGTGATGATTTAATTTTAATATCTTTTATAGTTATTGAGGAAGCTTTCTTCATATTAAATTCATATTTCTCAATCATATCGAGGGTCATTCGTAGTTTTCATTCTCAATTTCCAAAGTTAATCATCAACAGGCTCTAAAAAACAAAAAAGATGGTATACCAATAGATGTTAAAGCATATGACGATAACACTAATTTAGTATCTTAATACTAGCTTAACGTAAATGTTTAACTCTTTAAGTTTGATCATTATAAAGCTGAAATGCATTATCTATTTCTCATAATTATCATGTTCTCGTTTTCTACATATAATCAAAGATTGAGAAAGTAATATTGTATTGATATATCGTCAAAAGGTTCACATATCAAGATATAAACTACATAAATCTAGAAAAGAAGTAAGTTGAAAAAATCACAAAAAAAAGTCATTCGGAACAGAAAATCGAGTATGATGATTAATTTGGACTATTAATGCGCACAAAAGAAGGTTTTCTTTTATTCGACTACCAAATAAAATGAATTTATTGATACAAAAAAAAAGAATATAAGTCTAAACAGAAAGACAAAACCAAAATAGAGGTAACAGACTACCTAACTTAAGGAGGTTTAAAATACACTTTATGCAAATTCTAGAAGATTCCATTCAAGTTAATATTCTCTAACTATTTTACACTGAAAGACCAAATGAATAGAAGATAGACCGCTTTCAAACATACAACGGTAACATTGAAAAAATTTCCCTTGAAAATACCCACGTTCATTTCTTGCCAAATGCTCCACATTATCACTATATGTTCCAAATCGAAGTAATAACTTTAGTATGTTGCGGAAGATTCCACGCTCGTATGACTTGGGAAAAATATTGAGGCATAGTAAAAAACCATCTAATCTTATACGAAATTCTAACCAAATCTTTTTTCGGAAAGAGCATAAAAGAGTTCCCTATCGAAAATCGTTACCTAAATATCTCTACTAGAAGCTTAGCTTACTGATTGCTTTGAATACCTGGTTTCCAGATAAAAAATTAATGCCTAAACAAATGAGAGATATTTTGGATCATGATTAAATTAAGTTAATTGTTTCTAATTGGTTTAATCTAAGTCGAACTACTAATAATCTAGATTATATATGTTTTAAAGTGATAATCATGAATTCAATCTTATTTGTGGTTAATGCAAGATTGAGTTACATTGTACCGTAGTGATTCTTTTTTCAATTCCAAGTCTCCAACTTTGTTTAGTAAGCATTGACCGATCGAAGTGTTGTGGAATTCTCAGACCAAGATCACGTTGTTTAATTGGAGAACAAACCAGTTCCCGATTATAGCAAGGTGCTTTCTAATCATTTATTCACAGTCATTCAAGAGAAATTCGCTCATTTTCTTGTCTAAAGTTTTGATTACAAAAGTTGGTGCCTTAAAAAAACTGAAGTAATGAAGAGGCAAACTAGATAATACACTGAGCTCAACCTTACCACCTTTTGTGAGTTTAATTCTTTTCCAAGAGGCTAAGTTATAATCATACCTCTCCACAAATAGGATTACACAGAGACTTAGAGTTATATTTTTCTCCAAGGGGTAGAACAAGGTAAAAAACATGCAGAGTGTCAGTCATACATCTTAATTTGTCAGCCCAATCTGTAAGAGATGAAGTCTCACCAATTCATACTAGCCTTGTGTTTGAATTATTTCATGTAAGACCTGAAAAAACTTCTAAATATTTTAGCGCACTAAACATGAAGTGAATTTCATTCCAATCATCCTTGAGGAAGAAAATTATGTCATCGCCACAATGGAGATGAGAAATTTTCAAACCACCTTCCTTGATAGAAAATCCACCAAGAAGACCATTGTGAGAAAGATTATCTAAAAATCTTGCAAAACCATCCATGGCTAAGTTAAACAAAAGGGAGGGGTGGTGGGGGATGATCACCTTGTTGTACTCCCCTTGAACACCCAAAAGAACCAAAAGGGGATCCATTAATCAGAATGAAGAAAGTGACGGTTGAGTAGCAAAAGTTTATCCAACTATACCACTTATCTTTAAAACCCATTTTCCTCAAAACTGATTGAATATACGACCAATTAATAATATTGAATGCTTTCTCAAGATCAATCTTACATATGATACGATCATACATCTTTATTCTTTGAATCCACCAACTTATTAGCTAAAATACTACATTGGTTTGCCTCCCTTTTACATATGCAAATTGTGTTTCTGAAATAGTCATAGGAATTAAAAGGATAAATTTTTAATGAGGCGCAATTTTATAATGGAGGCATGAAGGACAAATGGGGAGGTACCACTTGTCTCTCACGTCAACCATTTCTAACTAATTCAAATTATTATTTAAACGAATGATAATTTGGGTGGTTTCAGTGCTCAACTAAATTTACTTCTCTCTTGGCCAGATCTTCATATCCTAGCACCACTATTCCAGAATAGTCGGCCACAAACAATTCCATTCACGTCTTATATACATGGTAAAACTATGGTTTTAATGGAAAAATATATTTTAATCTTTTGCTTCTGAAAAACAAAATAAAATGCGTATTAAATGAGTATAAAAAGAGAAAATGTAATAAAAGAGATACATAGTAGTGGTGAATGTAAATGGAAGAAATTGATGTACTTAGGCATAAGAAACTGCATCCATTGTCTTCTTTACCTTTAAACTTTAACTCTAACAATGATTCTAATTCCAAGAAAACACCACCACCCAAAATAGTGGTCTGATCAGAAGGCTAATTAATCTGACTGAAAATGATGTGAAGTTTAAAGGCGAAGAAGATTGATTTGAATAATAAAAATGTTACACAAGAGATATATAGTAGTTGGAAAATGGAATTTGATAGAGAAGCAGATTTTTTGTTGAATACCGGAACTACCCTTCTTTTAAATTAAAATGGTTAGATATAGTTGACAGGACCGACAAGTGGCGTATCCCAATTCGCCTCTCATGCCCCCATCAAAACATGCCCCCCATCAAAAATTTATCCGAACTAAAGCACTACGTATTTTTGCAAGGAGTTTTGCTAGTGAGAAGACTAAGTGGTCTTAGATCCAAGACACTCTCTACATGCCTCTTTTGGGGATCAAAGAAATGATAGTGAAATTATGAATGATATTGATCTTACCTTGTGAACCGAACTCCGACATTGTGCCCATGATATCTTCTTTAGGGGAAGACCAAAACTTCATAAAGAAAATAATGAGAAATCCATCCGGACCAAGTGCCTTTACCGCTTCCAAGTCTTTTATAGCTTCGAAGACTTCTTCCTCAGAAATATCCTTTTCAACTACAATAACGAGAAACAACATTGCTTTAAATATGAAAGGAGGAGGGCCCTAAGTAGTCTCAACAATGTCAAGTAGCAGTAACAAATGATCTAAAACAGGTCTTGAGAGACCAAACCTAAGTAACCATGGAAAATTTGTTTTCAAAAGCCGAAGAAATAAAAAATCTATCAAGTTGACAAAAAACTGGGTTACCTTCTCCACTGGTCCATGGGAATCTAGCACCCTTGAATGGTAAGTCCATCAATTCACTAAAGTTAGGCATACTCTGGGATGTTTCTTATAATTTTAATTTTTTCCAATGCATTTCACGACATCATAATCTCCCCTAAAGCCTGTAGAAGTGAGGACCACATTCTCCTCACGGCTGGCAATCCCTCCCATAAAACTCAGGCTATAACATGATAAATGTTCATGTTACAAGTGACTGGATACATTGATTTTTTTGAGGGCAACTACTAAAAAGTTCATTATGCTAGATCCGAACTAACCATACCAACTAAATTATCAAAATTATAACATGATAGACGTAAATGTTACAAGTGATTGATTGCACTGATTTTTGTTAGGGTCAATACACATTATACTAGACCCAGACTAACCAAACTAACTAAATTATCCCAAGTTATAACATGATAGATGTTCATGTTACAAAGTTCATTATGCTAGATCCGAACCAACCTGACCAACTAAATTATCAAAATTATAACATGATAGACGTAAATGTTACAAGTGATTGACCGCGCTGATTTTTGTTAGGGTCAATACTGAAAAGTTCATTATATTAGATGTTCGTGTCACAGTGACCGAATATGATAAAATGATAAAATGATAGATGTTCACCTTATTGGTGATCCGAATATGATTAAATTATCAAAATTATAATATGATAGACGTGAATGTTACAAGTGATTGATTTTGTTAGGGTCATGAATATTAGATGTTCGTGTCAAACCTATTTTCACCTTATTGGTGATCAATATGATTTCCTCTTTCAAGTAATTTTTTTTTTTTGAGGACCAATGCCAAAAGCTCATTCTGCTGGACCAGGGCCAGAATTTATTATAATAAATTTAGTCAAACTAAATTATCCCAAAAGGTTAAAAACCAAGCGTATGACGATTTCTTGTATGACGATGTGCGTACACAACTGAGGAAAGAAAAAAATAAAATGAAAGGAAAGAAAAAACCAAGTCGGCTTTGGCTTTCTTTCTCTCTCTAATAATTGTGGGCCATCTCAGAGAGAGCTTCCTCGTTCTGGACAAAACCCTAATCTTTTCATTCTTTTTTCATATAATCCCCCTCCCGGAGGAAAAAAAATCCCTAAAAAAATTTCAAAGAAAAGAAGAAAAAAAAAAAAAAAAAAATCCCCAAATGAATAAAACCCTAGAACTCCGATCTATCTGTTGATTCAGAATCATATCTCAGGTTCGGTCTCAGATCTTAATTCTTCAGGTTCCGATCTTGATCTTGTTCTTTCTCTCTTCTTTTTTTCAGGATTTTTTTAGATTTTCTTTTCGGGATTTTTGTTATGATACTTGCAGATCTGTGTATTTTAAGAAATGTCTGATGTATTAAAAGACGATTCGATTGAAATCAGAGATGTATGGAGTGATAATCTAGAATCTGAATTTGAATATATTCGTAAAATAGTTGATGATTTTCCATATATAGCTATGGATACTGAGTTTCCAGGGATTGTTTTGCGTCCAGTTGGTAATTTCAAAACTAGTTCTGAATATCATTATCAAACACTTAAAGCAAATGTTGATATGTTGAAATTGATTCAATTAGGGCTTACTTTTTCTGATGAAGATGGGAATTTACCAACAGGGAATGATAATAAGTACTGTGTTTGGCAATTCAATTTTAAGGAGTTTAATGTGAATGATGATGTGTTTGCTCAAGATTCCATTGAATTGTTGCGTCAATGTGGGATTGATTTCGGTAAGAATAGTGAAAAGGGGATTGATGCTCTTCGTTTCGGTGAGTTGTTGATGACATCTGGGGTTGTGTTGAATGATAATGTTCATTGGGTTACGTTTCACAGTGGTTATGATTTCGGGTACTTGTTGAAGCTGCTCACTTGTAGGACATTGCCTGATTCACAGACTGAGTTTTTCGAGCTTATCAAAGTGTTTTTCCCAGAGATTTATGATATCAAACATTTGATGAAGTACTGTAACAGCCTTCACGGTGGGTTGAACAAGCTTGCGGAATTGCTTCGTGTGGAAAGAGTTGGGGTTTGTCATCAAGCTGGTTCTGATAGTTTGCTCACTGCTTGTACATTCAGGAAACTGAAACAGCAATACTTTAGTGGATCAACTGAGAAATACTCAGGTGTGTTGTATGGTCTTGGTGTTGAAAATGGCCAAAATACTAATTGAAAGAAAAAAGTTCAGAATTATTAAATAAAAGGAAAAAAAAAACAGTTTGGTTGATTAGATTTTTGGTGTTGTTTATGATGGCTTATATTCTGCGTATTTGTTTTTGGCGAATTGGTTGGTGTTTTAGTTTTTTTTTTTTTCTTCTGTTTAGTTATGTTTGCTCTTGATGAAATTTAGGGTGGCATATGCCAGTCTATTGCCTTGATTTACAAGTATTCTGCTCTGCCAATAATTAATTGTTTACTGTAGTTTTACTGTATATACCTAGGTTAGTGCAATTGCTAAGCACCAGGCACAGCTCATTCATTTTGGATTAAACCCTGCCCTCCTGCTCCTAGGCTGAACGTTGGTCGAATTTACAAGTATTCTGCACTGCTCATAGTTCAGTGTTTACTGTATAATAACTAGGTTTGTACAATTGCTAAGCACCAGGCGCAGCTCATTCATTTTGGATTAAACCCTGCCCTCCTGCTCCTAGGCTGAATGTTGGTCGAATTTACAAGTATTCTGCACTGCTCATAGTTCATTGTTTACTGTAGTGTTTACTGTATAATAACTAGGTTTGTGCAATTGCTAAGCACCAGGCGCAGCTCATTCATTTTGGATTAAACCTTGCCCTCCTGCTCCTAGACTGAATGTTGGTCGAATTTACAAGCATTCTGCACTGCTCATAATTCATTGTTTACTGTATAACTAGGATTGTGCAACTGCTACGCGCCAGGCGCAGCTCATTCATTTTGGATTAAACCCTGCCGGGCCTGCCCTCCTGCTCCTAGGCTGAATGTTGGTCGAATTTACAAGTATTCTGCACTGCTCATAATTCATTCTTACTGTATAACTAGGTTTGTGCAATTGCTACGCACCAGGCGCAGCTCATTCATTTTGGATTAAACCCTGCCCTCCTGCTCCTAGGCTGAATGTTGCTCTGAATTTACAAGTATTCTGCACTGCTCATAATTCATTGTTTACTGTATAACTAGGTTTGTAGAATTGCTAGGCACCAGGCGCAGCTCATTCATTTTAGATTAAACCCTGCCCTCCTGCTCCTAGGCTGAATGTTGGTCGAATCTCCACAGGGAATAACCATGCCGTAATGACACTAATTTATTTTTGCTAAATCTAAGTTCTAAAATTTAAGCTGTGTAACGACATAAAAAAGCACAGTGAAACCAATAATGGCTACATCCAGCTGTCATATTGCTGCTTCCATTGATTTAGTTGGTCATCTTCCCTTCCTGATGACTTGGTCCCATCTTCCATATGAAGGTTCCTGCATCTTCAAGCCTCTGTCTACTCCTAGAGATCAAACAAGTGAGACAACAATATTTAGTGAACGAGGATAGAGGATCAAGAAACCGTTGGTAAATGATCCAAATAAAGTTGATGAATTTTCAGAAAAGAAATACAAACATACCATAGATTATAGAACCCAATGAATTGGCTAATACATGTGATGGAAGAGAATCCTTCTGTATTTTGGAGCAGAAATTGATGTTTGTGGTGTTAAAACATAAAATCAGCCTTTTCAGCATTCCTTAGAAAAAAGTACTATTATACTTTTCAATCGTTTCAATCATTCAAGAAGTTTTTAAAACCAAAACCCTTAACCCATAACTAAATGAGACATTTTTATTCTTAATTCCCAAAATAAAGCAGCCAAAAACCCCAAATGATTATAGACCAATCGGTTCAAGCAACACTCGATTTTATCCAAATTACTCGCAAATAGACCGAAAAAGTTTTTAGAAAGATTGATTTCTCTAACTTTCTTGTCTTCAAGGCAAATAGCAGACAATATAGTAGTGGCCCATGAAGTGATTCATTCTCTAAAGAAAATGAAAACTGACATGTCAAAGGCTTTTGATAGAGTAAATTGGGATTTCTTGATCCAAACTCTGTTGGCTTCTGGTTTCCGGAAGGACTGGTGTAGTCTAATATACTAGTGTTTTTCTACTACATCTATTGCAGTACTGCTAAACGGTAATCTAGGTGAGTTCTTTACTCCATCAAAGGGGATTACGTCAAGGAGATCCACTATCTCCTTACCTTTTCCTAATCTGTATGGAAGTTTTTTCACGACTCTTAATTGCCAAGGAGAAAACCAAACACATCGTAGGAATCAAAATCTCAAGACACATCCAGTTTCACATCTTGTTTTCGTTGACGATTGCTTGCTTTTTACTAGAGCTTATCTAGTAAATTGCCAAAATCTCTTAAACATAATTAGCCAATTCAGCAATGCTTCTGGGCAGCTAATTAATTTTTCTAAATATGGATTATTCTTTAGTAACAAAATCCACTCTAGGTTACAAAGAATTATGATAAGACTCTTAAAAATTAGGAAAATTAGTATCTTTGATTCATATTTAGGTGCTCCATTTTTTATTGATAGATCCAAAATAAAAACTTTCGATAAAATAGTTCAACAAATGGAATATAGAGTTGAGATTTGGCAGGGCCTAACCTTGTCGCAATCCAGTACGGTTCTAATCAAATTTGTGCTTTTTAGTCTTTCCATTTATCATACGGATTGTGTTGCACTTCCTAAGAAAATAACTCACAAAATAAACACATTTCAAAGACAAATTTGGTGGGAAAAACATAATAACACAAAAGGCTGGTATCCGAAATGTTGGGATTTCCTTTGTGAACCCATAAAACTAGGAGACTTAGGCTTTAAGGAAGCAAATAAGATGAACAAGGCAATGATTGCCAGGCTTGCATGGAGACTGGCAACTCATTAGGAAACTATAGTGGGTTCAATTTTAAAAGATAAATATTACAGAAACACAACCATTTCCACTCCAAGAAACACTACAATGCATCTTGGATCTGGAAGTGTATTTTGCGGGGAGTTCCTTTGATTCACAAGTTCAACTTGCTAGGAGGTAGGTGACGGCAAATTGATTCATGTATGGACAGATAATGGATACCGTGTATGGAAAGTAATTTCCTTTCTTTATGTGATAACCAACTAAATTCTTTAACACTTGTATCTGAGTTTCTAGACTCAAATACGCACAAGTCGAATGAAAGGGAAGTTAGAAATAACTTCCCAGTAAATATTGTTGAGAAAATTCTAAACATTAAAATATTTACATATAGAAATGGCATGAGGAAACATAATAGGTTAAGATAGTTACTAACCAAAGACGAGAACCTCACTGTAAAGTCTAGACTTGTTTTTTTTTTTTGAAGTCTTTTTGGAAACTAAATGTCTCACAAAGATTTTTTTCTTCTTTTTGTGTGGAAATGCATTCTAACGCTCTACCTGTTACAAACAAATTAGGGCAATATATGACTGATATAAATATGAAATGTATCTTTTTTTGAACATCCATGTGAATCCCTAAACATCTGTTTTTTCGTTGTCCATATGCAAAATCTGTTTGGTTGCTACCTCCCCTGGCAGGTTTGAATCACAGTAATAATATAGACTTCTCTTTTGCTTCTATGAGCTCTAACTGAGTTGCAGGAATTTGTAACAACAGTGATATAAAAATCATGGCTACTAAATGTTGGCTAATCTGGAAGGAAAGATGTCTTAAAATCTTTCATCTCAAATCAACCACAAGTTTGGAACACGCTTTAGAAGTTCAAAGGCACTTACAATTCCGGTCTCCTCTAGACTGTAACTCACAAAATAGAGTTAACACTGACTCTAATGTTCAAAGACATAAAATTGCTACTACTGAACAAGGATGGACTAGGCCTTTAGCTAATCAATCCAACATTAAATATGATGCATCTTGGATTAATTTTTTTCCCTTTAGCTGTCCAAGCTAAAGTCAAGGACCATCAATGTCCCCAATGCCGAAGAAGCGGAAGCTCTGAGTCTGTTGGAAGCATCTTACTGGGAAAAAAGTATGGACTTGAAGTATTTTTGGGTGGAAGGTGATTGTCAAGGAGTAATTCTACATGCTCAGAACAAACCAATCAATATTTTTTTTTTGGAGAAATCAGCCTATAGTGGAAGAAGCAATGGAGATACTTCAATCTTCTGAAAACTTTTTGGGTATTTCATTCAAAAGCAAAGGTGCAATGGAGTAGCAGATTCTTTGGCTAAAGAAGCAAGGAAAAAAATCCATAAACAACAATGGAAATCCATAAACAACAATGGATCAAATGCCAAACTTTCTCGCGAGGGAGTCTAAAATAAACGCCAATTTGGAAGACTTTAGATTTTATTCGTACACGTTTTCCTAGGATTCATTTATGTTTCCTTTTTTGAATTGTGAAGCAAGTCATTAGGAGAGAGAAAGTTTAAGAGCGCTTTAACTTCCAAGTGTAATTCTATTGTACCAAACATTTCATGGAATCAATTAATAAATATTCTTGATCATCTTTCAATGGATTAATCAAGCAAAACCGAGTAAGGGGTGTAGTGTGGGATTTCCGCAACTACATATGCGCTAGAAACAGGAGAGAGCAGAGATTGACGTAAAGAAGAAACGACAAGGGCAACCAACGATCAGAAGAAGAAGTGGGAGACTTGGCCGGAGAAAGGAGGAATGAAACAGAGAATCAATGAATATGAGAAATGATGGAGAAAATCAAAATCGCCCACCGATCTCCCCAAAGAGCAAACGCGGGGTGGATTATGACAGAGTAAGTGTACATACTTGGAGGTCTCGATTACAAGACGAGAGGAAGAGGAGCAAACAGACAGAACAATGGACAAGGAGGAGGAGAGCAAGGAATGAATGGAGAAATGAATCCGTGAAACGACGAAATCGCAAAATGAAAGATTGAGACAAACCATTAAGAGAGACGACTAGAGGCAGAGAGGAACGAGCAAACTTGACAAGACTCATGAATTGAGGATGGAAAATATGAGATTGCAAAATAGGGATCAAGAAGTAGTTTCAAGTTCAAGATCGATTAGGAAGAAAGAAGGAGAGTTTTACCCATTTGAAGAGGGGAAATGGAAGATCGTTATATTCTCACCAAAATCTTCAAGATGAGCGGAATAGGGAAAATCAAGGAAACATGCAACTCAAGGGCCGAATGACCCAAAATGGAGAATAATCTTGCATCTTGAGGATGACATTGAGAGGCACTACATTGAACAAGCACGTGCTAGCTCATAGAGAGAAAGATAAGAGCAAATGGAAAATCAAGAGATGGAAGAGGCAATCCTATAACCATGACAACCTAGAAAGAAGGAGGGAACAAAATCGTACCAATAGAAATATTAATGAAGAATATGAGAGGGCGCAGATGAGAGCCGAGAGACAATAAGAGAGAACAACCGATATAATGGCGTGCGAAAGAAACGAAGAAGAGCGTCTGGGAAAGGAGAGAAGAAAATAACGAGCAAGAAGGTCAAAACAGTACGAGCGTAGAAGGAGAGAGGCGAGCTAAAAAGACCAAGAGAATCAAATTCTCGAGGCAAATGAACAAATCTTAAGAGAACTGCTGAAATGAGAGATTACCGAACAATAGAAGGGGAAGGAGGAAGGAAACAATTGAATGAAGCTAAAAAGAATCCCTTCACGCTAGAAGTACGTCCTCCTAAGTGCAATCTACCCGCATTAACCTTTTTGATGGAACAACTTAGCATTTAACATATCAAGGCTTATATGTATTTACATGATGCTATACCTGTATTTCGATCAAGCCTAATAGGAGAAGCACTAAATGGTTTGAAGGTCTCGCTAAGGAACACAATCACATCATTTAACCATTTACAAGCCACATTCCCTGAGCATACATAAGTAACAACTCTTCAAAGACTGGTATTGAAGATGTATTCGGTTGAAAACAAAGGGGTCATGAGAGCTTAAGGCGCTTGACAATAAGATGGAGAACCATGTGTAGCTGGCAAGGAAAGATATCTCATCCTCTCATTTGTGAATGCTTCTTCGCGACTAACTTGTTATACATTCAAATTTTTAGAATCAAAAATACAATCACGATGGCAGAACTGAGAGTTACGTAAGAATATATTGCCTTAGAAGAAAGACTAATGAAATGAATTCATCCGCGAACACAAGCTCAATGCTTTGTTGCAATTCATAAATACAAAGGCGAAGCACTTCGCAAGGACAAGACGCAAAAGAAGGCTCACGATGAGGACATGAAGATAGTAGCCATGGAAGCCACGACCAAGAAGAGTTTGAACGAGAAAGGAACTACTACAACCGTAACAAAGAATAATAAGATTCAGAGGCTAGATCATGTACAAGAAACTTACTATGCAAGGCGGAAGTCGCAGAATAGTATGGGAAGAGATTGATGCCTCCACTGAATGCTAGTGTGGAAAAGATCTGGGAAGCTATACTTGTAATGGAAGATGTACCAAGACCTTGGAACGTGGAATGGAACCACCACCACGATAGAAGTCATGAGTTTTGCTCTTACCATCGCCCCATGGGCATCAAACAAACGATTGTAGAAACATAAAGAGAATTATTCTCAGATGATTGATCAGGGGAAGCTCAATCACTTTCTAAAGGGAGAAGAAAAAGGCTGACATTACCGCCACCTCCGTGTAGATGCACGTAATGAAGCCGCCAATGAAAGGAAAGGAAACATTTGTGATAGAAGTTGGAACAAAAGCCAAAATTTGAATTGCAACTCTATCGTCAACTCCTATCGCACAATCGAAGATTTTCATGACAGCGTGCTCGTAGAGTCTTTGCGAGAGATGCTAATGATAAAGAAATAATGAGTCCGCCGATTTTTCAAACTGAGATTAACCCAAAACCATTGATGGAGAAGATGATGAAGCAGAAGATTGTTGGGCGATCAACCGAATCCTAATCGATACCTAAGTTCTATGAATATTCTTTTTACCATACTTACAAGACGATGGGAGGAAAGGATGAGGATTTGATCCTCGACATACAAGATATATGGCTTTAATGGCACTTGCCAAAGGGAGAGGTTCACATGAGAATACCTTACAAGGATTATCAACTCGATGTTTTATTCGTGTGGTTGACGTGGAATCTCCGTATAACGCGCTGATTGGGAGGCCATGGCTTCATGAAATCTTGGGGTTGCATCAACATACCACCAATGTATAAAATTTCCACATCCAAATGGCATTGGTATTATACAGGAGATTAAGGAGTCGCAACAATGTCACGAGGTTGATGTAGAAAGTCGGCTAAGAAAGAAACGCCAAAAGAAAGGGCTGGAAGCAACATGTGAGAGATGAGCAGAAAGGAAAACCGATGGTGATGCTATAGAAGTAAGGACCAACATACTCATGAGGTGAATGCCTAGAGACAGGCGAATATTATGATAATAAAGAAGCGAAGGATATGAGGAACAAAAGGCATAAGAAGTGAATAATCAACAAAAACAAGAAAAAGTAGCAATTGAAGTAATGATGTGCGAGAATCTCGCACAAGAGTACATGAGAATTCGGTTAAGAAAGAAAAATGAAAATACAACAAATGAAATGGAATTTCACGAATACTTCGTAAACAAATACTCGGCAATAATGAAACATGAATAATTGAATGATTTAACAAAGATGAATGAGTAAAAGAATGGGACGAACCTTTATGGCGCACACCCTAGTTCGCGAATAACATTTCGTAAGAGGCAAATGTAAGACCTAAAGTGCGCAATAAGGGGGTATCTCGACATGGCTCGGGGGGAAGGTTACACCGCTCAAGCCTGAGTCATGAAAATTTGGGGCCCATGAAAGCCTACTCCGGAAGAGGTACCTTTGATTCCCAACTATATATATAAGGTTATACCTGGTTGGGCGACGAGGGTCTCTTCCAAGGAGTCAGTGCCAGGCTCAAGGCGCCGAGGTACACGGTTGAGCTTTGAGTGCATGGATGAACCTACTTTCTTGGCAAGTCTTGGCATATGTTGCACTCGCCCGAAGAAAACTCCACTTAGGGTGGAGCGTAACCATAAACCCTATAGGTATAAGGGATAAGAGGTCATGAAAATAATGGTTGTTGTTAAGACCGGATGGGGAGGAGCTAGTCTTGTATGGCCGATGTTTCGCCTCCTTGAAGGGGCAACTGGGAGATGATAAGGGCGACGCTTCCATTAGAGGGAGTGTCAAAACAGGCAAATGTCATGAGGCTATGTTTTCGCAAGAGAATTTAGGCTTGTCATATTTGTGCAATGATCCCGCAGAGGCAATAATACTAACGCGAGGGTAAGGCGAGATCAATGGGTCTTTACACGAAAGTGTTTTTCGTCGCAAGACGGCAAATGTCATGAGGCTTTATGTTCGCAAGGATATCTAGGTTTGTCATATTGCCGCAAATAAAACATCCCGCAGAGGCAAAAATACTTGGAAAATGATAAGGCAAGATCAATGGGTCTTTACATTGGGCAAGGTCAATGGGTCATTGCATGAAAATGTAAGTAATAAGACTAACATCAACACCTAGGTTATTCCTGGCATTATCTAAAACTTTCGCAGCCCAGGCGAATTCATCATCACTATTAATCAATTGCCCTCTAGTAAAGCAAAGATTACACACATTTGCGGTGAACCCCGCAAAGGGAGCCAGGAGCATCTCCCATTCCTTGGAAAGAGTCTTGCTAGATAACCGATCCATGGAGAACCCACCAATGGAATCTCTTTAGTAAGAGAGGGATTCGAATCATGGTTATCCTCTCGTCGAAGATTCGAGCCTGAACTAAGGCGAGAAGAAGACCGAGTCTTTCGCTTCTTAGTTAATGGAGCAGAGGATTTATCTTTGCGAACGACGGTTTTTACCCTTACTTCTAATCTTCGCGGCTACAGCTTTCTTCAACTCCAACCTTCGCATACTAAAGATAAGAAACTTCCAACTTTCCTTGTAGCTTCTTCTCAATTTTTTTCCACAAACTCAACAAATATAAAAAGAAAGTTGCGAAGGCAAGATTTGAAGTTACCTCTTTGCCTTATCATTTGAATATTTAAAATCAAGGGTACAACCCACCACTTCTCATCCTTGGAGTGGCGAGGAGTAGTATTATTGCCCAAAAGCCAGATAAGGACAACAATCTTTATCACCAATAATTTTCACTTTGGCAAATCCTATGTCATCACATTGATGATCGAAACAACTTTTGATCGTGGTTGATAGAGTAAAACTTAATCTAATTAACTTTTAAAAAAAAAAGTATGTTTGGTTCTCCCGAGGATATTTGCAAAGAAAGGAAATGATTTGCATCTCTTTAAGGAAAGGGAAAATCGAGTAACAATCACTCAAGAAAAGTATTCTTGGCAAAATGAATTTTTCCTTCAAATCGCTTCTTCAAGCAATATTCAAGGAAAAAGAGGCAAGATGTACAATTCGCGGATTAATAAACGACGGTGTCGCGAGGGAGTCGCAGGGAGCTAAAATAAACGACGCGATGAATAACGACAAACAAAACAATTGGAAGACATGAAACTCGGCGAGGGTTAAGAAGTGTCGAGAATGAATATTCAGAACATTAGGCCTTCAATTAATAAATATTCTTGATCACACATCTTTCAATGGAACAAGAAAAGATGATTCATTTGTGAACTTTGTTATATGGGCAAAACGAACATGTGATTTACATGGCCTTGATTCATTTTTATTCTAACATTCAAAAGAATTGTTCTTGGATATATCGACACTCATGCACTTGGTATTGCAAAGGTTGCTCAAATTTTTTTTTAGGCCAACAATTTTACAATGAAGAGAAAAGAAAAAAAACATTAGTGTTGGAAGTAAATTACATATACGATAGGATGCACATCAAGCAAAAAAACTAGCTCCTGGTGAGGTTTGAACTCACTATTTGGCTACGACGATAGTCAGGCACCGGATAGATATGACTAGCCAGGCTAGTGAACGACCAAGATGGCACGTTACAGCATAGCTGGCCTAGTCAGTGAAAAGCCAAGATGGCACTACACTGCATAAACTATTAAGCACTAAGATAGCGGGACCCTGCAGGGCCAGTGATGCGCAAAGATGACGCTACACTGTAGACATTGGCCAAGTGATGAAGTTTATTGGCCGACACAATGAAGCTTCATTCAGGAAGGCAAGACAAGGCCAAAGTGACAAATGCAATATGTGATGTTGGCATTGATGCATATCCATGGAATTGAGTTGGCCCAAATTCAAGGATGATGCAAGAGTGTGGAATAGGCTAAGAGTTGGCATACACATTAGTTCAAGGTTGGCCAAAGCTTGGGCAGTGCAAACAAGCTAGTAATTCAAGAGTAAGCATTGCTATTGTCAAGCAAGTTGGCTAAGTGAAACATATGAGGCATGAATAACCAGAATGAGCTAAGAAAATGGCCAAGATGATTGTAGCGCAATGTTGGCCGTACATTGGTTTAGGCCAAGAAGATTATAGTGCCATGTTGGCCGAGTATTGACGGAAGGCCAAGTTCAGTAATACGCAGCAAGGATTGTGCATTATGGCTCAGGTAACGGTTATGAGTTGGTTATTGGCTTTATAAGCATGCCAAAGGTGTGAGACAAGGGAGAACGGTTATAGAAGGAGTTTATAACTATGAGGGAGTGATCATAACTGCTTGGGAATAAGTGTTGAAGGCTGGCTCGAGTTAGAGAAGAAACTGGCCAAGTTGGCATAATTATTGGCGGTTATGGAACTGCCCTATGGGACAGATGGCTGTCCCATGCGTGTGCAAGTGTTGTGCACGATTTTTGGCCATTGCAGCTGCTGTATAAATAGTGCAAAGACATAGGAAATTCAGTAGGCTTACATAGGATATTATGAGACTCAAATTGAGAGAGTTTTAGTAAGGTTAAGGCTTGGTTCAAGAGGAACAAGTCTTTGTAAGTCCCTAAGTGGGAAACTTTTGTATATCTTCCATTTGATGCAATAAAATGGGTTAATTGTGTCATCTTCTAAGTGTTCTTGGTTGGATGATTGTGTTAGTGAATGTATGGCAATGTTTGAATGCTTTATGATAAGCATTCAAGAAGAAAAGAGAATGAAAAGAAGGCCTAAAGAGTTCGGTTGCAGAATTGTAATCGTAAGTGAAGCTTGATTCACTGAACTACGTTGCTGCTGGGTTATATCCGTGCCAGAAGCAAGGTGCATTTGCGGGTGTGACAATAAATACGTTGAATGTTGCTCAATAGGTTTTTCAGGCCAACAATTTTGCTGAAAAAAAATAAAGAAAAAAACATCATTGTTGGAACTTGGAAGCAAATAACATTTTTTTTTCTATAAAAAAACACTAAAATCCTAGAAACTGGCTTTTGGTGAGATGGTGAATGTTACTTTAAAGATTTTTCAGGCCAACAATTTTGCTGAAAAAATACTCTTTTTTTCAAAAAAAAAAGAAGAAAAAAATTATACTAGCTCCTGGTGAGGATTGAACTCACGACCTTTCCCTTACGAAGGGAACGCACTGCCACTATGCTACAGAAGCAATTTCGATGGTGTTACCTACAAACAACAAAGATTACCGATACTACAGGAAATCGGGACTCTGGTAGAGGGCTGGGCTGGCGGTTGCCCAATAACGGATGTCAGTGACCCACGAAATAGATTTCCTGATTATATGAACTCACGCAACAAGCTTCTTCCAGACGTGCTGAAACTAGAGAGGAGTTTTCATTACCAAGTTGAAACTGTTGAAGTATGTGGATTACATGCCAAGTAAGGATTTTGTACAGTGTACACAATTGAAACAAGCGCTTGCCAAAAAGGAGGACCCGTTTTATCTATAGTTCAACTAGCAGATTCAAAACATTACATTCATATGCTTAATTCTCTAGTAACCGGTCATTCTCTACGAAGCATATTTATGAATATTATTCTCCATAAGAATTACCATACCACCATCTATTGTTTCCGATTTTCTGTTATCTACGGTTTAACTGATTCCTGATTCAACAGTATATGACAAACTATAAACCAAAGAAAACTGACAACCATGATCAAGAGAACTCGAGGAATAAAAACAAGTACCAAAGCCAGATTTTGGCAAAGGATTAATAGGAGTAAAAACTGACACTTTGAAGAAGCCTCTCAACGTACTTCCCAAGAATATCAAATCCAAATTAACTTTTTGCCCAACTATCTTTGAAGGAATAACAACATTTTGCTGAGTATAAGCAACCAACATGAAATTAAAACATTCTTCATCTTCGAAATCCTTACAGTCGGACTAGTTCCATCCACAGCAATAAACCCTTTATGTGCAACAAATTTCAATACTTTCGCCCACAATGAATCAACTTCAAATTCTAATGATACGATCTCACCGGTATGCGCTTGAACAAAATGACCACCCATTTGAGCACTTGGTTGTAAAGATTTTTCTAAGTTAACAAGCGAGCTCGGTCGATGAATAACAACGGGAATGATCTACTGTTCAACAGTTATTACACTAGATTTCTTTCGCGCATGAGAGCTTCTAGTTTCCCTACATCTTCAGGAGTGTCCACCCCATGAGCATCGTGGTCAACCTTGATCACCTGCAATGAGCAAAGAACCCAAAGTTAGCCTATGAATTGAGATATTGGTGACAGTCAGTTTCCTAATTTTGAATTCTATGCGCAACCACTATTTTCAGTTTCGTTGATGGACCAAACTAAGCAGCACAATCCAAGTGAGGAAAAAACACTGCTAATATACAGTAACACACTAATAGAGGACGGAGGAAACAGGATGTCTAATAATACCTTCATTTTATAACCATTTTCAAGGACCTTAAGTTGCTCCAAATCTTCTTCAAGTTGCAGCGGAGTAGGTGTAAGCTCTGAATATATTTTCAAAAACTTCGAGTCATAGCTCTGGCCAGATAAATGTAGAATCATCATTGATCAAAAAAAAAAAAATGTCAACCCATCAGGAACTTAGATAGTCCACATAGCGACACAGAATACAGTATATCTTTAAACAGGCGAATTCAGCAGCACAAAAATATGTGCTCCAAAACTCATGATTACCTGGATACCAAGATGAAGTAGATAAGGGAAGTTTGGATTGACTTTTCCTGACCTGTATAAATTGGTTGACAAGTACATTAATTTTTTCTTAAGAAATTAGGGAACTCTATTAGCATGAAATTGAAATCGTCCAAACTGCTTACTTATTAAATGGGATTAGTCCCCTCGAAAAATAGATTGCATAGCCATGGTTGTCAACAATACATTTCACCCGGTTTGGATCGGTTGAATCTTCAGGCTTCAAAGATGTCACGGCAGTGCTGAAAACAGCATCAGGAGCTCCCTATGGACCAAAAGAACAGATAACAATCAATCAATCAAATAAAGGAACACGGAAAACTGTGCATAAGTTCAGAAAGATCTCAAATCACTACCTGCAGAGCTTTAACAATTCCATCTATGATTTCTGGTTCAATAAGAGGTTCATCCCCCTGAATATTGACGATGATATCATATTTCTTCTCGAGCTTCTCCAATGCTTCATTGCATCGCTCGGTACCTATGAATCCAGGATAAAAAAGTTGGTAAGACAAGTGAAGATATTAGAACAAGTGAAGAACACTTGTAGCATGTAGCAAAAAGACTTCTCTACCATTTCTACAAGATTCTGATGTCATTATCACATCAGCACCAAATCCTCGACAGCATTCTGCAATCTTCTCATCGTCCGTTGCCACAACTAGTGCATTAAGAAACTTTATAGGGTTAGGTACAAGTCATAAAAGATGTTAATTTCAAGCTAACCAATTAAGGAGCACACATCTATTTCTCTTTATGGCCACAAGACCAAGAAATTCATTAACAAAAATTTTCTACCTCTTTAAAGATACTCATACAGACATCGGAAAGAAATCATATCAGTATATTAATACTAGAATTAAAATTCATTGAAATTTGAAAGAACATTGATACACGTACCAACATGGTCCAGTGTCGAGGCTAGTTTTGCTCTCTCCCATGTTCTCTGTTGAACAAAAAGAAGAAAATCATCAGCAACCAAATTAAAAATGTGGTATCCTCTTTATATGACAGAATATAAATCATAGAGTGAGCAGACACTCATAAACGAGTTATATTTGTACATCCTTTTGTAACTTACGAGACACTGCTATTCTTATGGGTCATGTAAATTGGACTCCTTTCAACTGCATAACAAAAATACTGGTACACATCTAGGTATCAAAAAAACAGCCATGTTTCTTCTTCTTTGGCTTCTAAGTTTCAAGGCAATCAAATTGCAGATATCAAAGTTATATGGCTAGAACAACCGTGGCAGTGTCCCTGCATTTCTGAGTAGAGTTCCAGTGTCGATTCCAGGAAATTTTGAAAAGCAAAGTAAAGCTGCAGTTACACAGATTTTCAAATAGTCGAGCAAATATAATTTTTCGGTACATTCAAATATGCGCACCGCTGGATTCGAATATCGAATGGATCTTAAAATTTCTTCCCCATTATTAAAAAATGATGTTAATAACTTAATTTTCTTATGTTCATTTTCTAACGAGGGAAGATACGAAGAACTGACCTATGATTCAACACTTCTAAAACAAAATATCTTAATTAAGTTACAGATTGGATTCTTTCTCCCTAACTTAATCTGAACTAGATCACTACATTTGGATCCAAACCCACATATAGACAACCCAATCTTTAATTCTAATTATAAGTAAAATAGAAACCCAATTGATAAACACAGGTCCAGTCATTTACGAAAACAATATCAAATCACAATGCCACAATGCCGCAATAAAAGGAATTTAAAGTTTAAGAGTCTAAGACGGTAATTGGTAGAAACATGGTGTGGGTAATAATACCTGAATCATGGGTTTCCCAAGAATATGAACTAAAGGTTTCCCTTCGAATCTAGAGGAAGCATAACGAGCAGGTATAATCCCAATTACACGACTCCTGAATTTCCCAGATCCTCGAATTGAAAAGGCAGCTCCAATTGCTGCTGCTGCAATTGCAGCACCTGTAACTAGTCCGTACATAATCCATGATTTACAATTACTATTTGATCCACATGATGAACCTTGATCCATCTTTCTTCTTCCTTAGTCCTTGAGAGGGAGAGAGTGACAGTGATTCGTTAGTGTTCTTTAGCGACTCTGTGAGTAACAAAAAGGAAAAAAACTGGGCTTGAATGACAGATCTTAAACCCATTTGGATTGAGTATGGGAAATTTATTATCTAGGAACAGTTATAGTCATCCAGAAAAATAACTTAGTTAAAGTATCTACATGTTATGGTGATGGGTATTCAAGCATAAACCAGGTTTTTTCTTCAGTTCAGCGGATATGTACTGTTGGATCATAATGTCAACTAATCATGCTGTTAAAACACCAAACCAAGGAAAAGAAAAAGAATGTTTACTGCTATCGCACATGCTGGACCACGAATGCGGCTGCCTACGTAACCCCATTTTGAGGATGAAGCATATCGTAGTTCATCTAAGAACCCAGCAATTTGATTCGATTCTTAAACTCCCTTCTGGTGACAAAGGCTCCATCTACTTCATAAACCAACCGAAAAGCAATTTCATAGACTATTTAGAAAAGATCTAACACTACCAAGCACCAATGACACCATTGTCAGCACACATATCTAAGTGGATGATTCAATTCATCCCATACCAGTGTTACAATTTTCTCTACTCTAGTTCAGTATCAAACCATTTTAGGCACAGTCCAAACTGATTTATGTATAAAGCAACAATAACAATCTCATTTAGACATTCCACCAAACATCCAACTCCCCGGATTTGACTAATAACAAATCAGAAGAACTCTAAATTCGACTCAAAATTAGTTAATCATACTTTCCCTCAACTCTCACACCTCCCACTTTCCCTTTCATGCATTTCCAATTATTCATCTCCTTTTTTGGATTTTTTGGATCAGTAGCAAACATTGTCCATACTTCATCTATGCACTTCTTACATAATAACACAGGAAATTCTTAATTTCGAACCCAAAGTTCTGAAAATACAACTTTAAACATAAACCACTCCAATTTCCGATTCATATAAAATACCAAAAACGATTTAATTTATTTATAAATTACTCACCAAATCAAACTTGCGATGCTAGACAAAATCGACCAGTGCTGTGATGCTGACAGTGAAGATGATGATCGTGGTGGCTGCATATGCGGCATATATGAGGGTGGGACGAAGGTATTTGCTGTTGGTATGGTTGATGTTGTTGTTGTTGATGGGGCTGCATATGATAGAAAATTGCTGATAAGACTGACCTGGTTAAAAAGACCTGGGGGGAAGACGGGATGGGTGTGGACCCGTTGGAAGGGGAGGAGCCCGGAAACTGGTTGTTGCTCTCCTTGGTGCCACGGATGGGTCCAACTATAAAATTTCACGAGAGAATTGGTTACTGATGATGGTCCAGGATATGATTTGTTACAACAAAGTGTTGCTTCCTTACCTATTAAAGACGGTCTAGGTATCTATTTCATGTTTGATACCATGCAATTGTTGGGGGAGACTTACCAAATCCGAGCCGCTATGCGCAATACGAAACCTACACAAGCAATGACATACAAATGCGAAAATAACACAACTGCGCAATATAGAAGCAATCACACAACACCGGCAATTACGTGGAAAAACCCCTCCAAGGTGAAGGGTAAAAAACCACGGGCAAATCTTCCACTATAACAACAATGGGTTACACACAATTCTCCCAATTTGGGGATAACAACAACTTCAAGGTGCATATAGCACTTGGATACATATTTGCCTAATTACACTCACCCTTAAGGATGGATCAACAATTCATTCACCAATAAGATGAGATTCTCTATCAATTTGACAATAGCAAGAGTAAGATTACTTACTACTAGAGTTTGAGCAAACCCTAGATTTTCCCCTTTGAAGAGATGTGGAAATTGATCAATCAATCTTCACCACAACAACCAATAGATCCTTAGCTAAGAACCCTTTCTTCTTCTCTTCAAGATAACTTCAATCTCACCAAAAATGGTGGCTTAACTTTTCTCCCTCACTCACTCTCTTTCTCTACTGCCTCTCTTTCTTTTCCTCACAAAATGAAGAAGATAAAACTCGTGAGAAGAAAACACTTCTCCTGATGCCTTTTGTAAACTTAACAAGGCAACCACTAGTTAACTCCCCCCATTTGATAAGGGCACACCTGGACTGTTGAGCCATAAGGCGGTGACCGTGCCCAACAATCTCCCCTCACGACTTATGGCAAGGTACCCGTCACCACCAAACCCGCCCCGCCGCCGCAAATACACATGCTTGTACTTTGGTAGCGACTTTGTCATCATATCAGAATCGTTGTCATCTGTATGGATCTTCTCAATATACAAGACCTTCTCGTCGAGAACTTCTTGTATCCACTGATACCTAATATTGATGTGCTTGGACCTCGAGTGAAAACTCGAATTCTTGCTGAGATGGATGGCACTCACGGCTATCACAAGAAACGATGAACCTTTGTTGCTTCACACCGAGTTCTCTAACAAACCTCTTCATCCATATCATCTCCTTGCAACTCTCCGTAGCTGCAATGTACTCGCCTCGTAGTAGATAATGCAACACATTTTTGTAACTTGGATTGCCAAGACACACTCCCCCCGCATAGGTAAATAAGTAACCCGATGTCGACTTGAGACTCGTCTTGAGAACTCCGCCAAATATGAATCTGTGTAACCAACTAACTCTCGGCTTGTCACCTCCATAACACAAACACATATTAGAAGTACCCCTTAGATACCGTAGTATCCATTTCATCTGCTTCCCAATGCTCCGGACCAGATTTGATAGAAATCGCTTACCACTCCAACCGCATAAGCTATATCCGGCCTTGTACACACCATTGCATACATCAAACTACCAACTCATGGATGTATAAGGAATATTCTCCATCTTCCGTTTCTCAACATCATTCACAAGACATTGATCACGAGTTAACTTAAAATGGTTTGCAAGTGGACAACTTACCGGCTCACCTTGTCCATGTTAAATCTTTGCAACACCTTCTCAATGTAGCTTTCTTGTGATAACCACAACTTCCTTGCTTTCATATCACGAGTGATTTCCATGCCAAGAATACGCTTTTGTCTGCACCCAAGTCTTTCATAGCAAAAGACTTGCTCAAATCTGACTTCAACCTCGTCAATTTTCTTCTTATCTTTGCCAACAATAAGCATGTCATCAACATATAGCAAAAGAATAAGAAAATCACCATCAAAGAAATTTTTGAATGAATACACAATGATCTCGAAGTCATTCTCTTGTACCCATGTTCCTTCATGAACGATTCAAACTTCTTGTACCATCTTCTAGAGCTTGCTTCAAACCATATAGACTCTTCTTTAGCTTGCACACCATGTGCTCTTTGCCTTTGACTTCAAAAACCCTCGGGTTGTGCCATATACACATCTTCCTCCAACTCAACGTGAAGAAATGTTGTCTTGACATCTAGTTGTTCTATCTCAAGATCCAAACTAGCGCTATTGCCAAGACAACCCGAATAAGGAAATCTCACCACCGGTGTGAAAATCTCACAAAGTCAACACCCTTTCTCTCGCTCATAACCCTTCACAACTAAGCGTGCTTTGTACCTTGGTTGTGAGTTACCATCTTCAGTCTTGATTCTATACACCCACTTGTTCTTCAAAATTTTCTGGTTTTCTGGCTTGTCAACCAAATCAAAAGTGTCATTCTCATCTAAAGAACCAACCTCTTCTTTCATGGATTTCAACCACTTATGACTTTCAGGAACACTAAGAGCTTCTTCATAAGACTCTGGTTCACTTGCATCTGTGAGCATCACATACTCATATGGTGTATATTTTGTTGAAGGTAATCTGGTCCTGCTGGATCTTCTCAACTCAACTTCTGGTTGTTGTTGCACTTCTTGCTCAACATCACCCACTGGAACATCTTCATGATTGTGTTCTTCTTCTTCATTACCATTACCATCAACATCATCATCATGTTGTTCAAGAGTAGGAACAATTGGATTTGGATCCAAGGTCATATCATCTTGAAGCTTTGCCATCTCAATCTTCTCAAAGTCTTCAATAGTCCGGTCTTCAAGGAATACCGCATCCCTACTTCGATAACCTTCTTGTCAACTGGATCCCAAAATCAGAACCAAACTTCTCTGTCCCATAGCCTAGGAACACACACTTTGCTTTGTCATCAAGCTTTGATCTCTGATCTTTTTGGATATGAACAAAAGCCATGCAACCAAACACTCTCAAGTGATCATAAGTAGGCTCTTTGTCTCTCCATACCTTTTCTGCCACTTCTCCATCTAGCGGTATTGAAGGAGATCGATTGATCAAATACACAGCAGTATTCATTGCTTCACCCCAGAAATGCTTCTGCAACTTGGAATGAGATAACATGCACCTGATTCTCTCAAGAATAGTGCGGTTCATCCTCTCTCGCAACACCATTATGTTGTGGAGTCTTCTAGTGCGATTGTTCATGACGTATACCCATGCTCTTGCAATACACTTCAAGTGGTCCAATGTATTCTCCCCCGTTGTCAGAACGAAGGTACTTCAAGGTTCTACCTGTTTCTCTTTCCACCATGTTGTGAAACATCTTGAACACAGAACAACATCGTCTTTGGTCTTGATTGCATATGACCAAACCTTCCTTGAAGCATCATCTATGAAAGTAACAAAGTAAAAGGAACCACCAAGTGTTTTGACCCTTAAAGGTCCACATACGTCGGAATGAACAAGATCAATAATACCAGAATTACGCTTGGGTAAAGTTTTATGAAAGGAAACTCTAGTTTGTTTACCAACCAAACAATGATTACACTTACCCAATTGCATACCTTTGGCCTTTGGCAAGACTTGTCTTTTGGTGAGGATTTGAATTCCCTTCTCACTAAGATGACCAAGTCTTCTATGCCACAAAAATCGGAGGTTGAATCTTTGTCAACAGCATTCAACTCACCTTTAAACACCTTCACCTGTGTTTTGTACAATGTGCCACACTTCTTGCCTCTTGCAATAACCATGGAGCCCTTGCTTAACTTCCATTTTCCATCACCCAAGTGATTGTTGTACCCTTCATCATCTAACACTCCGGTGACATTAGATTTAAACGAAGATCTAGTACATGTCGCACATTTCGAGAACCAATGTGCAGCCAACACCGGTCTTAACTTTCACATCACCCATTTCTACAATTTTAGCAACACCACTTTGTTTCCCATTCCTCGATCGACCCAAAGTCACCAGCCTTGTAGGAGGTAAATACATCTTCATAAGGAGTAGCATGATAAGATGCACTGAATCAACTATCCACTCTGAATCGAACCCGTAGAACTCACACAAACATCATTACAATCTGAGAATAAAATGATATCACCATCTCGTTGCAATAATTTGCAACATCATTGTCTTGTTTATCATTTCCTTTCCCCTTCTTGTGTTCATGCTTCGGCTTCCTACATTCATTTGAATAATGACCTCTCATACGACAATTCCAACATTCAATGTCCTTTCTGGACTTTGATTATCCCTTGACTTGCTACGACTAACTTGCCTTCTGTCTTTTCTTCTACCCCAATTTTCTGTAACAAGAGCTTCTGAATGAGATGAGTATAATGACCTTCTTCTAACTTCTTCATTCAGCAAACTGTTTGTAGCAACAGTCATGTTCAACTTCCCGTCTGAGCGAGAATAACCGAGACAATTCCTCAATGGCTCCCAACCTGTCCGGTAAAGTATTTAGCAACAAGCAAGCTTGAATCTCTTCAGAATTATCACCTCCATAGATGTAAGCTGATTCATAATACCCTTCATTTCATTTAAATGTTGCGCCATTGAACTCCTTCCTTGTAGCACAGCTTTTCCAAGCCTTTTGAATAGAAGAGCTTTTGCACAAGGAGACTCATTGATCATATATCCGCTCTAACTTGGTCCACAAAGAATATGCTAGTGTCTCACTAGCCACATGATGAAAAATACCATCATCAATCCACCGACGAATGAAACCAACCGCTTTACGATTAGTAACTTTCCAATCTTCTTCACTTGTCTTCTCAGGCCTCACTCCCTTACTCTATTGGACCATAGAGATCTTTACAATATAACCAGTCTTCCATCTTCGCCTTCCATATCACAAAGTTCTCACCGGTCAAATTTACCATTCTATTACTAGTACTAGCTTTCGTCATTGCACAGGATTAGCTCAACCCAAAAGCTCTGATACCACTTGTTGGGGGAGACTTACCAAATCCGAGCCGCTATGCGCAATACGAAACCTACACAAGCAATGACATACAAATGCGAAAATAACACAACTGCACAATATAGAAGCAATCACACAACACCGGAAATTACGTGGAAAAACCCCTCCAAGGTGAAGGGTAAAAAACCATGGGCAAATCTTCCACTATAACAACAATGGGTTACACACAATTCTCCCAATTTGGGGATAACAACAACTTCAAGGTGCATATAGCACTTGGATACCTATTTTCCTAATTACACTCACCCCTAAGGATGGATCAACAATTCATTCACCAATAAGATGAGATTCACTATCAATTTGACAATAGCAAGAGTAAGATTACTTACTACTAGAGTTTGAGCAAACCCTAGATTTTCCCCCCTTTGAAGAGATGTGGAAATTGATCAATCAATCTTCACCACAACAACCAATAGATCCTTAGCTAAGAACCCTTTCTTCTTCTCTTCAAGATAACTTCAATCTCACCAAAAATGGTGGCTTAACTTTTCTCCCTCACTCACTCTCTTTCTCTACTGCCTCTCTTTCTTTTCCTCACAAAATGAAAAAGATAAAACTCGTGAGAAGAAAACACTTCTCCGATGCCTTTTGTAAACTTAACAAGGAAACCACTAGTTAACTCCCCCATTTGATAAGGGCACACCTGGACTGTTGAGCCATAAGGCGGTGACCGTGCTCAACATCAATATTATGACTTGGCATCTTGTTCTCAAACATTCCAACTGCAGGAGATCATCCTACAAGGTTCAGGCATTACAATTAAAGACTTAGAGCTTCTCCAATGGTGGATATGTGTCTTTCCCATGTGGCAACATAAACTAGACATCCTCCTTCCTATTTGGCGTTCAATTCTCCAAAAATTTAGGCGGAAATAAAATTGATCTCCAACGGTGCTACTTTTTAAGTACCCTCCTCCTGGCTTAACATTAAGCTTTTATTATATTTTTTTATAGTACCCTCCTCCTCTTTCCCATGACTATACCCAAACTGTGTGCTTTGTCGGGATTATGCATCAGATATTATTTATTAATCATATTTCTCTTGAGCATATTTTTGATTACGATTATAATTCCTACTGAAATTAATTGCAAATCCTACAAACTACAACTGTTCAAGAGCTTGTTTCTGCGGATTTATATTTGGGTTGTAGTTCGTATTTTGTAATGCTATGAATTATCATGGAGATACATATTAACTGCAGATAAGTCCTAAGCCTCCATTAATATATGTTGAATACTATACTAATCGTGAACCCTGTAATGAAATATCACTAAAATGCTAGTTACAGGATTGATTTCATCAGGTAATTTTTCATCAAAAGTGTTGAAAAAATAATATTATTATTGATTAAAACATGATTGATCTATATTAGTTGTATGATTCTATAATTTTGATTTTGATTAACTAACTCTACTCGATGGCTTTTCACAAGAAGACAAATCTCGTTAAAAAATTGGAAGAACAAAAATAATTGTAGCTGTAGTTTTAATTAAAATTGTTATAAATAGGCAAAATTATTATTTATTTAAAAAAATGCTGACTAGGATGGGTAGACATCCTCTATGTGAACCTCTAGAACAAGAGGTTGAGCAAGAGGATGTCTTCATAAAACTATGCCATGTCATCTACATGTTGATCATAGAGGTTAGGGTTGGAGAAAGATTTTAGGGATTTTGGATGTGTATCCTACGTGTACCAAGACTTTTTTTCTCACACACATACCGTTGGAGAAGCTCTTAGCATATCAAAATGCTATTGACAGTTTCTTTCAGGTTAGTGGTATCACTTCGTCATAGCTTTACAATTTTATTACTGCCCCCTACCCTATGCATACTTTGGCAGTTCAATATTTTGTGGTTGTGACAGGAAATGCCCTCTCGTGTTGATATGTCCATAAGGGATTTAGCACTTTGGTAGTGTAACAAAACTAAACATGCACATGATTATCTTCTTGCTATTCATGTTGATGGTTTGGGACAGAACATTGGGCCACGTCAGTTTAGTGATGTGCTTAGTTACAGACTTGGTATCCCCTTGTTTGCTACCAACAATTCTTGTGTTTGCTGCAACATAGACATGGATGTTTATGGTGATCACGCGCTTTATTGTGCTAGTGAGGTAGGTCTTAAATTTGGTCGTGATCTTGTTAGAGATACTTTTGCGTATATTTGTTATCGTGCTAGCGTACCTTCTAAAGTTGAAGCAGTTTTGGGGTTCCTTTCTCGTGATGGTGGTGATGCTTGGCCGAAGATATCTTGGTCCACAATTGGGAGGATGGTCGTGATAATTGTTTTGACGTGATTGGGGTCTCTCCTTTTGCAGGGGGTGGTGTGTGATAATTACATAATTCATATGATTTTAGTGTCCATTCCATACTTGTTTAAGCTATTATTCTTGCATATTTTCGCATTATTACTCTTGTTTTCTCTTGTTTGCCTCTATTAGGTGAATCATCCAAAAAGAAGCTACAAAGTGCTGAAAATATCTAGGAAAAGAATTATTCCAAGAATTCAAGCGCCCAAGTCCAAGAAAAGTGGAAGAAGTGCGACAAAAAGGAGCTAGCAAAACGCTCAAAATCAAGAGAATGGCCAAATACCGATCTTAACTCATTCAAACTAAGAATTTCTCATCACTATCATGAATAGAATTGAAATATGAAAATAATGCAAAAATAATGAGGTCATTCCGAGTTCGGATGAAGAAGTTGTGGCCAAAACAAGCTTTTATTGAATACCGAAGACAGTAAGGTATGCGTACGGGTACGTACGCATACCTAAGTTCCGAAAATTTCTGATGGAATTTGAGGTACGCGTACTGGTATGCGTACTTAGCAAGTAGAAAAACGTGTATTTACACTTTGGAAGGCATAAGGGCACGTTTGGAGTTGTTATTTCGTATTTTCGGTCGGGTTCTTGAACCGAACTAAATACGTGAAGACCAAGCAATGTAAACCTATAAAAAGGTATTAGGTTATGTAAAATGATATCATATAATCAGGTCACGAAATTGTAAGCTTTGGAGAGTAAAAATAACACACGGAGCGTTTCTCAATCGTAACGTTATCTCTTTACTTTTCTTATAGGTATATCATGGATGCTTCTACATCCATGAGTAGCTAAACACCTATTGATTGGGGATGAATTCTAAGTTGTAAACTTGATTTGATTTAATATATGAATCTATTTTGATTTTTTCATATGATTATCGTTTGTGTTTACTATTAAAATACTTATGATTAATTGATAGATTGTTTAGGTGGCCAACTGAATATATTTGTTGATTTAATCTATTGCTAGTGAGGGTTAGGATATCCGTAATTGTTGAATAATTCCTTACACAAGTAGAAAACGTGAAACCTTGCATAGGGATTCTGTAAAGCGATCGCGTGTAAACACAACCCTAGCAAGTAGACCGAGCGTACTGAGTCTAACTACTAGGATCAAACCGATGAGTGCCAAATAGTGCATATTTATACATCTTTTTATTGGCATTTTACTCATCTTTTGCGCTTATAAATCGATATTATCCCATATTCTCGTATTTTCCTTGTTTTCAAGAATAAATATTTGTATTAATTAATTTTGTGTTTTTAGGTAATAAATAAAGCTCGGAGAATCAGGAGCCAAAGGAGCGAGGAATGGAGACAAGCGTCTATGGAGCGGATAGCCAAAGCCCCGCGCGAATCGCTTGCAACCCAACAAGGAAGACATGGGCTAAAGCTACCCACGACCCGGATCCGAGCCCGTTTCCTCCGAGACGTTGAGATTTCTTTCTCCCTCATCCAATCGGTCGCTGCTTCCACGTGCATCGAAGATCGCTGCTCCCGTGCTACACCGCATCACATCAAAACCGCTACCTTCCTCAACCGTTCGTATCAACACAAACCTTCATCCTACGCTCGAGGCCTTCTCATCGAGTTTTGCTGTCCTCGCCACACAACAAATCTCCATACCCTATACCCTAGTCGACTACCCCATTCTCTTCTCTTCCTTTCTCTTTCTTCTCCCCCATACCTCTCTGCAACTTCTTCTCCTCCCTTACCCACGACAGAGCGAGCTCGCTTCTTCCACCACGCGACCGCCACTTTCATCATCACCTTGCCGCCGACAACAACTCCAAAGAGTACCGCTCCCCCTCTCTACTTCGAGTTATCTCTTTCTTAGCCTCTAACAACCCTAGAAGCTAATTCAAAGATAACTAGAAGCTAGGTTTCCACAACAACCAAGCATGGAGTCAGAGCGATTGGACGAAAGGGAGAAGCGAGTCGTGGTATGGGTTTGTTGACTTTTCGAATTAAAATAGAAATTAGGTTTGGTATTTTGATTTACTTTTGCATGTATAAATAAGAGAGGTAGAAGATGATTTTGCTTTTACGCTCGGATTAGCCAGTAAGGAGTCATTTAGGTTTAATTTATGTTTAATTTTATGTTTTGATTTAGTTGTTAGGGTTTGAGATGAAACCCTAATTCCTAATTGTGTTTAAACCGTGTAAGATGTTCTTGAATGCTTAATTGATAAGATAGTTTCAATTTTAACATCTCAATCCTTTTCTCTCACAAAGGCATGCCAAAGCCATGGATGCACCGTAGTTAGGTTAAACCGAGTTGAGAATGTTCGCCTCTTGCTTCTATTTTTTTACACCGATTCTCTTGATCGGTCTGTTCTTCATTAGACAACCGCACTCTAGGTCGATAACTCACCGATAATTGAAGCTTTATATGGAGAAACTCTTAGATAAGTGATAGCCGGTGACAAGCTTCTCTTTGTCTCGATATAAGAACAAGACATCAAACTAGTTGAGCACACATAGGGGTTTAGTGGTGAATTTGATAACCCCAAAGCACCCATTTATCTCTCGTCTTTTACCTTAGCTTAGGATCACATTTAAACATCACCGTTTCGGCAACTCAATGTTGTGTTACCTCACTTAGAACTCAGATTGAAGAAGCCTTAGATCACTAGAGCACCACAAGTCTCGTGTGGTTCGACTCGTACGTGCCCGTTCTACAAACCGTACACCGTGCACTTGCGGTATTACCGTAGGCCGTAATTTAAACATCTTCTCGGGCCTACCACAAACCTAAATTCACAAACCCTAAAACATTCGATGAATTACATCTTGTAAGCGTACCTCAAGGTGGTTCATACGAATAGAATCTGGTAACTAAGCGTACCTGTTATCCAGTGATTTAAGGAATTTTGGGAATAGCTAAGCGTACTTGTTATTTTATGGTTGGTGATAACCTATGATTAATGACGAATAGATGAATATATTAACTCATTGATAGTTTATTAACTAAGAAGGATTCCTCGATCACATCTCTTTATTGCTTACAACTTAATATTTTTCAATTGCTTTTATTTACTTTGTTCAAATCTAAAAATAAACCCCCCATTTGTGACACTTTGATAACTAAAACTCACTGGTCTTCGTGGGAACGATCCTTACTTCCATTATATTACCAGTTAATTGTGTGGAAATAAGATTATTAATGTGTTGAGCCTACGACACCCATCAAATTTTGGCGCCGCTGCCGGGGAGCAGTCGGTAGCTTTAGTTGTTATTTTTATTAGTTTTAATCTTGTTTTTATAATTTCTTTTTTTAATCTCGTTTTCTAGATTTTTGTTTTCAGGTACTTAATCTCTGGCATCGAAAGACTAGGAATACCAGAGGTGCGGAATTCAAGCTCGTAGGGGAACGATGTTACAAGTATGTCCACAGTTGCAAGAAGAACCTTCTACATCAACAATGGTGAATGACGGTGCAAACCCACCTCCTCCTCCTAAGGAAAGGAAGCTGCGAGAGTTGACATCTCCATGCTTAGATACGCAACCAATGTGTATTATAATCACTAACCCAGTGGAGCTGAAGTCGAATCTACTTCATCATGTACCAAAGTTCAAGGGACTTCCAGGTGAAGATTTGAATCGTCATCTTCGACAATTTCAACAGAAGATGACGAGTCTTAGGCAAAGTACCGAAGACAGTGATACAACACTGTTACAAGATTTTCAATTCCCTTTAGTAGATTCAGCGGAAGAATGTTTGTATTACCTTCCTCCAGGGAGTATTACAACATGGAATGAGATGAAAAGCTATTTTTAGAGAAGTATTTTCCTGCTTCTAAGGCAACATCCATTCGTAAAGAGATTAGTGGTATTCTTCAAATTAATGGGGAGTCACTTTATGAATATTTGGATAGGTACAAGAAATTGGTGGCGAGTTGCCCTCACCACAACATATCTCCAACACTCATCATTCAATATTTTTACGAAGGATTACTTCCAGAGCAACGGAATTTGATTGATGCAGCTGCTGGTGGTTCACTTACTGAAAAGACAATCTCGCAAGCAACTAGTTTGATCGAGATTATGGCTTCGAATGCTCAACAATTTTACACCAGAAATAACTCAAATGTCAGAAGAGTTACCAATATAAAAGAAACTTCATAGTCAGAGTAACGGATGAACAATATATAGAAGGTAGTCCAAAGGATGGCAGCAGTGATCATTCCTTCATACGAAGATGAAGCCGAGGTAAATGCTATATTTCCTAATCAGAGGCCAAGGTATGATCCTTATTATAATACTTATAACCCTGGTTGGAAAGATCATCCTAATTTTAGTTATGCCAACAAGCAAGTTGCCGCTTCTAATCCATATGAAAGACAAGGTGGCTTTCAACAACAATTCCAACCACAACAGCAACCACAAGCTCCAAAGAAGGACGCCTTTGAGAAGATGATTACCATGATGCAACGTCTTTCATTTATGTTTCAACAAAGTCAGCAGAAAGCCGAACAGAATCAGTTAAAAACTGATAACGCTATTAGAGATTTGCAGACTCAAGTGGGGCAATTGGCAACGGATATGAATCTTATGAATTCTCATGCGTCTACAACACTCCCATCACAACCTTTTGTGAATCCAAGAGAGCACGTTAATGCAGTAACTCTAAGAAGTGGGAGACAGACTGAAGAGACACATTCACAAAAAGAGGTTAGTAACGACATCGAAAAGGAAGTAGAGGAGGAAACTGTCCCAAAGGAAAAGCCAACCTCAAATGGCCAACCTAAGGACACGGTTCCCACTTTTACCATACCACCTCCTTTCCCTAGTCGTTTTGCCAAGTCGAAGAAGCAAGCTCAAGATAAGGAGATCATGGATATTTTCAGCAAGATACACATCAACATTCCATTTATTGAGGCCATCAAAACCGTACCCAGGTATGCCAAGGTTTTGAAGGATTTGTGTACAAGGAAGGATAGGTTGATTGCTAATGAGATTACTCAGGTAGGCGAAAGTGCTATAACTATGTTACTTAAGAAGACGCCTACAAAGTGTGAAGATCCTGGTGGTTTCACAGTTCCAGTTACCATTGGTAACCGAAGATTCGAGCGTGCTTTGCTTGATTTAGGAGCTTCCATAAGTGTTTTGTCAACCGATGTTTATGATTCTTTGAATCTCGGACTTTTAAAAGAGGCAAAGATCAATATTCAATTGGCTAACAAGTCTAATATATATCATAAGGGAGTCGTGGAGGACGTGTTAGTTCAAGTGAATTAGTTAATCTTTCCGGTTGATTTATACATTGTGGATATGCATAATGGAGATAATTTTTCATCTACTTCGTTACTTCTTGGGAGACCGTTCATGAAAACTGCAAAGACGAAGATTGATGTTGATAGTGGTGCATTCACTATGGAATTTGATAAGGAGATCATACAGTTCAATATTTTTGAAACCATGCGCTATCCTAGTGATGTTCACTCCGCTTTCTCTATTGATGTGATTGGTTCATTAGCGCAACAAATGTTTGATTTGAACGCTGAGGATGAACTTGGAGTTGTGCTACGAAATAGCATTGATTTGGACGTTCATGGACATTCGAACCTGGACGTTGAATTAGACAAAGAAATTGTGGAGATTTGTGGTGCTTTAACGACACTACAAGAAGCTAAACCGGGTAATATTTCTTATATTTCTTTACCCATAACTAATGAGGTTCCTTTACCTTCTATTTTGCAGGCACCGAAACTAGAATTGAAGTCGCTTCCAGACCACCTAATGTACGCATACTTGGGTGACAAAGAAGAACTTCCGGTGATTATTGCAAAGAACCTCACCCCAATACAAGAAGAACGTCTACTTAGGATTCTGAAAGAGCACAAAATGGCTATTGGTTGGAAAATTGCTTGATATTAAAGGCATTATTCCATCCATGTGCATGCATAGAATCCTAATGGAAGATGATTTCAAGACAGTACGTGATGCTCAGCGTAGGCTTAACCCCCCAATGATGGAGGTCGTGAAGAAAGAGATCCTCAAATTGCTAAGTGTGGGGGTAATTTACCCAAATTCGACAAAGAAATGGGTTAGTCCCAGACATGTGGTACCTAAGAAAGCAGTGTCACTGTTGTTAGAAATCAAGATGATGAACTCGTTCCTACAAGAGTTCAAACAGGACGGAGAGTGTGCATAGACTGCCGAAAGCTTAATGTCGCAACCCGAAAGGATCACTTTCCTTTGCCTTTCATTGATCAGATGTTAGAGAGGTTAGTGGGACACTCACATTATTCCTTTTTGGATGGTTGTTCGTGCTACAATCAGATTGTTATTGCACCAGAAGATCAAGATAAGACTACTTGCACTTGTCCTTTTGGTATGTTTGCCTATAGACGGATGCCGTTTGGTCTTTGCAATGCACCTGCGACTTTTCAGAGGTGTATGGTCAGTACATTTTCTAACTATGTAGAATGCATAATTGAGGTATTTATGGATGATTTTAGTGTTTATGGTGATTCATTTGATTTTTGTTTACAAAATCTTGAACTTGTGCTTAAAAGATGCATAAACACTAATCTTGTTTTAAATTGGGAGAAATGCCATTTTATGGTAAACCATGGTATAGTGCTTGGTCACATTGTGTCCTCTCGAGGGCTCGAAGTTGAGGAAGCAAATATAGACTTAATAAGAAACTTACAATACCCCACCTCGGTGAGGGAGATTCGTTCTTTTCTTGGTCATGCAGGTTTTTACAGGCGGTTTATCAAGGATTTCTCCAAAATCTCAATGTCGATGTGTAGATTATTACAAAAAGAGGTTATTTTTGACTTCAACAAGGAGTGCAAGGATGCCTTTGATAGATTAACAGCCCGTTCGTTTCAAGGAATTGTATTCCTTGGAATCCAATTCTTAGGGAATGCATCCAATTCGTTGAACCTAACGGGGCAAATGAACTCTATGTAATTGGGAATTTTAATTCCTAGGAATCCATTCCCTCCAAAATGATAGATTTCCATTGCATTGGTCTAATGATGCAATGGAATTGGATTCCGGGGTAAAAACAAAGGTAATTGAATTACCTCAACCGAACATAATTTTTTTGGATTGGAATCAAATTCCTTGGAAGCCAATTCCAAGAATTGGATTACCCCATAATTGAATTCCTAGGATTCTAATTCTCCCAACCGAACGGGATGTAAAAGAATTGTTGACAACTGCACCAATTATCAAGTCACTGGTTTGGAGTTTGCCATTTGAATTGATGTGTAATGCGAGTGACTATGCAGTTGGATCCGTTTTGGGTCAAAGAGTAGACAAGCTGTCTCATGTGATTTATTATGCATCTAGGACCCTAAGCGATGCACAAATCAACTATTCTACCACCGAGAAAGAATTTCTGACTATAGTGTTTGCATTAGAAAAATTTAGATCTTATTTGGTGGGTTCCAAAGTGATTGTGTATTCTGATCACGCAGCACATAGGTACCTACTAAAGAAGAAAGAAGCTAAGCCAAGACTTATATGGTGGATTTTACTATTGCAAGAATTTGATTACGAAATCAAGGATAAAAGAGGTGTTGAAAATACTGTTGCGGATTATCTTAGTAGACTTGTTATTTCCGAAGAAGAACTTCCTTTATAAGATCGTTTTCCAGACGAACAACTTTTCTCAATTGAAGATTCAACACCTTGGTACGCGGATATAGTGAACTACTTGGTTACAAGACAAGTACCTAGTACAATGTCTAATTTTCAAAAGCTTAAGCTTAAGAAAATAGCCAAGCAGTATGTGTGGGACGAGCCCTACTTGTGGAAATACGGTTCTGATCAAATCATCCGCGGGTGCGTACCTAATTCTGAATTTCAATCTATTCTTAATTTTTGCCATACTTATGCATGTGGTGGTCACTTTGGTTCTAAACGTACCGCTTTCAAAGTACTTGAAAGTGGATTTTACTGGACTACCCTATTTGAGGATGCATATATTTTTCGCAAATCTTGTGATAGATGTCAACGAACTGGCAATCTAGGTGCTCGAAATCAAATGCCACTCACACCAATTCTTGCTGTTGAAGTATTTGATGTGTGGGGAATTGATTTTATGGGTCCTTTTGTCAATTCTTATGGAAAGTATTATATATTTCTTGATGTGGATTATGTTTCGAAATGGGTGGAAGCTAAAGCCACCCCTACTAATGATTCTCAAGTTGTTTGTGAGTTTGTGAAGGAATATATTTTCTCTAAACATGGTACACCAAGAGTGGTTATCAGTGACGGAGGTTCGAATTTTCAGAAATCCTTCCATGCTCTACTCAAAAAGTACAACATAACACACAAGGTTGGTACGCCGTATCACCCACAAACTAGTGGGCAAGCCGAAATCTCAAACCGTGAGATTAAATCCATTTTTGATAAACCGTAAACACTACGCGGAAAGATTGGAGTTATAGGCTTAACGATGCACTTTGGGTATATCGAACGGCGCACAAAACACCGATTGGTATGTCTCCATATCGGTTGGTTTACGGAAAAGATTGTCATATTCCGGTTGAACTTGAACACAAGGCTTATTGGGCGATAAAGATGTGCAACATGGATTATGACAATGCGGGGAAACAAAGGAAGTTACAACTGAACGAGCTAGAGGAGATACTTAATGATGCTTACGAGAGTTCTCGTATATACAAGGAGAAGACGAAAATTTCCCATGACAAGATGATTTCTCGAAAGAGTTTTGTTGTGGGTCAAAAATTTCTTTTATTTAATACTCGTCTTCGATTATTTCCTGGGAAGCTAAGGCCCGGATGGATTGGACTGTATGTTGTTACTAATGTTTTTCCTTATGGTGCAGTTGAGATTACTAGTATGAAAACTGGAATAATTTTCAAAGTCAACGGCCACAGATTGAAGCCTTATTATGAAAACTTCTCTAAAGAGAATGGAGAAATAACGAGACTTCAAGATTCACTCCCTCTAGAGGAGTAGCATCACTGGAATGCCAAGTCGGGCTGAGGACATTAAACTAAGCGCTAAATGGGAGACAACCCATCGGTTTTGTATATGTATCCCTTTTGATTTTAATTTTCTTAGTTTTTCATATCATATCTTGCATTCCCATCTTAGATTTTACAAGTCCTATATCTATAATGAAAGTTTTGACGAATTCTCGTCAGAAAATTCTGATTGCGCAGTTGTCACGAATATAGCTCTCGAGACTTCATACGGAGTCCGATTTGAGTTGTTGACCCCAACTTTTAAATAGGACAGACATACATTTCCTTTAAAAAAAAAATCTGAATTTGGAGTCTGTTAAGTTGGAGCAATAGGCCTGGACATTTGAGTTTCGGTATTTTTCCAGAACTTTTTCAGATTGCATGTCAGTTAGTCCGGAGGCCATAAAAGTCAGACCTTTTATCAAAACACTGTGAAATTTTTACACGTTATAGAAAAGATGTAGGTGAACAACTTTTGTTTAGGATTTTTTTCCTAGTTACCTACCCATTGGTACAGTTTTTGAGTTTTTCAGGGCTGTTATGTCAGAAATCAGAATTTTCGGCTTTGAACATTGAGGACAATGTTGAGTTTAAGTGTGGGGGAGTAGTTAAGCATGTTTGGTTTGCATATATTAAAAAGAAAAAGAAAAAAGTAATACTCTTTGATTTCTTGCATTCTTGAGACTTCATATTTTGGAGTTGTAGATGGGACAAAACGAGTTGCTGGTTTTTAAGGAATTTAGGAGACGACCGTGCGGAGAAAACTCCTTGAACCGAGCAAACTGTCTAACCTCACACAGATGTACTACAAAAAGGGAGTGCTCTGAATTCGAGAGATCAATCTGTAGGACTTCGGCCTAAACCAAGACAATGGCCGTTCCAGAGTCAATTCGGTCACAAGAGAGGATGGTTCGATCTGTAGGAGGTAAACTGAGAAATGTGTGAGATCAATGGTGATCGAAACTGTAGGTGTGTTGTGTATTCTGCGTGAAGAAATAAGATAAGTTCTGATTGATTGAATTTTGCTCTGGTGAGAGTAATTGCTCATACGTTGAGTTCTTAATCTCTTGTTGTATGTTTGACGAAAGATTATCCCATTTTCAATCATGATTCAGAAACTTATTTATATTGCTAGAATTGTGAAATACCTTGATCCCATGAAGTGTGACAGTTGCTGGAGTCAAAGAGTGGAGAAGTGGAAATCGTGTTAAAACCAGTTGCTCATCGTGCGGAGACTTGGTTGATTTTCCATCCACTACTTTACTAACTCCTCCAACTGATTGCACGACTTGTTCACATTCTCATCGTGTGTGTGAACACACGTGCCGTATACCGCCATACCAAAACCCTAGTTAATATCCCCCATGTAACACGATTGATGTCTCGTGATTGTGGAGTCTGCAAGGCGCACGTGTATTTAGTTAGTCGATTCTTTGTGACTTCATGGGACGATGAGTCCGTGTATTGCTGAGTCGAACGTGATTTGTAAATGTTCCGAGGCTCATGAATTGAACGTGTCTGTTGAGACAGAGGTATGATTCTCAAGTAAATGTTGATAGTTAAGGTGAGAAAATATTGCTCATTCGATGGATTGTTGAATATTGATAGTTGAACCAATATTCCTTAGTCTGAGCAAATATTGCTCATCTGAGCAAATGTTGCTCGTTTGATGAATTATTGGTAGCATGACCAAATAAAATATTAATTTAAAATATTGGCAACTGAACCGAGTATAATTAATAAAAATGTTGATCATGGGATCAACGTAAAATTATTAGCGTTTGAATCTGGAATTATGAACCTTGAACTCGAAAACCCTAATTTCGATCATTTGCTGATCAATTGATGATTTATTGAAAATCAACCACGGAGTGAAGGAGGGACCAGCTACATGGGACGATGGGTCGACCATGTAGTGTTTAGACGCTCGAGTGAGCAAATACCAAAGTCTCTTGAAGACCAATTGCTGAGAGGATGATTAAATGCTGGTTTAATCATTTATTAAAAATAATGCTCGTTTGAGCCTTAGGTGATAAAACCTAATTAATTATGAAAATATGAGGGACCGACCAAGGGGTCATGAAAACCGTCCCTGGTTGGTCACGAGACCGTATGATGATCGTTTTATGAAAATTCCAAATTGTTTGGAAGAGTTTGAACCTAATGTGAACAAATTAGGTCAAATGATAAAAGTATGAGGGACCGGCCTATTGCAAGCCAAAGAGCCAACCTTGGTCGGTCAAGGTAATATGCTCATGTCACCAAAGTGTTCGCGTCTCAGTCCTGAGAATTTTGATATTTTCTGGCGTGCATTTGAGCAATCATTTGAGAAAATATGAAGAAATCAAGGTTTTTTGCTCAAACTGAGGAAACTTCATAAGATGAAGGAATAAATAATAATAAAATGAAGGAATCATGAAGTGTGGGACCGGCTATGGCCAAGGCATGGACGTCCGTCCAATAAGCCAGTCCCATGACACTTTTTCCTATTTTATATTATTTTTCATGATTTTAGGGAAAAACCATGAAATCAAGGAGTTTGTTGAAATAAAGGAGTTTTTCTTAAAGTGAAGGAGTTTCCATGAGATGAAGGAAACAAATAATAATAAAATAAGGACATGTGGGACCGTCTTGGGCATGGTCGGCCGGCTAGGGCCCGATCCCGTGAGTTTTCCCTAATTTTATGTATTAGTTCCATGATTTGAAGGACATATCATGAAATCAAGGAATTTCATGGGATGAAGGAAATAATAATAAAATAATAGGGAATGCAAGGTGTGGGACCGGCCACAACTAGGGCATGAACGGCCGGCTAGTAGGCTTGGTCTCGCAGACCTTTCCTAATTATTTATTATTTCCTTGATGTGAAGAAAACACCATAAAACTGAGGAGTTTCCTTGAAACGAAGGAATTTTGTTCAAATGAGAGAATTTTCATGAGATCAAGGAAAATAATAAGGGTTATTTTGTTTTTGGTACTCAAGTTTTGACCAACTTTGCTGTTTGGTCTAACATTTGTCCAGCTTGGTGTTTGGTACTTGGAATTGACGTTGACCCGCGTGGACTCGGTTTGACCTTGACGTGTCCACTTCTCTGTTAATTAATTATAAAATTACTAAAAGAAAATTAACTTTAGTAACAATGAACTGCTAAGTCCTAACGTTACACGTGTACGCTCAAAATTTCATATATATCAACGGTGGAGAATCCTCCTAAATTTAACACTTATATCCCTAAAATCTATCGACTCATCTCATAAGTCAGTTTATTCTCGCCGCGCATACGTAGTGTTTAGGGTTTACTGAGACTTTGTCCTTGAAATCATTGTAGATCGATAAAAAGCCGCAAATCGAAGTGTTATTGTTGGTGTTTTGTGGATTTGGAAGTAGATCCGTAAGATTTTGGGGAGATTGAAGTGTATTTTAACCGTTCTTCATCTTTTTTTCAAAGGGCAAGTGTATAAAATTTACATAATTTTGTTATATTTCTTCCTTAATCTATCTATTATTAGGTGGTAAGTGGTAAGATTTCAAGATTTATGTTGTTTAATTTTATCTTTTTTTCGATTGAATAATTTAGGGTTTTAAAAAAATTGGGTTTTTTTTCGAATCTGGTACTTTTTAATACTTGAAAATGGGAAAATAACGTAGGTTTGTCTTTTTGATGGTGACTTTGTCGATTTTTGTATGTTTTCGACAAATTTTATATTTTAGGGTTTTCGACAAAATGTTGCCGCAGAACAAGAACAAGATGTAGTTATTGATTATTTTGTTCCTGTAGTACCATTTTTAGGCTTAGATGGTTGTTTTATGGCAGGAAACTATAGTGGTGGTGTTGCAACTAGAGGTGGTGTTAGAACCAGGGGTGGTGGTGTTAGAACAAGAGGTGGTAGTGTACCATACAAGAGGGCAAGACTCACCCCTATGTTTTCTGAGCCAGAGATGGAGCATGTGTTGCCTGAGCCAGAGATGGAGCATGTGTTGCCTTCACCACCAAGGAGAAGCAGAAGGATTCAAAGGGCTATAGGTAAGGCCCTTAATGGAATTACAATTGATCTTATTGAAGAATGATCACCAATCACTTAACTTCATCTTTTTTGGTTAGCTACAGTTGCTTTGTTTACATGTCAACTTGTTTAAACAACTTAAGTAGTTGCTTTATAAACTAGTTTAAGACTTTGTTTTCATCTTTTTGAACCATCCATGAACAAGTTATTATTATCTTTATAAACTAGTTTGTCTACCATATGTTATGTTAGATTTCTTCTTTATATATTTTCTGTGTGTATGGATTTTTCAATAGTTGCTCAGGAGAAAATTACACAGGAACAACAAACTAGAAATAAATAGATTAGTACTTAGAATATCTTACTAGGTTAATACATCTCCTCATCCATTACAACTAGGAAACCCTTACAGCTTACTGTTTTAGAAACTGAACCTTCTTACATTGTTGACATAAATAGTATCTGTTGCCAATAGATTCTGGTTGTCTAGATGTGAGGAGCTTCATCTTACCATCACAACATGGATCTGTGCATGATAAGAGGTTGATTTTGCAGTTATAAGCCATGTGATTAGCATCCCCACATGAGTAGCAGTAGAACTGTTTGTCTTTCAACCATTTGTCTTCATCATTCAGAGGGGGTGGAATAGGTGGTGGAATACCTTTATGTGAAGCTACATAAGCATCTAACCAGATGAAAACTCCACGTAGTTTCACTTCACATAAGGTTGGAAACCTTCTTCTCCTTTTACTGACTTTTCTAAGATACAGTAGCCTTTGCAGTTGGTCGACCGCATTTTGTGCCTTCCTGTGGGACAATCTCTGAAAACATGACCAGACGAAATACATAGATGGCACTTGATATTTGATGATGAGCTTGAACCCTCCATTGTGTCTTCTTCTTTGTGAAAATTTGGCAGGTGAAGACTGTTGTTGAATAAGAAGATGAGAAAGTGTTTGGATTTAGCTTTTATAGAAACCAGATCGGCCAGATAGTTCAACGATCAAATTTTGAAAACCCAAAAAATCCGACCGTTGGATGTCGACATTCTGGTGCGTTCGATCAAATAAAAAAAGTTTACTTATATGCAGACACGTGTCTAACGTCGAAGTTAACGGCGTTAAGTAATTACATATTTTAAAAATTGAATTTTTTTTTACTAAACAGACGTCAAGGTCAAACCGAGTCCACCCGGGTCAACGTCAATTCCAAGTACCAAACACCAAGCTGGACAAATGTTAGACCAAACAGCAAAGTTGGTCAAAACTTGAGTACCAAAAACAAAATAACCCAAATAATAAAAATATGATAAAATATAAAATTGGGCGTAGGACTGGCCACTTCACGACCGGCCGGCCGGTGGGCCCAGTCCCCTAGCGCCTTGATTAATATTTTATTATTTATTATTTTCTTCCTATTTTGCATAGGTTCATCGGTCCTTCGTATTTTGGAATGCTCGTTCACGCATTCGGGTGCTCGTTAGTGCATTATTGCCGAGTACACTTGCACCATTTTAGTCGGGGCTTACTCGATAGTGGCTCGGATATGTCCGTATGTTGAATATTTATCACTAACCCATGGAATTCTGTTGGGAAGAACCACGAGTTGAAGTAATGAAATATTATGAAGAACGTAGAATATTTCCGAATATTCAGTTAATGAATTTAAGGATTAGAGATAATTAATTGATGGCTCTATACTAGCGGAGCATGCCGTCTAGAGCATTAATTATCTCGAGAGTTGAGTAATATGAGCTTTTTTGAAGCGTCATATTTCTTTATATAGTCGTGGAAAACATTCTTACATCCTCGAAGACGTTATTGCTCTATACTAGCGGGCAAGCAGTCTAGAGCCGTCCAATCGTTCGATTCTATATAGAAGTAATTACTGAAATTGCTCAGTATTCATGAGATATGCCGTTGTCTCAGTTGAGAGACTACACATCTACATATACTCTGATAGACAATATTCTCAGTTAGAGGTTCTTGCGGCATGAACTTACATGCTTCAATAAGAGACATGAGCCTCAATACTCATCTGATTGCTGGATCAGGAGTATGTACAATTATGGTTTTACGATTTTAGCCTTTGTCGAAAATCCACCATCTACATTAAGTCCCCTGCTTAGTGAAGGACAATCATGTTCCTCAGTCAGCACTGGATGGTTATTTTCCAATTCCAAACAAAATAAGTAATTGAACTTAGTCGTAAGATAAGATGTTACCGGATTTTCGATTGCGCGAGCGAACCGTGGCTTGAACGAAGATCCCAATGGCATGATAGAGTGTCATCTAACGAGCATAAAGTGGTGTAGCACCGCCTTTTTTTAATTTCTTTTTCAGAAGTTGATAACTTGTTCACGAGTTGTTCATGTTAAAAAATTGGGATAATTGGAGTTTGGTACTCAGGTTTAGACCAACATTAGGCTTTGGTCTAACATTTGTCCAACGTTAGGGCTTGGTACCTGGACCAGACGTTGACCCAAGTTGACTTGGTTAAGTCTTAACTTTTGTTTAGTAATTATATTAAAAAATTTATATGAAATGTGATTATTAAGGAGTTTACTATAATACCCTTTATTTTTCTTAATATTTTCAAAATTCTGAAACCATCTAAAACTGCACAGACCACAACACCAGCTCGGTTGCCTGACCTTTCGCCGGTTGCGACAATACCAGCTCTATTCTTCCTGCACCGACAACAACATTTCATCCAAAGAATCATCTGAACCGATTGCAGTCATACTGAACTAGCTTAACTAGGACAGAATCAGCCAAGACTGACCACTACCTTACTAATTCTAGCCATGGAAACACTTTACTTATACTCAATTTCAGACCATATAAGACTATTGCATATAAACCAGGATCAACCACCACTGCAATCATTTCCTTTTACCGGAAAACTCTCGTCATCACCTTACTGAACTCAAATCGATTGACCAAACCACGATAAACTAACCACAATGACAATCTCCATTCTCAAGAACAAACCCGAATCTTCATTCTTGACTACAGCACCAACAAACCCCTTTGTCCTTTACCAGCAAACCATCTTCAATTCAAAACTTCATCTTCCAAATCCACCACCAGACCACTTTTCTTCTCAAGATATCAAACCCCAAATCTCTCTTATTCTGTCTGAAATCCATGGCACACAGTTTCAACATTAGCAGATTCGTTTCTTTCTTGTTCAAATTCTTCTTCATTCCTAACGGAACATCTCATTTCAGATCCTATTTCTCTGTCAGTTCTCAGTTCAAAACTCCACAATAAGCAAACCCTAATTTCTCAATCGACCCATAACTCTAGAATCACCACCAATTTCTCTTCCTTGTCTCAATTTAGAACGAACCCATTACAAGAACGAACCCATTACAAATTTATGTTTTCTCTGTCAAACCCTAGCCAAAACTAGTCACAAATTTAACTATTCATTGTCTTCTTATTGATACGAATTGCTAGTTCTAACAACAAACAACAACAACAACAGCTTCAGCATAAACTGAATCCACCCATCTCCTCTATCAATTCCGACCTAGACAACTTCTGAATCAAACAAAACCCTATTTTTCGAATCAAATCATGATTCAATTCAAAACCCATATAGTGTTAAATAGAAACACAAATGTTACTGAATTAAAACTCATATTGTTGTTAGTTCAAACTGGTGGTGGTGATTATGGTGGTAGAGTGATATTACGGCGGTTGAGGTGGGAAAAAAACAGGGAAAGTGAAGATGGTGGCTGTGGTGAGAAGGAAGAAGGAATAGAAGAGAAATGAGTTCTCCTCGATCTTGTTTTGGTATAATCTAGGGGTATAATTATGAACTAATAATTTTATAATAACTTTATTTTATAAGATTAAGTGAAGCCTGGTCTTAAACAGTCGATGACAGTCAACGTCTGATCTAGGTACCAGGGCCTAACGTTGGACAAATGTTAGACCAAAGCCTAGTGTTGGTCTAAACCTGAGTACCAAACTCCAATTATCCCCAAAAAAATATATACATATGCATGTATAGACGTGAGTTTTGTAAAAACCCTTATTTTAGGAACGAACGTTTGTTCGATCGTTAGTTTAAGAAACTAGCAATAATCCCTAATGTAGGAGAGATTTTTTTTTTTTAATATGTGAGATTTTAATAAACTCTCGTTTCAAAGGTGGATGCTTGTACGAGAGATTTTTTTTTTTTTTTTGAATAGACGTGCGTCTGTTAGTTAAAAATTTGTCTATGAGCTTTCATGAAATTTTTTATTTTCGATATGTAAGCCTTCACAAATTTTTGAAAATATACTCTCGAGGAAGCAAAAATAATATGTATATATATGTTTTTCAAATTCACGTGAGTTTCACGTTAAAACATATTTTTTGTAAAATCAATGTTTTGATTTTGAACAACTGCTGAAAGTAGACAATTATACATGGTGAAATAATGTATGTATGTGAGTTTTCACAATTGTAGAATGGACGCCTGTCCAATTTTTGAAAAATCAGTGGATGTTAAAATTCACATGGGTTGTTCACGGTTTTATGAAAACCAAGTCATGATTTTGAATAATGAATTTTGCTCGTCTTTGCAGGTTTGAAGGAATGAGCAAGTTTTCGAAATTTCGACGTTATAATCACTACAAACTAGTGAAATTGTAAATAGGTAAGAGTTGGATTGTTACCATTTTTTTTTGCGTGTTTGTTATTGGTATATCCATGACTCCGTGTTTTTCGCCTCAGATAATGGTGATTTCCAGTTACAACCACCCTTCTGGCTCTTCCGGGGAACGCTCAAGAAATATCAAATCAAAGATGAAGACTTCTTAGAGTGGTTCGTGCTAAGATATATGCTTTCTTGGTCTAAGCAGATGCAGAGGGAAAGCATGATGAAAGATCACAGAAGAAAAAAGCTGAAGATGAAAAGCTCATATCTCATCAGCAGAAGCACCGCCGACTTGCAAGTGAGAATATCGAATGAAGATGAAGTTCGGCCTTGTGTTGACTGTGTAGCTCCTAATTCAGATGTGGATGAATGAAGAATTTCGCCATAATTCGTCATCTGAAAATTCAGAAGTTAGGTCTTCATTGAAATTGTTGTAGAATCTTCGTCCGATGTCGGATTTTTGTGATCTACCCATGTTTCTTCATCCTCGGAAAATTTCCAAGCTTAATCAGAGAAGATTTTCAGCTTTTGAGCACGTTTAAGCGCCGAAATTGATGAAACAGGAAACTTCCGTAAGGATTTCGAAAATTTTCAGCTATCATGTAGTCCAAGGTTTTGACCACATATTTTTGCTCGTTCATCCAATTTCTGTGAATTTTGGATATGCTGTAGAGGACATCCATACGAAGAGAATGACATATGACTCAACCTTAGATTCCTCACCAATTGCTCCCAGATTGATTCTTTGTGCATGACAAAGTAAAATTGTCTCAGACGAGCTTGTTGTAAAACCCCCATATTGTATCTTTAGACCATTTGCTTGTGTCTCGAATGCTTGATGAAGGATTTCAATGTCATTGATTAATTTGAAATCTGAAACCCTTGGTTAATACATGAGCCTGGTGCTTGCAGTACCATTTTTTGTTTCTCGTAGAAACATTACTTCTGAAACCCTGGTCACGGACCATAATCGCTCTCAAGAGGGGATGATGTAATGACCATGGTTGTACGTATCGGTTGTAGCATTCGTTTTATGATGAATGATTAGCATAAGTGAGCTTGGTTTCAGTCATGAGTCTTGGACTGTGAAACTGACTGTCATGATCAGTGGATTGTTAGTCCCCAGTATTTAGTTGATTCTCCTTTTTCTTTTTCCCTTCTTCCTCGCAGGACCTAGATAGAGGACCCGGATACAAAGAATTGATGTAAAGACCTAGGTGGTCGAAGTTGGAGGTACCTTGATGAAGGACTTATCGAAAAGACCCAGGTGGACATCGATCGACTGTAGAGGTTATGAATCTCGTCTAAGAATTACTGCTTGCATGTTGTATGCTCTGGAAGCTGTATGAACCTCATACGACGTCGGAATTCGATGATTGACCCTAACTTTTGAATCTAAGAGACTAAGTTATCACATGAGAAAAGAATCACGCAATTTGGAGTTATAGAGGTCAGCCAACGAAGCGTGCACATTTGTAATTTGTAATCCCGTATAAATTTTTCAGATTTCGTATACCTGACGGTAAAGGCCATATCTTTGAGCTCGTATGTCCGATTGATGCGCCCTTTTGGTATGTTGTATAAGAGACATATACTAACATCTTTCATTGAGGAAGTATTGTCCAATTCCTCACCCATTGGTATGTTTTTGTAAACCCATGGCATGAACTTTGTTGTATCTCATTTGTAGAGGCGATGAGAACATCTTGTAGAAGACTTTGGATTGTGTCCGCCAGTCGTGCAAGCTTTGAGAATACTTTCATGTGAACATGTTATCATGTCTACACATCTTGATATGAATCATTAGTTCTTGGAGAAGTCCGCTTCATGTGTAACACTTCAGAGAATGGTTAGTTGATGAAGCCCTGTCATGAGGATGTTGCTCCTGAGACCGTTGTTGATGATGAGGCCATGGATGGAGTTCCTCCAGATATCCTTTTTGATGCCAATACTATAGTTGGAGATGCTCCAGAGACCGAAAAGGATAAAACCATGATTATCGACATAGCCTTTGCTCCTTCATCCAGTGAGCCTTTACATTCACGAACAAGTTGGTGGGTTGAGCATTCCCAAGATGAAGGTGTACTGATCAGCCCGAATTATCTTGAACAATATGACTTTACTGTGAACTGGCTCCGTCAGTAAATCGACGTTGTCGTGGGAGATGCCAGCACCGGTTTTCATTCTAGTGAAGAGAGGAAGCTCCTCAGTCGTGCATGGGTTTGTGATGTAGAGAGGTCACGTTGATGAAGTTTCATGGAATCACACCAGGTTGCATTAACTTGTTATGTGGATAACATTTGTTGAAATAGATTTGAATCAATCTCTCCGATAAGATCAAGTCCCAGTGTATGTTGAAGGAGTTTGTGCCATCGATGGATGATTGATGTTGCATTGGTTCAGAAGTCTTATGGGATAGTGAAGACTTATCGATTGTAGTTATGTTACACTTTGATCGTGTTGGTGTTGAATCATCGTCGAGATATTTGTGATGAATCCAGAGGCGCCATTATCGAAGGTGTACTCTTTGATTGGGAGTACAATTTGAAGGCTTCTTAGATGCTTGAGCGTTGAAGCGTCATATCCCTTGAGCGCCGAATGTCTTAGGTTTGATCGCCTAGGTCCCGATTATCTTCTATTGATTTTTAGCATTCCTTCATTGCGGTAGTGGGATTCAACACTTGTGCAGACATCAGAGCTTTCTGATTTTGTGGCACACATGGACACTCCAGTAATGCTATGGAGAAACGCCCAAAGTGTTTTTGCCATGCTTGGACATCATATAGTAATGAATGTCTCAGTGTGATGCTCGATTTGAGAAGTGTCAGATTCAACCACTTAATAAAATGTGGTGAAGCTATGCTTTCATAACATCTTGCAATAGCAGAGTTGATAACATAATTGAGTCCCCATGCTAGGATAGCATGTGAGGAAATAAATGACACAAACATGGGAGGAATGAGACTTGCCTCGAGTGAAACCTCTTGATGAATGTCTATGCATCTTTTGTGGTTCTTGCTTCAACCTCACAAAGTTCGAAATTCCTCCAGGTGCTCATGATGGAATGTCCACCGAATCTTCGGATCGAACTTTCCTCATTGGAGAGATGTGCAACCAAAGGCGCTTTGTCGGTGGCCATCTTTTTAGCATGAATCCACGCTCGTCTCGAAGGCCATGTCATATCCTGGATCTTCCCGATTATGTAAAACTTGGTTTCGTCTGGTTGAACTTATGTTTACTTTGAGAGTGATGTATCCACAAGTATCTCTCGAGCGTTCCTTCATGGTTTCGATTGAGATGAGAGCATGAGTAGCTTCTTGTCGAATGATGCATGCGGCTCTGTGGGTGGTTTTCAGTGGAATGATGTTAATGGAGGTGTCAGCATTGATCAAAGTTCTTCCGAATTCATTTCCTCTGAGATGAACTGTGGTGAGAAGTCCCCAGTCGTATATTTTTTTGTCTATTATCGAAGGCTCAGGGAATGTCAATAAACGTTTACCTGACACGATGTGATTCAATGTAGCAAGCATATCCTTCCTTTGAGCCTTTTATAAGTACAACAATTCACAGAAATGTTCGATTAAGGATTGAATCGCTTCTTTGACATGTGGATCAGAGAGAGTGAAGGTTCTGACCGGGAGGGGGTCTCTTTGTACTCCTCTAGTCCCCAAGTTAATCTCTCCTGATTCAAATTTGTCTTGGAATATGCGCTTCAAAATTCTGCAGTCCCTTGTGGGATGATTGACGAATTTGTGAAAGCGACAGTAACGAGGATTTTCCATTTCCTCTTCAGTTGGTTCTTTCTTGACATACGGTAATTTGATTGCACCGTCCTGAACTCAGACATCTAGTAGTTCAATCACCTCTTCAATGGGAAAAAGGGAAATCAGGTGCTTCTTGATTAGCTTCTGTGCGTTGGGCAGGAGCTTGTACATCTCGAGTTTGATTATCCTTCCTTTGTGCTTTCGAAGGGGCTGGAGAAGTATGCTTGCGCTGCGGTTCGGTTCTTCGTTTTCTCCCTTCTGCAACAACATTTATGGAAGGTTGGAGGTTGTACTATTTGTTGATTAAACGTCTGCTACCTCGAGTTTCTCGTGGTTCTTCAACTTTTCTAGCTTTATCTCTTTCTAGTAAAGCAGGTGCGGTAGTTGCTGATCGCTTAGCCGCTTCATGAAGTTCTGAAAAAGTCTGGAATCGAGGATTTTCCAATAAAGCTTTGAAGACTGGGACCATTCCGTTGACGCATAAGTCTACAAGTTTTTGCTCTGTAACGTTTGGATCGTGGCAATCCAAGGCTTGAACTCTGAACCTTTTCACATAGTCATTGGGATGTTCATTGCTCCTTTGAAACATCCTTCCTAGATCACAAAGAGTGACTTGGTCTGAAACGAAGAAATATTTTCTGTAGAAAGCATTAATCATCTCTCCCCAACTGGTGATACTTCTTGGTGCGATGTTGTTGTACCAGGTATATGCTCTGTCTGCCAGAGACTGATGCGTGTCGTAACCACAACAAATTAATTAATACTTTACTACCTAATTAACAAGTAATATAGGGTAGTCAAGGTCGATCCCACGAGGAGCAAGAGATTCTAGTTGTAAAATTTGTCACGAAAGGGGGGTGTAAAAAGCAAAAGAAAATAAACAAAACAATTAAAATCGAAAGTTGAAAGTTGAAAGATGAAAGCAATAAGAGAGAGAAGATCAAGGAATCCTTCTTCGTTGCAAAACAATGATTAAAGTTATGTTCTTTTCTACTTGTTATTAGTCACAAATTATCACCAACCGTAGGATAGGGTGTACGCTTAGCTAGCCCCAAAATCCCTAATTTCACCGAGTAATGTCCGCTTAGTTATCGATTCTATTCAAAAGAACCACCTTGAGGTCCGCTTACAAGATGTAATTCCTGCAATGCATTAAGATTTATGAATTTAGGTTTAGTACTAGTAGTTAAACTCGGTTCGCTTTGGTTCACTTTCTAGCGTTGTTTCTACACACAATTGCTCCACGGAATCCCTCCGCAAGGTCTCGTTTTTCTACTTGTGTAAAGTGTCGAGAACGATTACGTATTCCCCCTAACTTATACTAGATATAGATCAATTAACAAATCAATTTAGCGTGCACTCCAAACAATCTATCAATCAATCATGAATGTCTTTAAGATCACTCCTATTAGTAAAAACAATCGATAATCATATGAAAAATCTCAAGATAGAATTGAAAACAAAAACTTAAATCATATGTTAAGAACTAGGAATTCATCCTCAATCAATAAATTAACTACTCATGTTAAAAGTTCACACAAAGAATAAGAAAAGAAAAGAATTGTGTGTAAAAGATGTGTAGAAGTTGTAGAAAACTTCTCTATTTATAGGCTTCAATATTCTCTAAATCTTCTAAGGAGTAGAATCCTTTTCCTTTTGCAATTCAATTTCCAAATCCAAGCTTTTCTCAACTCTTCCACCTTCTCTTTCCAAATTTGAGTCAAATTCTCCATCCAATTCCTAGCCCAAGTCTTCACACCCATGAGAAGTCCATAGAAAATTCTCGGAATTTTTAGCTCGCCGAAAACTGGGATTATGGCTCGGAATCCGGCCGGAAAACGTCACCGCCGGCCGCCTGGAAATTTCTCCGTCAAGAGAATATTCGACGGAATATTCCGTCAGTCCTCCGTTAGGACTAACGGTCAAAAGTCAAAACCGTTAGTCAACTGTTAGTCAAAGGTCAAAGGTCAAAGGGGAAGAGTCAGCTGAGTCAAAACCGAGCCGCTTGCCGAGTCAAAGCTAACTCCTGAAAGTGACCCATGCCTAGGCCATTGCACATGCCTCGACTTTGCCGCCGCACCATGTTTGTGCTTGACCATGTTGGCCCCGTGTACCATTGTGCACAACCCAGATGGTCGTATCCTTCCCCGCTCTTCATTTGATCCATTGCAAAAATCCCATCAAAACCTTTCTAACTACCGCAACCCGTAATATCCAAATTTCATATGTAACCACCGACCAAGCCTCACACATCCGCAACATTTCAGTTCCAAAACATCACCTCTACCCGCAACTTATCACTTTCACAAAGCGCGCCTTCCTTATCTCCCTGGGACCGCACTTAGCTCATCATACACAAGAAGAAAGCAAACAGCCAACCCAACAATCTCACCATCTCTGGCACCCTGCAATCATTCACTGCCATCCAGCTTCATTCTCAGCTCATGAGTAACCTGCTTACTGCATCTCAACAACAGGTTCATATGATAGCGGCTCATTCATAACTGCAATGCATTCCACCAATTCAGTTCAGAACCCCTACAACTGCAAGTCCCAGCCATGAGGTGGATTCCAATGCTGCACAGGCTCAATCAAGCATAACCCCTGAATTTTCTCCTTGTACACCCGCGCACCCTTCAATGCACCCGCAACATAGCACCACTCAAAAATTTTTAGATACATCTCAGCCTTTCCACATCTCGCTTCCCCAGTATCAAGCCTCTCATACTCACCCGCACACCCACTACTTCAATTGGCCATGCAAGCTGCAATCACCATCTCAAACCCAAAGACTATATAAGCACAGCAGCTTCATCTCTACCTATTCCATGGCGTCAACTACCACTGCTGCTTCTCGATCTGAAAATCAACACCAACAATCCTGCAACCTCCATCTGAGCTTCCATATCAGTTAACAACAACTCCACTTGCTCTGAGCCGCAATCATTTCCCAATTCAAGCTCAAATACTCGCAACACCAACACGTAACCATCTCCAATTCAATGTTCAGCTCCTTCCTTCCCCCGTATGTCATAACAACTCAATGAGCTCAATTCTTCATCCGATTCTTCATCACAAATCAAAGACCCATCTCAATTTCAAATTTAGTTCATACAAAGAACAACGAGTCCTATCTCGACTCGTTGAACTCCACATCCGCATCGAACCCATCTCGCTCTTTTCATCAATCGAATCCTTTTCAGTTCTCAACTCACGGACATCCCCTGAGATCTTCTTCCATTCCGATCTTCACCGACGCCACCATTATCGATTCCCGATCCCAAATTCCAAATAACTATTCAATCACCTCCTGATCCATTATCCGATCGGACATGTACCACATCAAACTCTACCCATTTCTTCAATCGACTGGCCATCATCTCCTTCTTTGGTTCGATTGAAACCCTAATCTTTACAACCTATACCAAAGATCTTCCATCACCCGAACAAAATCTATAAACGGCAATGAAACTACTAACCTTGAATTCAATTTCGAGACACTCCATGGTCGCGCCTCCCTTTTCTCTCTCTGTTTTTACTTTCATTTCACCAGATATCCCCTCGACCTAGGGTTGTAATGATTTGGGTGGATATTTGACACCCCAAAGACTTCAAGAACCACCCCAGTGGGTGCCTAAAGTAGGTGGTCACTTCGATAAGGGATAGCCAAAGTTTCCAAATTTCCTTAACCTCTCCGCGTCTTTATAGTATTCCTCCGTAAAGTTGCCCCTTAACCTTAGCCGGGCTCCATATATCAATCTCCTCAAAATGACCTTTTCGCCCTTTTGGCTCAAATTGGGTGATTTCTTCTTCTTTTCCTCCGTGCGACTCCATAGTAGCTATAAATCTCAAAACAAGCGTAAAATACATAATTTACAAGAAAAATAGCAAAGAAAGCATAAACTACTAGATAGTAAATTAGGTGTATTCTACACCTATCAAATTCCCCACACTTAGACTTTGCTAGTCCTCGAGCAAATCAAACTAAAAACTCACAACTTCAAAGCGTTCAAGCGTCATAAGCATCCAAAAAGTTATGAGGACATAGAGTTTCGCATGCTAGTAATAGGAAGTTAAAATACTAAAGAACATATTCTCGTTCTTAAATGTTGAGTGAGAAATAACCACACCATAATGAGAGAACGCGTGTTTGAGAAACGATCAATAAGCATTTCGCCTCGACTTCGCCTCACCAAAAAGGATTTTATGATAATTGCGCTCAAAAAGACGGCTTTTTATGGTTCTCACATGTGTGCAGGGAATGAAGAGAGAAATCTCGCAACACGTTGAATGGTGGGAAGGATAACTTCCGAAATATTTTGAAAACCCACATCTTTTAATATTTTGAAAAACCATTTTTTCCGACGATCTCTAAGAAAGGAAATCAACCATTATTATCGAGGATGAGATTACTTACTCACCTTCACATCCGATCGCCAATTATGATAACACCACTCTCACGGTATCCAATAGAAACGTCTTCCGCTCCTCGTCTTTCTTCTTGGTCTTCGGTTTCAACTATTAATGATAAACTCTCGAATTTCATAAATCCTTGACAATTTTTAACTCTTTTTACCTTGAAATCCTTGTCGCTTGAAACTTCCTTATAAATTTTCCTTCCCCACGGCTTATTAACAAATATTTCTCTTGTTTCTTTTTTTTTTTTTTTTTTTTTTGAAACAAGAGAAATTAAATACAAAAAATAAACCATGGCCGTGGGAGAAGTATTTTACCGCGTGATTCTTCACAACTTGTATCGTTTTGAAATCATAAACTTCAAAAATTCTCACCTTTTAATTTTCTTCGCTTTCATGAATAAGTCTTCATACTTGAATATAAAATTACCTCATTATATTGTAAGTCTTCAACATATATGTCAAAATCCGCTCTTTGTATGTTGCTTTACTTGTATTTGAAATTTGCTCTTTTTCTCGTTCCGTTGCTTTGTAAACCTTAAACTTTTCCAACTTTCCTTGTAGATTTTGATGTCGCTCGCCCGTTGATGATGAGAGTGTTTCTATGGACCCGTTGTTGTTGCGAGAGAATGAATGGTGCTAACTGCAAATCGAACTACAAGAAGGAAGCTTTCATCCATGGACGTCACCCTTATGATTGACAAAATTAGCACTCAAGAGATCAAAGAGTAGTGCTTCTATTGGTGGGAGGTTGGGTAGCTCACCATTCTACCCTAATTAACTTACTATGACACACACTCAAAAGAAGCTCTTTAGTAGATGGAAAATTTCTGGTCGGTGCCTCACATGATATGAATACGGGTAGTCTCCACTAATGATTGATCAGCAACTCTAATAACGCCTTTCTCCCTGCACCAAATTCGCATCACCGGCATGATTAAATCCATTATTTAACACTCTAACAAACAAGAAATCCGAATGTAGTTCTCTAACATTTCCAAGTTCAATTATGTCGGTCAAAATCTCTATGTAAACATACCTAAAAGTATGCTAGTGACTCTAAAATCTTTAAAAGTTGGAGTTTTTATGAAAAACTTTTTTTTTTTTTTTTCAAAATTTTTCAATTTTTTTGTAATTTTTGTTTTAAAAACATGCTTAACCACTCCCCCACACTTAAACCTTACATTGTCCTCAATGTAATTGAATCCTCCTAGTAAAGTCAAGGTGGGAAATTTTAACATGATAAGGAACAAGAAAAAGAAATAACAAAAATAAAAAGATAAGAAATACAAAACCGATGGGTTGCCTCCCATTAAGCGCTTGTTTTAAAGTCGACGGCCCGACTTAGCTCTTGCAAGATTCATTCCCATATACTAACAATCTGAAAATTTGAGGATCCTCCCATAATACCGTTTTGCAAACAATAACTCCATACAAATATTAGCACAAGAAAATAATAATGAAATTATCGTTCGATAGAAATTTCCCCCACACTTATTCTCGTCCACACTTCGAAGTGTATAAAGAACATAGAATTTGGGAATTTCCATGTATTCTTCTTGGCAAACCTGCATAGTGTTAGCATCAAGTGTTTCCAATGGTGGATATCTAGAAACAAAATCATCCAAAAATACTTTCAAGCACATACATTCAAACCAATAAGAGGTAAAGGAGAAGAATCAATATGCAAAGGGTTAGACAAACCTTGCACAATTCTTGTATTATAGAATCCTCGTCATTCTTAAAAATTCAAGTGAATTACTTACCTCTTGTATATCGTGGTCCTCTATTAAACCTTGCAACCATTCTTCGTCGTTTTCTACCTTAACCAAAGTCTCGGCATCATTAAAATCATTGGAAAGTTCAATTGGGTCTTCCACAAAATCAATGAATGTGGTTTCATCCTCTATAATCATCTCTTCAACATTCTCATCATCGGAATCGGGCCATTCTTCCCTCATATAATCTTCCTCGGTATAAATTGTAAGATTTTCATGTGCGGGTGTTACACCGTTTATAACAATAGGTAAGTCACACCCAATCTCCTCCTTTTGAATAGGTGAAGGATCGTTATTATGATCCGGAGTTGGAATAACTTCCTCATTGTTGCAATCCTCATACACTTCCGCGGACTCCCATCTTTCCCGAAGAAATTTTTTCCAAGCACTAAGTGCATCTTCCTCAAGCTCTACCTCTTGAATAGGTGATTGATCATTATTAAGATCACGGCTCAAGTAATCTACACTAGCGTCATCAAAAGTCTCCAAAGGTTTGTTAATTTGTTCGTATATTTTTTCCGAATTCCTTTGAAATTCTCGATGTGGTTCCTGTAGTGATTCTTGCATCTTTTGTTGAAGATCCCCAATCATGGCCAACATCTTATCTCGCAAAACTAGAGAATTTCGATCATAAACAAAACTATCCTCCCATCCTTGTGATTGTCCACTTACATACCCGTCATAAGGTTGTTGATATGTATGAGAATATCCATAAGGTTCTCGTAGGAATTTGATCATAGCCAAAAGATTGGTTTTTGATTGTATCCAAAGGATGGTTGGAAGTTGCCATAATGTTGAGGTTGAAACCGTATTGATTGTTGTAATATGCTTGCTCTTGTCCACCGTACATGGAAAACCGACACCTGAAATAAGATTCAAAAACCAAGTTAGATACGGAATAGAATCCAACAAAGCAAGAATAAAGCAAAAAGAAAATAAAAACAACTAAAATCATCCGCCGCTCCCTAAGAACGGCGCCAAAATTTGATGCGTGTCGTAACCACAACAAATGAATTAATACTTTACTACCTAATTAACAAGTAATATAGGGTAGTCAAGGTCGATCCCACGAGGAGCAAGAGATTCTAGTTGTAAAATTTGTCACGAAAAGGGGGGATGTATAAAGCAAAAGAAAGTAAAGAAAACAATTAAAATCGAAAGTTGAAAGTTGAAAGATGAAAGCAATAAGAGAGAGAAGATCAAGGAATCCTTCTTCGTTGCAAAACAATGATTAAAGTTATGTTCTTTTCTACTTGTTATTAGTCACAAATTATCACCAACCGTAGGATAGCAGTACGCTTAGCTAGCCCCAAAATCCCTAATTTCACCGAGTAACAGTCCGCTTAGTTATCGATTCTAATCAAAAGAACCACCTTGAGGTCCGCTTACAAGATGTAATTCCTTAATGCATTAAGATTTATGAATTTAGGTTTAGTACTAGTAGTTAAACTCGGTTCGCTTGGTTCACTTTCTAGCGTTGTTTCTACACACAATTGCTCCACGGAATCCCTCCGCAAGGTCTCGCGTTTTCTACTTGTGTAAAGTGTCGAGAACGATTACGTATTCCCCTAACTTATACTAGATATAGATCAATTAACAAATCAATTTAGCGTGCACTCCAAACAATCTATCAATCAATCATGAATGTCTTTAAGATCACTCCTATTAGTAAAAACAATCGATAATCATATGAAAAATCTCAAGATAGAATTGAAAACAAAAACTTAAATCATATGTTAAGAACTAGGAATTCATCCTCAATCAATAAAATTAACTACTCATGTTAAAAGTTCACACAAAGAATAAGAAAAGAAAAGAATTGTGTGTAAAAGATGTGTAGAAGTTGTAGAAAACTTCTCTATTTATAGGCTTCAATATTCTCTAAATCTTCTAAGGAGTAGAATCCTTTTCCTTTTGCAATTCAATTTCCAAATCCAAGCTTTTCTCAACTCTTCCACCTTCTCTTTCCAAATTTGAGTCAAATTCTCCATCCAATTCCTAGCCCAAGTCTTCACACCCATGAGAGAAGTCCATAGAAAATTCGAATTTTTAGCTCGCCGGAAAACCGGGATTATGGCCGGAATCCGGCCGGAAACGTCACCGCCGGCCGCCTGGAAATTTCTCCGTCAAGAGAATATTCGACGGAATATTCCGTCAGTCCTCCGTTAGGACTAACGGTCAAAAGTCAAAACCGTTAGTCAACTGTTAGTCAAAGGTCAAAGGTCAAAGGGGAAGAGTCAGCTGGGTCAAAACCGAGTCAGTTGCTGAGTCAAAGCTAACTCGGCTGAGTGACCCATGCCTAGGCCATTGCACAGCCTGACTTTGCTGCTGCACCATGTTTGTGCTTCCAGCCATGTTGGCCCCGTGTACCATTGTGCACAACCCGATGGTCAGTATCCTTCCCCGCTCTTCATTTGATCCATTGCAAAATCCCCATCAAAACCTTTCTAACTACCGCAACCCCGTAATATCCAAATTTCATATGTAACCACCCGACCAAGCCTCTGTCACATCTCGCAACATTTCGGGCCCAAAACATCACCTCTACCCGCAACTTATCACTTTCACACAATGCCAGCCTTTCCTTATCTCCCCGGACCGCAATTTAGCTCATCATACACAAAGCAAAGAAAAGCAAACGAGCCAACCCAACAATCTCACCATCTCGCACCCCGCAATCATTCATCGCCATCCACTTCATTCTCAAAATCATGAGTAACCCGCGATCGTATCTCAACAACAGTTCATATGATAGCGGCTCATTCATAATCGCAATGCATTCCACCATGCCTTTCGTAACCCCGCAACCGCAAGTCCCAGCCATGAGGTGGATTCCAATGCCGCATGCTCAACTCACTAACCCCCGAATTTTCAACTTGTCATCCATAACTCAATGCACCGCAATGCCTAGCACCACTCAGCCCCACAAATAGAACATCTCAAAGCCTAGCCACATCTCGCCTCCATGAACCCTCATACTCACCCGCACACCACTACTTCACTTTGCAAGCCTTCACCATCTCAAACCCAAAGACTATATACAATGTGCAACATCTCTACCTATTCCATGGCTCAACTACCACCGTCTGACTCCGAAAATCAACACCAACAATCCCGCAACCTCCATCCATTTGCTAACAACAACTCCACTTGCTCGAGCCGCAATCATCTCCCAATTCAAGCTCAAATACTCGCAACACCAACACGTAACCATCTCCAATTCAATGTTCAGCTCCTTCCTTCCCATGTATGTCATAACAACTCAATGAGCTCAATTCTTCATCCGATTCTTCATCACACCAAAGACCCATCTCAATTTCAGCTTAGTTCATACAAAGAACAACGAGTCCTAGCTCGACTCGTTGAACTCCACATCCGCATCGAACCCATCTCGCATCAATCGAACCCATTTTGCTCTTCTTCCATTCGATCTTCACAATGTCGATTAAACATATCCTTTTCAACAAAGAGCCGTCGTCAGATCGAAACCCATCATCCCCGAGTTATCTATCTTGTCGAGCTTCCATCTTTTTTTTTCCCCATTTCACCGATCTTCACACAACAAGCCACCATTATCGATTCCCGATCCTGGCCGATTCCAAATAACTATTCAATCACCTCCAGATCCACTATCCGATCGACATTACCCCACATCAAACTCTACCCATTTCTTCAATCGACCGCCATCATCTCCTTCTCTTGGTTCGATTGAAACCCTAATCTTTACAACCTATACCAAGATCTTCCATCACCGAACAAAATCTATAAACTAAGCAAATTTGCTACTAACCTTGAATTCAATTTCGAGACACTCCATGGTCGCGCCTCTCCCTTTTCTCTATGTTCTTTACTTTCATTTCAGGTGATGAAATGAATGAGATATCCCCCTCGACCTAGGGTTGTAATGATTTGGGTGGATATTTGACACCCCAAAGACTCAAGAACCACCCCGGTGGGTGCCTAAAGTAGGTGGTCACTTCGATAAGGGCTAGCCAAAGTTTCCAGCTCCCTTAACCTCTACTCGGGCCTGCCTATAGTATTCCTCCAGAAAGTTGCCCCTTAACCTTAGCTGGGCTCCATATATCAATCTCCTGTAAAATGACCTTTTCGCCCTTTTGGCTCAAATTGGGTGATTTCTTCTTCTTTTCCTCCGTGTGACTCCATAGTAGCTATAAAACTCAAAACAAGCGTAAAATACATAATTTACAAGAAAAATAGCAAAGAAAGCATAAACTACTAGATAGTAAATTAGGAGTATTCTACACCTATCGTGTACCTCTCCGGATGGGCTTTATTGACCCAAATCTCCATGACTCAGTTCCTGTGGGCGGTGTAACCTTTTCCCCGAGCCATGTTAACAAAAATCCTTTTATGACGTACTTTAGGTCTTACATTTGCCTCTTGCGAAATTTTGATTTCGCGAACTAGGTGTACGCCATAAGCAGTTCGCCTTTCGATATGTCATTGATCTTTGATTATCTCTTGTCATTATCTGTGCGAAAATTTCGCATGTTCTTTCTTTATTTTGTATAATCTCGTAGTAATTTTTCACAAGATTTTCATATAAATTCATTTTGCTTCGATCATACATCTTTTTGCAGTCTAATCTTTCCCCACAATCTTTACGGGTAATATCTCTTCAAGTATAACCTGCTCCATGGTCTATCCAATCAGGCCCACATCTTTACCCTCGTGGTCCATCAATCTATATGCCCCTGTTCCAACTATATCCTTAATGATGTAGGTCCATCCCATTTTTTCGCAAGCTTGCCACCACTTTCTGGATATATTGGTGTTTCTCTCAAGACCAAATCACCTCGGGTGAAATTCGCGTATCTTAACACGTTTATTATATTCTCTCGCTAATCTTTCGCTGGTAATTCTCCATATGCCGTAGAGCTCTTTCTTTTTTTCTTCTACTTCATCTAGTTTGGTTAAAATATTCCCCGCATCCAAGATTTTTCTCCCAAGCTTCTCTCTTTGTTGTTGGAATAATAACTTTTGTTGGTATTGTACCTCAACTCCGTATGTTAAATGTAAAGGTGACATTCTGTAGCTTCGCCTGGGTTGTGTTGTAAGCCCATACCGCATTATGCACTGCTCACACCATGCTCTATTATGCTCCTTCTAATTTCTTCTTCAATATATCTGCGATTGTTTTATTTGTTGCTTCGCGCTGTCCGCTGGCCCGAGGGTATAAAGGAGTTGACTTCCCACATTTTATCTTAAATGCATTATAATGCTCTATATTCTCCATTCCTCAAATTGTTTCCTATTGTCGATACTAATTAAAAAGTGATTCCAAATCGGCATATGATATTCTCAAATATGAATGTAAAATATATTTGTCGCAATGTGTTGCAATCGCCTTTACTTCAGCCCATTTTGTGAAATAGTCTCAGAGCGACAATCGATATCTTCTTTGCTAGCCCGGTAAGAATGGTCCCACAATATCTAAACCCCATTTTCCAAAAGGCCATACACTTGTCAAGATGTTAATAATGCTCCAGGTGCATGTATTTTCTTTCCATGCCTTTGGAAATCTTCGCAACGCTTTGATATTTGCTTCGATCCTCATGCATAAATGGCCAATAATAACTCTTGCATCTTCGCTTTATATGCCAAAGATCTTCCGCCGCCGTGATTGCCAAGATCCCCACTATGTAAAAATTTTTAGTACTTCTTCTCCTTCTTTTCGTGTTAAACATCTGAGTGAAGGTCCATTAAAGGATCTCCTGGACAATATCCCATCCTTAGTTCATAATTTATTGCACGCTTTTTTAATTTGTGCGCTCCAATATATTTCTTGGTGTTTCTCCTCTTTTCAGTGTATGCATGAAGTTCCCGCTCTCCAATCTTCAATACTAGGTATTTGTTCTCCATCTTCTATTATCATTACATATACCTCTTTCTTCTTCTTCTTTATTAATTGATGGTGACAAAAGTGTTTGTATCTTTATGCATCTCGCAAACTGGTCTCATCATCATACTTGAGATAAAACAAAAGCATCTCATGAGTCCGTTATCTTTTTCTTGATATGTGTCTCCATTTAATTTTTGGGATTCTCAAGTAACAACTCCTCAACAAGTTTTTTGTATTTCTTCATGGATGATTCATTTGTAGTGTATTCTCCTTTTTATTTGACAAATGACTAGTTTCAATCACTGGTGATTCTTACATTTTCCAACTTCATTTCTATTGCGAATTTCGTGGCATGTATCACAAATTTCATATTCGTCTCATTATTGGTGGATGCAAACTCCAATCTGAAGGAAAAGCCATTTTGTCAGCTCCTCTGGCGAAATCAAAACAATCAACTCCATTACCTTCCCCATTTGATGATCCATCCACCAATATTTCCCATTTATCTGCTCTATTAATAGATCTCTGATTTCCATGTTCTTCTTCTATATCCATCATTTCTTCCACGGCTCATCATCTTCTAAAGGAAATTTCATGTAAAAAGTCTGCAGAACAACTTTTTTGGTGAAGATAGTATTTCATATTTGATTTTGAAATGTCCTATCTCGAGGTATTCCATCTTTCGACCCGCCCGATCTTTTGGAATTTTTCATTACGACTCGATTGGTATTTTTGTCGCACTTTATTTCATGCGCCTGTAAAATATATTCAAGTTTAAATGCCGCATAAACTAATGCCAAAATTAGTTTTTCAATCTTTTGAATAATTTTTCTCGCAGCATTGAATGTTTTGGCTGATGTAATAGATTGGTTTTTCAACTCCGTGTATCTACTCGCAATAACACAAGATTTAACGCATGCGGTTGTCGCAAGATAGATTAATAATTCTTCTCCTGCTCTCGCTTTATGAAATAGATATATTCGTCGATGTTCTTTATTCTTTGAAAAGCTTTCTTAACGTCTGCCATCTAAATTTCACTCTTTTGAGTATATTGAAAAAATGTTTACATTTGTCTCGATGATCACTTAAATGAACCTTCCCGTCAAGCTAAGAGTCCATTTAACTTTTGTACATCTTACCATCACTCGGTGTTGGCATGTCGCGAATCGCGTTTGTACTTTTTCCGGATCAACTTGTATTCTTCTTTGATACGATGTAACCTAAAAATTTTCCTTCGATGGACAACCCCAAAGATACATTTTTCAGATTTATCTTGATGTTAAAATGTCTCATTTGTTCAAAAATTTCCTCGATCTTGGACATGATTTTTGCTTCTTTATTTTTTATTAACATATCATCTACATATACTTCCAATGTTTTGTGTATCCATTTCGCAAACACCTTTTCTTCCTTTGGTATGTTGCTCCGACATTTAGCAAACCAAATGGCATTTTTGTGTAACAATATAACCCTCTTGGAGCGAAAAAGCGATATGCTCCGATCTTCTTCAATGAGAGTGTATTTGATTGTATCCTTTATATCCGTCTAAAGAAGATATTCTATCATTTCCACCGACTCGACCATTTTGGAATATCTCGGCAACGAAAAACTATCCTTCTGATGACTTTTATTTAGGTCAAATGAAATCTATATGAATTCTTATCCCCTTTTTCTTTTTGGAACTAAAATGACCATATTTGCTATCCACTCCGGGTATTTTGCTTGTCTTATAATTCTGCATCCGCATCTTCTCGCAACTCTTCTTCTATTTGAGGACGATATGTTGTCAAAGTGATTTTTCGATTCTTTTTTTGAATGGCCTTACATTTTTATCAATTTCAACCATGACATGCCACAGACGGGTCTATTCCAGGCACCTCATCCATGTTCCATGCGAAAATATCTTTAAATTCTCAAAAATCGGATGTAGTTTTTTATTCTTCATCTGCCTCCATCTTTGTCCCAATTTTTAGCATTTTGGGTTCTTCTTTGGTTCCAACATTCACTTCCTTTGTTGGTTCCGCTTAGTGAACTGGCCTCAGGTTCTCCCATGGTGTAGGTTCTTTTATTTCTTTCACCGGCTCGCTTGCTTCTCCCGAAATTTCGCCGGGTATCCCTTTTCCTTCCTCTCTCTTATCATATAAGCTCTAAATTCCCTCTTCTTTCTTTGCTCCTTCGCCAATTTTCTGTGATCTTTCGCTTTTTGTATGTCCTTCATAATTGTTTTACTTCAATTTGATAACATAATCTCGCTGTCTTTCCCTCTAATTTCACCAATCCCACTTGGCATAGGAAATTTGATACATTGATGTAATGTTGATGCTACGGATTTAATCGCATGTATCCATGGCCTTCCCAATAGCATGTTGTACGGTGATTCCATATCCACCACGCATAAGTGCCACTGTGTTTCACTTTCTCCCAACAAAATTCGCACCTTATTTCTCCTTTTGGTTTTGTTATAGATTCGCCAAAGCCATGAATATGATAAGTTGGAAGGGGACATTTCTTCATCTTTGTATCCCATTCTTCGTATGCATGGTAAAATATTTTATTCGCCGAACTCCCGTATCAACTAGAGTTCTCGTTTACCGCCCATTCTTCCATAATTTTTGCCGATTTTTCCTTTTCTTTACTGTGGTAGTTATCGTGATTACCAAAGAGATGTGTGGTTTAAATTTTTTTCTTGGTATCTTTGCTTCCGTGAATGTAATCTTCTTTTTCCCAATCTTTCATAAGTGACATTTTCTCCGTTGTCACGATTTTCTTTCCTTCAAAATCCCGCTATGTATTCTCCCCGATATTTTTCATGGAATTCATTAATCATTGTTTTTGTCACCAGGTTACATTCCGATTTTCTATTACATTCCTTGATTTTTCTCTACTTTAACCGATTTATCAATTTGTTTCATCGTCTTCTTGATTTGAACAATCTTAATAACAATCTCTAATCTTTAATCTTCAGTCCATGTTTCTACGCCATATGTAATTCTAGAAATCCTACAATACACACCTCACAAGAATTCGAATATTCAACACATTTTTAAGATCAACAATCAATTTCTTTATTAATTGAGTTAGAAATTTTACAAGAAGGAAGTTAAATCAAGAATATAATTGCTACTCTAAACTTTTCTCTCCTCAAAACTTCTTGTCTAAAAAGATCTCTCCTTTCTCATAAGCCTATTCCCATTCTTTATATGTGGTATTACATAGTGGATGACAACTAAGTTGTCCTTTATTTTCGGTTTGACTTGCGAATTCCTCGCAAATGTACAAATGTAAAATCTCGCAACGCCCTAATCTCGCCAGGTCTTCACATCTTTCTCGTGGTTCAGCTTGTTGCCATCCGTTCGTCACTTTTATTACCCATCTGCGATATTTTCGCAGTGTGTTGTTTACGGATTTCGCAAGGGTCTTGGTGTTACGATATTCTGATCCTACACATGCAGTGCATCTGTTTGAGGTTAAGCAGTTTGCTCGGTTGAGGAGTCTCCGTCCACACGGTCGTCTCTCTATTTCCTGAAAAACAAGCAAATCGTTTTTCCCATCTACGTTCACACTCACAATGGGAGATTAATCTCTCTGTTGCAATCTCAAACTTTCACAAAATGGTTGATCTATGGTCAGGTTCAGTTACAAATCCTAACCCAAACAATGCTAGCACTAGCAATAGTGGTGGTGCTCCAGAAACTATTCCCGTTTCCAACAACGGTGCTGGTGATAACACACCTCCTCAAACCAATATCGGAAGCAATCCTCTATTCGGCCGGTCTCCCGAGGAAACCCCGAGAAAATCCACCTACCATAGATGATCTCAAGGAAGATGGAAGAGACTCTCGCTAAAAATCAAACCGATATGGCCACTACCGTAATGAGCTACACTTATCTCAAAACTCGCACGAGACAAGATGTCGAGAAAGTCGAGAGAAAGGAAAAGCCAAAGAAACATCTCCTACGCCATCCGAAATCTCTCCAATCCACGTGGTAGATGATGATGAAGTTCCGCAAAGTTGTGTATGACCACCAAAGAAAGGAATCTGCAGTTTCATCACCAGGAAGACTGTAACGCTTCCTCTGAGGCTCGAGGAAAAGACAAGACACCATCCGTCCACTGTTACCAACCTCCATCCTCGCTTCTACACATGAGAGAATTCCTCTTCCGAAGGGCTATACTTATCCAACGTTCATACTTTACAATGGAAACGGGAATGCCGAAATATGTTTCTGATTCACAAGCATTAGGAGAACATGAACACAAATCTCATAACGTCCGTTTGAAGGATTTCTTTTAAGTCTCGATGTGTCGAGCATATACATGGTACAACAACATCGCACCATGGAGCATCACTATTGGGAGAAATGGTTAATGCTTTTTACCGGAAATACTTCTTTATCTCGGGAGAAGATTACTCTCTCCGACTTAGGGAAAATGTGTCTCGAAGAACAATGGACATCCCAATGATTACATAAAAAGGTTCGAGTCCAAGCTTTGTCATGATCCGAATTCACCGAACAACAACTCGTGAACTTGTGCATCATGGAATGACCTCATCTACAAAGTGATTTACTAGAAAATCTCTGATTCCAGACTTCTCAGAACTTCATGAAACATCCAAATGATCAGCGACTACTGCACCTGCTTTACTAGAAATAGCAAAGTCCGCAAAGGTCGAGGAACCTCATGTGACGACACTGTCAACAATTAGTACGATCTCCGACCTTCAACAAACATTGTTGCTGAAAGGAATGAAAGGAAAGCCGAGACACAGCATCAGAACGCTTCTCCAACATCCTAGGCTCCTCCGAAGGCGCAAATAAAAGATAACCAATCCTGAAATGCACAAACTTTGACCCGACATCAATGAACGGGGAAATGATCAGACATGACTCAAACTTCCCCCTTCTCATGAAAGAGTGATCGAGTTATTGGAAGTCTAGGTTCAAGATGGTGTAATCAAATTGTCATTCATCGGGAGAGAGACAACTGAAGAAGAAATGGAGAATCCCAGGTACTTTCGCCTTCTTAGGTTCATCAATCATCCAACAAGTGACTGCAATATTTTGAAGCGCATCTTCAAAGAGAAGGTTGAGCCATAATAGCTTCAATTGGGGACCGAATGAGTACACAAAACCCTATCCCAATCAAGACCTTTCACTCTCTATGAACCACCTATCAAAAGGCAGCTCAATCCCACGGTCGAACATATATGTGAATTACTCTCATCTATTGAAGGAACAAAGGAGAGACATGTTCACAAAGATGAATCACATCGTGTCGCAAGTCCATTCCGTAAATACTTTCCGAGCCTCCAACCTACGACAAAGATATATGTAGACCGAGAATCGCTTACCACAAGCCAATATCGAAGAAACAAATTTGAAGAATGTTGATCGATGCTGACACCACCATCAACAATATTCCACTGAAAACCATCAGATCCACAGGCATCACTCGACAAAAAGCTACTCATGCTCCCATCTCAATCAGAGATCACGAAGGAACACTCAGAGATGTTTATGGCTATATCACTCTCAAAGTGAAAATAGATTCAACCTAGACAGAAACCAAGTTTCACATAATTAGGAAGATCAAAGATATGACACGATCCTCGAACGAGCATGGATCCACGCTGAAAATATGGATACCGACAAAGTGTCTTTAGTTGTACATCTCTAACGAAGAAACTTCGATCCAGATGATTTGCGGACGTTCCATCATCGAGCACTTGAAAGAATTTCTAACTTCGACGAGGTTGAAACAAGAACCCGCAAAAGATGCATAGACATTCATTAAGAGGTTCCGCACTCATGCCGCCTCATTTCTCCATGTCTATGTCATTTATTTCCCTCACATACTATCCTAGCATGGGAACTCAATTCTTCTAGCAACTCTAGTGTTGCAAGATATTATGAATGGGTAGCTTCACCACTATAATATTTGATCAAGTGGTTGAATCGACACCTATCTCGAATCGAGCATCTCACTGAGACATTCATTAACGAGATGATGTCCAAGCTTAAAAGAACACTTTGGGCGTTTCTCCATAGCCTTGCGGAGTATCCATGTGTGCCACAAAATCAAAAAGTCTCACTGAGTGTTGAATCCCACTACCACAAACGAAAGGAATGCCGAATCAACAAAAGATACTCGAGATCGAAATGGTCAAACTTAAGACATTCGACGCTAAGGAGTGTGAGGCTTCAACGCTCAGCCAGCCTAAGAAGCCTTTAAACTGCACTCCCAATCAAAGAGTACACCTTCGATAATGACGCCTCTAGCTTCAACACAAATATCTCGGACAATGACACACTAATTCAACACCAAAGACGATCAAAGTTTAACCGAACTACAATCGATAAGTCTTCATTATCCCATGATAATACTTCAAGCATATGCAACATCATTCATCTATGGATGGCACAAACTCCTTAAACATACATCAAACTTGATCTTATTGGAGAAATCACTTCAAATATATTTCAATAAATATTATCCACATAACAAGAGTTATTGCAACCTGATGTGATTCCATGAAACTTCATCAACGGGACCTCTCTACATCACAAGCCCCTGCATGACTGAGGAACTTCCTCTCTTCACCAATCACATCCAGCACGAACACTGCTGCTGCCATCTACCGCAACAACGTCGACTCACTGACGAAGCGCTTCATAGTAAAGTCATATGTTTCAAGAAAATTCGGGGTTGAAGTCCCAGTACAACTTCATCTTAGGGATGCTCAGCCCACCAACTAGTTCGTGAATGTAAAAGGCTCACTCGGATGGAGGAGCAAAGGCTATGTCGATAATCATGATTCTAGCCTTTTCGGTCTCTCGAGTAACTCCAACTACATAGTATAAACAACAAGGATATCAAGGAACTCCTGTCCATGGTCTCAAAGATCAACAACGGTCTCAGAGCAACATCCTTGACGGGGCTTCATCAACTAACCATTCTTCAAATGTTACACGTGAAGTGGACTTCTCCAAGAACTAATGATTCATGTCAATATGTGTATAAAGATAACATGTTCTGTATGAAAGTCTTCCCAAGCTTGCACGACTCGGGCCGAACAATCCAAAGTCTTCATGTTGTTCTCATCACCTCTACAAATGAGATACAACACACTTCAGGCCATGGGTTTACAAAACGTACCAATGGGTGAGAAATGGGACAA
>JAJJWW010013821.1:0-216830 GCA_023531295.1 Papaver armeniacum | reverse complement strand
GACATTCCCGAAAAATAAAGGATAGCTTAGTCATTCATCCACTATGTATTACCCTATAAAGGGCTAAATGAGTCTGTTGAGGGAGAGATCTTTTTGAATTGTGAAGCAAGTCATTAGGAGAGAGAAAGTTTAAGAGCGCTTTAATTTCCAAGTGTAATTCTATTGTACTGTGTAAACATTTCATGGAATCAATTAATAAATATTCTTGATCACACATCTTTCAATGGATTAGTCAAGCAAAACTGAGTAAGGGGTGTAGTGTGGGAAATCCTGCAACTACAAGATTAACGAATGCTTTACACTCTGTGAATCAGGTTGATCCTAGCATCAGACGCATAGGCTCGGCCTGCTTACTAGTGTTATCTTTATACACAATTGCTTAACAATCCCTCTATCACTCTTGCGATTTACTACTTATGTAAAGAATTGAGTGACAATTACACGTATCACCAACCCCAATACTAGTAGAAGAATTATTGATTGGTTAATTTAATTGATCACTTTAAATAACCCCTCAATATTCTTAAACATTAAAAATAATAAAGATAATCAACAAATAAATAAAACTTGAAATAAACTTGGTTTAAGAAATTAAAGCTTCATTGTTCAGGACTTTGAAATCATCCCTAATCAAAAAGAAGTTTAGCTACTCATAGCTAAAAAGAATTCTACAAATAAATAAAAGAGAAAGAATAAAAATAGAATTAAATATAAAAACTCACAAGAAAAGCCAGGGAGCAAAACTTTATTTCTCTCTGTTTCTGTCTTCTAGCTAGAGAAAAAGAATAATAAAAGAAGAAGAAGATGATATTTTTCTCTTTGTTTAGGTAGCTATTTATAGGCATCAAATACCCTAGCCGATCCACAAAAGTCGCACAAGATAGAGATTCAAAGTCGGTGATAATTATCACAAAATAGGTTCTGATTATTGGGCGCGACGCAGTGTATTCTAGTATCGCGTAAATATCTTCTGATCCATTCGATGCTTTGAGAACCCTTTGTGTCTTAATCTAGACCATCTATCTATCCAGCTTCGATGATCCGAAATGTAACAGATCATCACCTCCCTCCAACACGCGTCAGAGCTCTGCAGAACGGTCCCACCACTCGTCTTTCAACACGTGCTCTGCCTCATTCCCTACCTGATTTGTACGACCATCACAGCAGAACTGGTTCCCTGTATGACGTCATCTAACAACATCTTCCTTATGCCACTGAACCCATCTCCGTCGATATCTTCACCACGGCCATCTCCAGTCGAGCATCAGCAGCTAACTCCTGATATCTGAAGCTTCATTATCCTCGTCACTGCCATGAATCACTACTGCCGATAATGGCAGCAACAGCTACAGATTCTTCTCCATCATCATGTTCTTCCTTGTCAACCAGCAGCTCGAGCTCCACTTCACTTCCTGATCATCATACGGACCACAGCCTCCTCCATTTGCTCGACAGCTAATACTCGAGTTCTTCTTCTCTGAGTTCTAGCTTGAGCTCGACTCAACACCATCTTTCCATCGCTGTTATCATTCCTAGCTCTGCCAACTCGAGAATCAGACATCGACCCATCTCATTTAATAACAACAGAAACCCAATGATGTGAGTTCTGGCTCAAACTCTTATCAATCATCGAATCATGATCATCAGCATCATCATCTCCACGAACACCTTTCGAGCCCTCGATTTGAAATCGACTCTACCCAAGCCTTATATCATTCTCCCGATCCCGAGTGATGTATTTAAATTCGAGTATAACATTAATCAAGATCCATCATCCTCGTGATCATCATGATCATCGAGTTCCATCTGCCATTTCGTGTTCATTGAAGAACAGTGAAGACGAAGTGCCTTAGTAATGAAGGCGGGTGCCTTCATCAAATTTTGAATTTCTGCTCCCCCCTTTGTAAAAGACCTGACTGCCTTTAGCACATCCCTTGAACTTGACTACCCCTTAACAGGAAGGTGTCCCTTATCATCCGGTTGGGATACCAATAGCGCTTCCCTTGGAAAATGACCATTTTGTCATTTGCTTATGAGTTCTTGTTTTCCTCATAACTTCTTCATACGAACTCAGAATGACTCCGTTCTTTCGCCATCGTCTTCATCTTCTCGTCCTCTACACAATGAAAAGTAGAAATATTGTATTTGAACGAGTTCCAATTGGTCTTTGGCCCTTCTCCACTTGTAGCTAGCTTCTTTCCTTGCACAATTAAGTGCATATTCACTTCTTTTGGATGATTCATCTAATAAAACACAAATAAGAGAAAACAAGCGTAATATACAATAATTTGCACGAAAACCAACAAATACTAGCATGGAATTGACACTAAATATATGTGAAATATGCACTTATCAGTTACTCAGTGAAATTAGGGATTTTGGGGCTAGCTAAGCGGACCTGCTATCCTACGGTTGGTGATAATCTGTGACTAATAACAAGTAGAAAAGAACATAACTTTAATCATTGTTTTGCAACGAAGAATGATTCCTTGATCTTGTCTCTCTTATTGCTTTCAACTTTCGATTTTAATTGCTTTGTTTATTTTCTTTTGCTTTTTACACCCCCCTTTTGTGACAATTTTTACAACTAGAATCTCTTGCTCCTCGTGGGAACGAACTTGACTTCCATTATATTATTTTTAATTGAGTGGAAATATTGATTAATTTGATTGCACCTACGACACGCATCAACGTTGAAGTGGATCCTGGAGAGAGTGTTGAAGCAGGATTCTAAAGAGAACAGGGGTCCCGGAGAGAGCATTAAGGCGGCTCTTGAATAGACCATTGAAGCAGCTTCTGCTGGAGGGAGCGTTGAAGTGTTTCCCTCTTCAGTTCGATTTACCCTTGCGAATTCCATGCTTCTTGACTGACCATCTCTCTCATGTTTGAAGAATTCCTTGATCGACGGTGAAGGAACTTCATGCGCCGAGCCTCGATCCCAAGCGTGGTTTACATGGTTTGTTCGTAGTGGTTGTTGTCGAGCCAGATATGGAATATCTTGGACATTGTTTCATCATTGTGGGAGTCGTGCATGTGGTTGACGGACGCGCAGGATGTTGTATCTCGGTGGTTTTCCTCTTGCTTCTTCAGGGGAACCGCTTTACGAGAAGGTCAAGGTTGTATCGCTTTGTTGGTGAGATATATGCCCCTACAAACATTATGAGGCTCTTCATTACGGCGAGGCCTGTTTCTTTCTATCTGGGAATTTTTTGTTGTAGATGAGCGTTCAACAGCTCCAGAGGATGACCAAAAGCGCGGATTCTCCAACATAGCATGATAGACATGTACCACTATCTGATAAAGTGACTCGCCCGGATCTTGCTCGATATGACGCGTGGACATCGTTATCTTCTTGAGGATGCTCCCTTGAGGTATCGGCTCCAGTGGAAGATTGCCGTCATAGAGCGTTGATATGTTGCACCGGTATTCTTTAAACCAAATGGCAGTATGGTATAATAAAAATTTCCGAGAGGAGTTAGAAAAGCTATCTTACTTGCATCATGCTCGTACATCCTCATCCTGGTTGTAGCCGCTACATCCATCCATGGAGGAGAACATGCCGTGTCCGTTTGGTTGAATCTACTAACATGTCGATGTTAGGTAAAGGAGGATCGTTTTTGGAGCAGCACTGTTCAAGTCTCCGAAGTCTATGCAAGACTCGATCGAACTACAACTGTTTAACCGACTTGGATCCAGGTATGACAAGTAGATGATGGGTGACCAATTTTCATCTAAATTCGGCATTTCTTCATATCTCCAAGCGAATATGTCTTGGTACTCTTTGAGAAGTTCCACGAGCTTCGTGCGTTTATCCCTACTCAAGGTTGGTGATGGAGATAGGCCTAGGAGATTCCCCAACGATTTCAATCTCATCGGTTGTGGAGTTGGTGCCCTCTTGCAGCCTATTGTGGAGCATCTAGCACTTGCTCTTGTGGTTCGTTGCCGTTGTAGCATTCCATTAGGTGGAGAGACCGGAGTAGTCTCTCATGCTAATTGATAATGGAAGTGTCGGTATACCGTTTTCCCTTTCTGGTCACGACTCGCCATAAAAGTTCGCTCCCTCTTCGTGTGAACATGGGTCGTGGCTTCACAGGATGTAGAAGAATGCTTCGTCAGCAAAGATGCATAGTGGGTACTAGCCCTCAATCATGCAAGCCGGTCTTCTTCCTGAATTGACGCCCACGTAGGGAGTGGGATGCAACGAACTTGTCTGATTCTTTCCGCGGAGCTTCTCCCGTATGTGCTGGTTTGGTTTCCCTAGAAGTCCGTCACTGTGGTAGGCTTCCGTACGACCTTGCCTTGGAGAACCTTGGATGTCCTGAGAGTCTTGAGAGTAATCACATTCGAAGACGCTCCAGTATCGATAAGGGCCGTCTTGAACTCTGAATCCTTGATGCGTGCGGTGATATGTAGGGCACAGTCGTGACCTTCCTCTGGTTGATTGCAGAAAAACGTCCCTGCGCGCTGATTCTTCGAGAGGTGTGAAAGTTCGCATAAACTTTCCACTAGAGAAACCGCTTCCGATCTACCGTCCTCTGGTTCATGGTGAAACTTATTGACTTAGGATCTTTGTGAGGATCAGTCCCCAGTGTAGGAGTCTCCATGACAGGACCGCTCATATCTGATATCGCTTCTTTGATCAGGTTCATGGAGGTCCGCGCCGCTGAAGTACCTTCTCTGGTGCGTTGAATGCGTTCATTTTTTGCTCCAGGGGCTTTCACGGCTCTTTTGGAAATCGATTAGTTAATGTCTTAAGAAAAATGAGTACCTCTTTCTGAGTTGCGGCCATATCCGTTTGAGTCTTAGCAAGAACTTCCTACTTTTCCATCAAGTCTGCAATGGTAATGGGGGATGGTCCTCCTCTCGTCCCTCCGGCTCCTCGTCCTGATGAAGGAGTGGAAGTTATTGCTCTGGTGACTACCGGAGGTGTTACACTTGATGAGATGCCGGGATTTGCGGCTGCTCTGGCTCGGTGATGGGAGGTGTTGTAATATCACTGTTGAGTGATCGAATTGAACGTTCCCATCCTCTGTACTCACGTGTTCCTTGATTGATCTCTCATTCCTCAAGCATTTCTTCACTTAGTTGAAAGGTCGATGCGGATTGAACAGTCTTACGGGCTTCGACAAGGGTCTTGAGATATAAATCTTCCAGCAGGGATCCGTAAGTTGCAGGCTCCATTTCTTTATTTGGTAGACGTTGTGGTACCCCGGACAAGACTTTCCTCTGTGGAGTTACCTCGAGTCTTCTTTGTCGGCTGGACCATGTTGTTCGTCTCTCCTGAGTCCCCTGTGATTACGCGCTCTTTCTGCATCTCCACTGGTAAAGGTGTGACTCGACTAAAGATCCAGCGTTTCTTACCTTTGCTTGAGTAGATGCTGCCGACCATTCTTGTAATTGTCTTTGTATATTATTCAAAAGGCGAAATGTCTCGCTCGCCTTCGGTGATACCCTTGATTTGCCAAGACATCCTCCAAAGATTCTAGCTACACTTCCCATGATATCTGAACCACCTGTGGTTTCCGGATACATTGCGAGATGGAAACCGAAAAATTGAGAATTCAATTTTGTGCAACCGAGAGATCAACCTCCCACTGTGGTCGCCAATTGTTTATGGGTGAAAACTATTCCTGCCGGATTTGGTAATTTGGGGTGTGTGGATGAGGAATGAATCTAAACCCTAAACAAATGCACTGCGCGGTGAGTGATTGTAGATTCGGAAATCAATATGTGCAAGTCCGGCCTAAACCAAGAAATGGCCGTTCCAGACTTGTTTCGGTCACAAAGTGAAGGAGATGGGGTTGATCTTAGGGAGGGAAGCGAAGAAGGTGTTGAGATTGTGAAGGTGTTGGCTTGCTTATGACTTGTAGAAGAAAGTTGAACCGAAACTACAGGATGCAAGCTATCAGTTCCGGTGTCTTGTATCAACACTTGGTTTCTGTTTCTTGTCTGGACTTGCTCTTTTTTGTGGAAATAGGGAGGAGAACCTATTTATACAAGTCATTGAGCCTTATTCACGTCTCTCGTGGGAAGTGGAGGAAGTGGAGTGATGGAGTAGTGGAGTTGTGTGTCGATGCTACACGATCAGTCTTGCCCACTTCTCTTGTCATCGCTAACCGTCCATAACTTCCTAACACGTTCTTGTGATGGCGCGTTGCACGCTGCACGCTGTAAACCGCCAGACCAATACCCCAGTATGTATCCCCCCAGTTTGTGACATGATTGATGTCTCGAGTGTGTGGATCGTGGGACCCACAAAAGGTATCATGTAATGCTAAATTGAATAATTGCGTTATTCAGGAAGTTGATACTTGTGAAGTATCGTGTGTATTTTATGCAGGTACTGCATCATGGTGTGGTAAAGTGATGGGTAATGACGCCTCACTGACCAACTAACTCTTGACCAGGGTTGTATAACCAAGCCGGTGAAGTTGGACGGACGAGATGATCTTTGAGACACTCATCTGCGACCGTTGATGGAATCATGGTTTTGAAGAGGTGCGCAGGCATCACTCTTGACTTGGTCGAAACTAAGCATGGGAAGGGTTTTGGGAAGGACCGACCGGGCATGCGTGTAAACAAAGCATGCCGGTACACGTCCGTACCTCTCGTCCCATAAAGGCGCGATCTAGGCCACTCGATTTGACCAAAGAAGAGGGGTGGTTGAGATCGGTTTGCGTGGAATCCATTGCCGCAAAGGAATTGGAAACCGCGTGACATGCCTAGTTTGGACGCACGTTCCAATACGACCAATCTTGGTCGGTCTTGGCCGATCGGTCTGATGTGAAGGTGGTAGGCTGGTGTTCACGCCTATACCTGAATATCCCATGAAAACGTGATCTGAGCCATCCAAATCGTCCGGCGAAGTTGAGCGGTCGAGATCAGTTTGCGATTTGGGAGGTGTGACCACGCTAGTTTGGGCGCGCGTCTTGGAATATCAAGGCATAATATGCCTTGGCCGATCGGGTGAGGGGATAGATGGGTCCACGGTGGTCATGCTGGTATGACCGGACCTGCTTAATCTAATCTTGGACCCTCCATTCGTGCCGGAGAAGATGGACGCTCGTGATGCTCAAAACCCTAATTTTGGGTTTCAAGGCCGTGCGACCATGCTTTATTCGGCGTACGAATTGGGATAACCAACCATGGTTGGTCCTGACCGATTGGTCGGGTATGTAGGCGGCCCACGGTGATTGTGTTGACATGCTCGGGCCCTTTGAATCTACATCTACACCCTCCATCTATACCTGCAAAGATGGATGGTTAAGACTGTTTTGCGACACATGTAATATGCCGCAAACCCTAATTTAGGGTTTTCCCGTCCATACGCTTTGGTTTGGACGTTTTTTTTGGCAAGCTAGGCCAATATTTTGGGGAGGCCGACCATGCGGGGTCCGCGTTGGTTCGGCAGAGGATATTCCATACACTTGGGGGGTGATGGAATTGATCTGGGTCATCCAATCATGATTGTGGAGTTGGATGACTGTGATCATATCCGGACTGATACGGTCAGTCCGGATGCTCAATCGGGCTAGTATAACACACCGAGAGGGGCTCAATCGGGCTAGTATAACACACCGAGAGGGGCTCAATCGGGCTAGTATAACACACCGAGAGTCACCACATGCGGGTATTTCGTACATGGTTTCATTATAATGCTTGGAGGTTCGTGTTGCTCAGTAAGAGTAACACTCGATCGTCATGCCGCACTGATAATGAGTACAGGAAATACAAGGCTGATTGCGCATTAATTAATAATGCTAGAAATTCACAGGGTATATGGGATTGTTGCTACATGCTCCAACCTGGATGAATTTCATATATTCACAGAATGGGATTGTTGCCACATGCTCCATTCAAGGTGAATTAGTAAATTCAAGGAGTATCCAACACTTATTAATGGCTTTATCTTTTACAAGATGTCAGCGCATAATTTTCTGGTTTTTACAATTTTAACCTTAAATGAAAATCCACCATCAACAATCTTATATCAGAAGAGAAGATTCTCAAGCATAAACAAACTAAGTGCAATCGAAGTTTCAACAACCGTTAGTCAATCAAATTAATCGAAAACTAATAACACTGCAATTATCTAGTTTCCTACCAACGGTACTCGTAGAGCTTCTTGATCCCACAGAAGTCTTTAAACGAGCGGTCGTAAGAGATTTCGCCTAATTAGGGTACTTTCCTCTCCGGATAGACGGCTCCACCAGAAACAACAAAAAGATGAAGTTTGTCTGGCTCTTAGGATTGTTTGCTAAAAATTCAAACTTAGGTATTTATAGACCAAGGATGTTTGGACACCAAGGAATTTCCAAAACCGAAAATATTCTCAAGATATGCAATGAATAGCAAAATTTGGTTTTCCTAATTCCAATAAATGCTTGTCCAAAAATTTCTGAAATCTCTCAATAGAAATCTCCAATTAGTAAATGCACATTACTAATTTTTTGTCTCTAGAAATATGCATTTAATTGCTGGTAATTAAAAGCATATATAACAAAAACCTTTATTAAAAGATTCTCAATTAATTTCGGTACAGGATCTCCTTGAGTACTAAGGAATATATTTGAACAATAAAAGATAAGAGTTATCGTACGTGTTCAAAGTATGTTGACATCTTTTCTCTGTAAATCTTCATATTTACATTCTTGGAATCGGTTATACCATACTTACAAACAAGTTTAGAATTTGTTCACCTGTATTCCAAGACTACTATGTGATTGATCAAATATCAAATCACATACATGGGTTCAATCGGTTCTACCGATCACTAGGATCGGTTATACCTTAATATGGAAACACCTGTGATCGGTCACACAAGTTACCAGGGTCGGTTACATCAGTTACCAAGATCGGTTACATCAATTACCAGGACCGGTTACCATATACTCATGGTATTGCTTTTGATCGGTCACCAGTCACTAGGATCGGTTACACCAATTACCAGGCTCGGTTACACCATTTACCAGGATCGGTTATACCAATTACAAGGATCGATTACACAACACTCTGTGATTGGTCACACCAATTACTAGGATCGGTCAGACCAATTACAAATATCGATCATACCATCTCATGGTGATTACTTAGGATCAGTTACACTAATTAATGAAAACTAGACATACCAAATCATAAGTCAGGCATTGTGATTAGTTATACCAAGATACATAACAAAGTTACTATCGGTTCTACCATCTCACACATATTGGTAATCCAAAGATTTGCAATGAATAGCAGTACCAATAAGCCTAGTGATTTCCATTTCGATTCATAAAACAAGTTCATGAATGTACTTCTTTTAAACAAATGTATAACATTGTTTCCCAGGATGAAATCTTCACCATAACCCATCACATAATCATAAATATATATATAAGATTATGCTGATTTCATTATCTACGAAGTTCAAAAGATAAGCGATTTACTTCGTAGTCTAATTCCCTAATACTATGATCATATGATCAAGTCTCACTACTAGAGTAATATATCCAATACACAGCTTCGCAGTTATGTTTTCAATATAGCACGACTTGAAAGATACGTTAGGAATGAAACAGTTCAAGTTAATATTACTAACCTCAAGAGGAAGGATGTTGTCGTCTTTGTAGTTCGTTACTTCTTCACGTTCTTTAGGTCTTCGAGTAATACTTGTATGTCTCAACATTACTAGACTTTCTAGTCTAACCTAAACGAAGTTGGCTCTAGTACATAATCAAGCGACTCTTAGATGAGTTTTGACACACTAAAATATGACAACCAAACTTGACATACCAATGCTTGGTGGTTTCAACCAAGCTATGCTCTAACAATCTCCCCCTTTTTCAATTTTAGTGACAAAACTCTTAATACATACGGAAATTTTTTTTACAAGAATTCATTTTACATAAGCTTGATTCCAAGTTTCAACAACACAATAACCTGCATATATTCAATCAATAAATGTCGTTGTTGACATTTGAATAATATAGCCTTTACTCCCCCTAAAGGTAAGTTAGGTAAATATTCAATTTGAACATCTTTGTTATTCCCCTTTTTGTAGTCAAACTACTACACCAGCAATATGATATGTTTCTCCCCCTTAGTTAATGCTTTACTCTTTCGTGAGATATAACATTTAAGCACAATTTTCCTTTCCTTAGTGATTGCAAATCACTTGTTTACTCCACATATTTCTCCCCGTTTTTGTTACAAATTGAAAAAGGTTCGAGCAAATAAAGGACAAACCGAAAGGATCTTACAATTCTAAAAGACTTGTAAACAACCTATAAGAGTTAACATGAAGGTTTCACATACCACTTTAGATAACCAATATTAAAACCGAAACTACAAGTAATTTAGTTTTAATATGTTATCAAGGAAACAATTGCCCGAAGCAATTTTCCCTAATAGTTTAACAATTTGACTAAGAAAGTTAATTCCCTTGTTAAACCGATTGTAAACATACAATCGCTTATTTCGATAAGACCAAAATAAAGATCAGAATTAACTTTATTTTTCTCATCAGGCTCTAATTATTCAGACAATAACTTAGACCTTTCCTTTTAGACAAGACAAGCACTAAGTTATGTTAAAGCACTGCTCGGTCGAACTCGCAAGCGTTGCTATCTCAAGCTTGTTTGTCAAGTTTAGTTGTCAAAACTATAAGTCTTGATTTCTAGTCTACTTATAGCTAAGTCTCAGATTAGGATAGAAAGTGTAGTTGAGCATTAGACTTCACGGCGTTCATCTATTGAAGACGAAGAACTACTAAGGGGAGCTTGTGGAACTTCATCAACAAAAGGTATATGGAGACTTGAATTCATCTATCACTCAAAAGTTTATCTACTCTATCTCCTATTTGAGGCAAAAGTAGTGTAGCTATATATATTTCGATTATACACGTTTGATATTTCGAGATGAGTTTAACTCGCTTATATATTTCTCAAAATATGTGTTGGTAAGCTTTTGCTTTAACCAAGTTCATCTTATATACTTGACGAAAGTCAAAAGATGATCATGTGAAAATCGCCTTGTAACATCTTACATGATTTGTGTGAGACAATCATTTAATGTAGACTCAGAATATTTCGTATTGATCATTCGATCACTTGAAAATTACTTTGAAGCTAATAGTTTGTGTGAGACAGCAATTGTCGTCTTCCAAGAATGTTTCAATGATTGAAATGGGAGTTTAGAACACTTAACCATGATTGGATTATAAGCACAGTATGCGTACTTGCATATGTGTTGATCCAAGTCCGGAACCATAGTATGCATATTCGTATGCGTAGTGGTTGGTTAATAAAAGTCCGGGAACTTTGTATGCATACCGGTATGCGTACTGGCGTGAGTTTCAAGTTTCGGGATTTAACTGAGTTTGGAGGTATGCGTACCAGTTCGAATATTGGCGAACCCAAACTTAGTCCGGCCACTTAGGTATGCGTACACGCATGCGTACTTGAGTAGGTTATGTTCTAAAATCGGTTTGTTCATGAAGTAATACATTTATATAATAAGGAATGCAATCTTTTGCAAATCGTGGCTATAATGTTCATGAATTGATTCGAGTGAATCAAAATCGATTTTTCTTCAATTGTATCTTGTATACTTCTATGAGAATATAAACAATTGAACAACTCTAGAACTAGTTTCATTTGAGTCATTTGAACTAGTTATGGTTAAGATGAATAAGGCTGATATGAAAGTTTTCATATGGATAACTTCGGTTAACTATTGTTGAGCCAAAAAAGGTGTGCACGTTTAGGTACGGTTACTCATATCTAAATGAAGTCACTTTTCATTTGTGTGTAACAAGCTAAGTTCGATCTAACGGTTGAAAGATATTAGCTTAAGTCTAATCAGGTTTTCATCTAACGGTGAATATTGAATGTTTTGTTACCAAGGTAACATTGATTGCAAACCCTGATTTCAATACTATATAAGGGAGAACTCTAGCAACTGGGAAACCTAATCCCCACGCCTCCTGTGTGATACTAGTTGCGACTAGAGTCGATTCTCCTTTAATCTTAGATTTTTCCAAAACCCTGTAAGTTAACGACTGAAAGACTTCATTGGGTTTGTGAAGCCACACCCAACTATTTTCGCTGTAGTTGCGTGTTCTAATCTTCCAATATCTTGTTTCGCTACCATACGATTAAGATTATTGTGAGGTGATTGTTAATACTAGGCGTATCTTCGGGAATATAAGTCTGGTTTGTCAATTGGTTCCTGTTCACCTTGATTTATCAAAAGACGGAATAAAACTCATAGGTATATCTGTGGGAGACAGATTTATCTATTCAATAGACTTTTCTGTGTGAGAAAAATTGGTTTATCAAGTCTTCGACTTTGGGTCGTAGAAACTCTTAGTTGTGGGTGAGATCGGCTAAGGAAAAACAAGTGCGCGAGAATCGGCGTGGTTCTAGAGGCGTAAGGAAAGCGACTGTACCTTGAACAGTGTGCTCAACTATATTTCAGTCCGAAGTTAACTTGGAGTAGGCTAGTGTCTGTAGCGGCTTAATACAGTGTGGTGTTCAAATCTGGACTAGGTCCCAGGGTTTTTCTGCATTTGCGGTTTCCTCGTTAACAAAACTTCTAGTGTCTCTGTTATTTCTTTTTCGCATTATATTTGTTTATATAATTGAAATATCACAGGTTGTGCGTAAGTTCAATCAATTGTGAATCCAACCTTTGGTTGTTGATTAAATTGATAAACACTTGGATATTAGTTTTTGATACTGAAAAAGCGGGGGTCTAACAACCACGCCAAATATTTCGTTGGCAATGGGAATAGACAAACTTCAATATACTTTCAAGAGAATCAACTAGATAGTCAGACTCAATCTATAGAAAAGTATATCAAAGAGTTTTATATCTCTATCTCTTAATTCAATCTGCAATCAGCAAATAGGGATTTGCGAGCCCGATTGAATATAAAAGAAATAACTTGAAAGGTACCAAATACCAATGTTCAAGGATCAATCAATTTCAATCAACAACCAAAGGTTGGATTTACCAATTGATCGATTCAACGCACAACCTGTGATATTTCAATTATATAACAAAATATAATGCGGAAAATAAATAACACACACACTAGAAGTTTTGCTAACGAGGAAACCGCAAATGCAGAAAAACCCCGGGACCTAGTTCAGATTTGAACACCACACTGTATTAAGCCGCTACAGACACTAGCCTACTACCAATGAACTTCGGACTAGACGACAAGTTGAACGCTAATCAATCTCACATTGATTCAAGGTACAATTGCGCTCCTTACATCTCTGATCCCAGCAAGATACTACGCACTTGATTCCCTTAGCTGATCCCACCCACAACCAAGAGTTGCTACGACCCAAAGTCGAAGACTTGATGAACAAATCTGTCTCACACTAAAAAGTCTATTGAAATAGATAAATCAGTCTCCCACAGAAATACCTACGATTTTTTTTCCGTCTTTTGATAAAGCAAGAAGAACAGGAACCAATTGATATACCGGACTTATATTCTTGAAGAACAGCCTAGAAATATCAATCACCTCACAATAATCTTAATCGTATGGTAGCGAAACAAGATATTGTGGAATCACAAACCATGAGACGAAGATGTTTGTGACTACTTTTTATCTTGCCTATCGGAGAATAAATCTCGAGTCAATCTTAAAGAAGATAGTACTCAAACACGAAAGAAGATGCAAGATCAGATCACGCAACTACAGATAAAATAAGTGGGTCTGGCTTCACAATCCCAATGAAGTCTTTAAGTCGTTAACCTACAGGGTCTCGTGAAAAACCTAAGGTTAAAGGAGAATCGACTCTAGCTTATACAACTAGTATCACACAGCAGGTGTGGGGATTAGGTTTCCCAGTTGCTAGATTTCTCCTTTATATAGTTTTCAAATCAGGGCTTGCTATCTAAGTTACCTTGGTAACAAAGCATTCAATATTCATTGTTAGATGAAAATCTTATTAGACTCAAGCTAATATCTTTCAATCGTTAGATCGAACTTAGCTTGTTACACACAAATGAAATGTACCTTCATTTAGGTTTATGTAACCGTACCTAAACGTGTACACCATGTTGGCTCAACCGTAGTTAACCGAGATTAGCTATATGAACACTCTCATATCAACCTTATTCATCTTAACCATAACTAGGTTCAAATGACTCAAATGAAACTAGTTAAAGAGTTGTTCAATTGTTATATTCTCATAGAAGTATACAAGAACACAATCGAAGCAAAATTGGTTTGATTCACTCGAATCAATTCATGAAAATTATAGCCACGGTTTGCAAAGAATGCATTCCTTTAAATATAAATTTATTAGTTCATGAACAAACCAATTTTATAACTTTTACCACTCAAGTATGCAAACGTGTACGCATACTTAAGTAGCCGGACCAAGATTGGTTTTCGCCAGTATGCGAACGGGTGCGTGTTAAGCACGTAAGTGCTACATTTTATACCCATATTTATATTAGCTAGGACTCAATATTTTGACTAATAACACTATTTTAGTGCTTTTGTAGAAAGTACAATCAAATCTGATCATCGGAGAAATAAACGGCTAAGTGAGAAACTTAATGGCGTTTGCGATGAAGATGACAAATTATAGCTGGCCTGGTATCTCCATATATCAGCAGCATGGAATCATTTCACAGCCGGAGAACAAAACAGTTAATGGAACAAAGAATTCTTCTGTTGTCCATTACATCTCATTTTCAAGACAAACTAGGTGGCATTCTTAATCGAAGGCAAGGGTACTGAAGAGATATAGGTGTTAATCGAGCTGTGCAGTGGTAATTCATTGTTTTTGGCCGGAGTTGCGAGATATGAAATGTATGCATGGATGTGAACTGGGAGAAGTGGTTGCAGTTGGCACCGAAGAAGTACCGGTGGACATGCATTTGTATCACGAATGGTTTGATGTGGATTGAAACCTAATCGAAATAATAGCTGCTGGCTTGTGCTGTGTGTTGAGTTTTGCGGCATTATTTCTGTGTGAAGTTCAGCCAAGAAAATCAACAAGAAAGTATGTCCAAAATCTGATGTTGCTGCCATGAAGTGTTAGTCGTACGTATTTGAAGGGGGTATTGTACAGCAGCGAATGGAGTTTGGGTTCTCAACTGTTCTTTCGAATTCAAGGACTTAAAACAGACGGTGTTGGTTTGTGTCGATGGTTGAGAAGCTGCAGGAAGTGATGGCTGAGATGGTTGCACTCGGTGGAGGCCATTAGCTGGACTGATTCAGCAAAATGTGAATGGTCAGATGGAGAGCTGGTGCAATGAACTGTTTTGCTCAATTTGGGGACGTAGTGAAGATTCGAATCATTCGAGTATCGATGGGTTAGTTGGAATTCTTGAAAGAGAAAATGGCTGGTTGAAGTGTTTGAGCAGTGGAGATTTTTACGAGTCGTTTATCCTGGTAATACATTGGAGTCCAGCATAGTTGAATGGGTGTTGATGAATGGTGTACTGCAGTCTCGATTACAGCAACACATCAATGGAGTTTGGGGCTGTGAGTTATGTGGAAGTGGAGTGGTTATATGACAGAACTCTTGGTCTCGGTTGAAGGTTAGTCAGTAGCAAGGATGGTCCTGGTTCAGTGATTCAAAGATGGGCAGGCACTCAATGAAGAAAGAATTGGCAGCAACCAAGAGTTCTGTTGTTGTCGATGTATGGGTGACTGCTAGTGGTGGTTTGATGGAGCAATGAAGTCGAGGTTTAGCTGGTTGCTGTCGTTGCTTGTAGTGATCGGCATTTGGATGGAGAGAGCTTGCTGTGGTCGATTTCAGATTGCAAGGCAGCAAGGTTTGCATTGATTGCATGGACTGAAAGTAGAAGATGGTTTCGGCCAATATCTCATGCCTGAAACAGCCGAAGAAGTAACCAGTGTCGTTGGTTCTTGGAAGCAGTCGGTTAATGTTGATCGAATTGGGAGCTGAAGCTAGACAGACAGAATGGAGCTGTAGTTTGCTCGAGGAGAAGACGAGACCTGAAGTTGGAGTTATATCGAAATTATCGATCAAGACATACAGCAACAACAGAATTGGAGTTCGCTGTGCAATTAAGGGTCCGGCTGATGGTTGAGTTTTTATACGTGCGTGGGGTCTGGTGGTCGAGTTGCCAAATCAGTGGAAGTGCAGATGCGTGTTTGCTGATGGTTGCATTTTTGGAAGCCTTTGCAGTCGTCCAAGGAAGGGTGCAGCTCGAGTTGGAGTAACTCGCAACGACAGTGGGATTTGTTCTTCAGCAGCGATTCAAAGTGAAGAACATGGCAGCTCAAACTGGAGATGGCATGCAGTGGTGGTTGTTGGAAATGGTCGCGACTGCAGCGTTCTTTGCAGCAACACGGGCCGAGGTTGAGAGTTTTGGTCTGTATTTAGCCGGACGAGGAAGATGAGTTAGTGCTGTTGCCGAGATTTAGACGGGCTGAAACAGGCAGTGGTCGAACTTTGGTGAAAGTCTTACTTTGGACGTTGGATAATAGTGGACTGGGCCTGTTGGGCATTATTGGCTAGGTCTTTGGTGGAGTTACGACTGCACCATATATGAATCGAGAAGAAGCAAAAAGAGGGGTAGGCCGAACAGAAACTAGAGAAGAGAAAAAGAGGCGATGGCCGTGTTTGGGAGCTCAAGAACAAGGGAAGAAGACGACTCCATCGGTTTAATCTTTCCTCTTTTGTTATTATTTTTTATGGGTTTTAAGAAACCCATGATCATGTCTTGCTAGTTTTATCGTAACTAGGGTTTATGTTGAAACCACATGGAGTTTTAGGCTACTTTCAATTGAATAATATTTAGCAAAATACTATTATGATTTGAATAAATTAATTCCATGATTTTATATATTGATTTAATGATGAAATGAGTTGTTGCTTCACCGGTTTTGTAAACCTTTGTGCGTAATTGTTAGGTTCATAATATATTTTTGTCTCATTATTTGATAATTCCATGCTTGGGTTAATATCTTTGATGGGTTATGCTTAGAAGAACCATATAATAGTTGTGAATCAATATTTTAGTTTCGTATAAATTTCTCGCTGATGCAATTTGATGGTTCATGCTTGGATTTAGTCTTTTGATGTGCCATGCTTAGGGTATACCAGTGATATTTGCAACGCTAATACTTTTAATAGGTGATGCCGATAGAACAGATGATAAATAATTCATGGATTATGTTTCATTTCAGTAATCGAATAGAAGTTGTGGTGGATACTATAAACCCTGGTTACCGTCTTTCTCATCGGATATTTGTTACTTTAGTTTTATTTCTCTGTTATTATTCTTTCAAAAATCCAAAAACATCATTTCTTGTTAGTTTATTAGAGATACTGATTAGAGTATTTCCACCGCTCCTCGTGGGAACGACCCGTACTTGCCCCTGTCTACATTGTAGACACCGTGCGATTGCGGTTTATTATATAGGCGTCTCCGGATCCTATCAGTACGCACACCTCCAATCCCAACAGAATTTTCCGGACCTGAACCTTACGCAAGTAGGCGTACGGGTGCGTGTACTTAAGTACTCGGATTTCACAAACCAACATGTACGCATACGGGTATGCACACTATGGTTCCCGAACATGGATTACATATATGTAAAGTGCATAACATGTTCATAATCCAATATTGGTTAATTGTTCTAAACTCTTTTTCAATCATTGAAACTTTCTTAGAGGATGACAATAGCCATTTTCACACACTTTTAGCATCAAAGCGATTTTCAAGATATTGAAATAATCGTAACGAAACATTCCAAGTCTACACCAAATGATTGTATCACACAAACCATGTAAGATGTTACTCAACGATTTTCACATGATCATCTTTTGACTTTCGTCAAGAATATAAGATGAACTTGGTTGAAGCGAAAGCTTACCAACACATATTTCGAGAAATATGTAAGCGAGTTAATCTCAGCTCGAAATCTCAAATGTGTATAATCGACAACTATATAGTAATACGACTTTTGTCTCAATATAGGAGATAGAGTAGAAATAGACTTTCCAAGTGATAGATGAGTTTAAGTCTCCATATACCTTTTGTTGATGAAGTTCCACAAGCTCTCCTTAGTAGTTCCCCGTGTTCAATTGGTGATCGCCGTGAAGTCTAATGCTCAACTACACAATCTATCCTAGTCCGAGATATTACTATAAGTAGACTAGAAATCAAGACTTATAGTTTTGATCACTAACATTGACAAACAAGCTTGAGATAGCAACGCTTGCGAGTTCGACCGAGCAGTGCTCTAACAGTTTCTCTGAAATTGGTATCAGCTGGCTCAGGAAAATATTTGAATCTGCCATGATCTCAGTACTGGTCAATGGTGGACCATATGGATTTTTTGGTGTTGGAAGGGGTCTCAGACAAGGTGATCCATTGTCACCTCTTTTATTCATCCTAGCAGAGGAAGTGCTTAGCAGAAATATCTCTAAAATGGTGCAGAAGGGTAAGATACAAGCCATGATTAATAGAGGTGGTTGTCAACCTTCACACTTAATGTTTGTTGATGATATTTTTATATTCTGCAATGGTCACAAAAGTCACCGGATAATTTGATGTGTGTATTAAGTAAATACCAACTTTCATCTGGAAAAGTAGTGAATAGAAACAAGAGTAAATGCTTTGTAGGTGGAGTTTCAAATACAAGAAGGATTGGGATTGCAGAGTATTTGCAAATGGGCTTGTCTGAACTACCTGATACTTATTTGGGTGTTATTATTAATCTTGGAAGAGTAAAATCTCATCAAGTTTGGGGAATGGTAGAGTTAATGTAGAAGATGTTAGCTGGATGGATGTGTAAACTGCTGGTTTTCTCAGCAAGACTAACTTTGGTCAAACATATGTTATGAAGCATTCCCGTATATAATAGGGCCGTGTATAAGTGGCCAAAATCATTTATAAAGGAATGTGAGAAAATTATCAGGAATTTCCTATGGTCTGGAGATCCTGCTGTTAAAAAATTGATTACTGTGAAATGGGATGAAGTAAATGCTCTAATAATTGAAGGTGGTTTGGGTTTAAGAAGGTTGGAAGTTATGAATAAAGCTTTGTTAATAAAACTATTGTGGAAAAATGAAACAGAGGAGGTTGAATGGACTCAGTTCATGAGAGCTAAGTACAAAAACAAGAATAATGAATGGATAACTTCTTACAGACAATCCTCAATTTGGACATGCATTAAATGGGTGATCCCAGAAGTTAATGAAGGAAAAAGATGGCTAGTTGGAGATGAAAAAAAAAAATCTATTTGGAATGATAAATGGATCAGAGAATATGCACTAATTGAGAGGCATGCAAATGATAGTTATGTTCTGCGAGAATATTGATTTAAAGGTGGAACATCTAATTGTAGACGGGGTTTGGCTTGATTCTAGAGTATATGTTTAACTTTTTGAGAAGAATGAAGTACCAGTAATAGGTGGAGACTCTGATAAACTAGTATGGGAGACTGATTTAAATGGTAAATTCTCTGTTGCTAGTGCAACTCACCTGGTGAGGAAAAAATACCTAGTGATGCCTTGGGCAAAACATATTTGGAATCCTTGTGTATACTTCTGCAAATTTATGGAAAATCTTTAGGGGTTCTTGTGCTACTGAGGAAGCATTTAGGAAAAAGGGATTTATGACAGTTTATAAATGCTACTTGTGTGGCAATGCACATGACACAATGGACCACATTTTATGGTACTGTACTTTTAGCATCAAAATTTGGCACTGGGTGGGGGGATCTTCTATTGCTTCGAACCCTACAACATTTGAGGAAGTTTTGAAATTTGCTCGGGGCAAGAGTGGAGCAATTAAAGAAGTGTGGTATAATTGTGCATTTAAGGCGATGATTGAGCTCTAGCATGCAAGAAATAGAGTAATATATTAGGGTGAAGAACCAAATTTTGAAAGTTTAAGTAGAGAATTATGAATTACACAAGCAAGTGTGGTATAAGAGTTAAAGGCACCAAATGGGGGAATATGTGTAATCTGAAAATTCTACTTTACTTTGGAATTACAGGAATTAAAACACATATGGCTGGTGTGAAACAATGTTTCTTCAAATTGCCTGGAAGAGGACAAGTTCTCATATGCTATGATGGAGCATCAAAGGGTAACCTTCGGAGTGATGGATTAGGCTTTGTGTCAAGGAGTGAAGATGGTGGGTGTTTAGGAGCAACATCTGGAGGTTTGGGAATAACAACAAACTATCTGGATGAGGTCATGGATTTGGTGATAGCTGGTGAATGGGCAGTTAAAAAAAGATATGAGAATGTATGCTTCAGTCTTGACTCCAAAGCAGTCTTGTTGGCATTTAGCAATGGCAAAATCCCATGGATTGTTGTGAATAGATGGAACAATATTAGAAGGAGCATAGCAAGAATCACATTCACTCACTCTTATAGGGAGATACATTTATTTGCTGACAAGATGGCTAAACAGGTATCCTACTTGCCGGAAGAACATTACTTTACTATGAGGAAAACCTGGATTCTTGGGTCGGTTGGAGTGTGTAGATGGTATCTACTTTAGATTCAATTCCTGAGAGATTAGTTGCTTTAGACTTGCTAATTACAAAGTTAGCGTTTGTATTCCTATTTTTGTTGTTTTTGTATTTTAGCAGAATATGTCAATTGACATTAATATGTATTTTGGATTAAATTTGAGTAATAAAATTTCATGATCTAGAAAAAAAAATATGCTTTGAAAGCAATATCCTTTCCATATTTGGATGTATGCTCGTGATCAAAGATCTTTAACTTCCCAACCCTTTATTTCGGGATAAAGTATTAAGGTTATTTCCTTCAACGATGGCATGTTTCTTAGAATCGTATTTGGATGGCAACGATCTGAAAATTTTCATCACAATTTCCTTTCAGGAATAGTCTTACCCAATGCAAAAGATGCATTAACAATTTCACACACTTTGTGATTAAACTCATCAAATGAATCTTCATCAGCCATACAAAGGTTTTCCCAATCAGAATTTAGGTTTTGAAGCCTAGCTTATTTCTCATAGGAGTTTCCTTCGAATACTGTTTCTAAGATATCCCAAGTTTCTTTAGACTTAGTGCATGTAGTCACATGGTGCTGAAGATCTGGGGTAATGGCATGAATGATTGCATTTAATTCGTCAGAATTTTGCTTTGCAGCGAGAATCTCGGCAGGATCGTATGCACCAATATCCTTTGGAACAGTTACATCGCCTTCTGTAACAACCGGAGGATCATAGCCATTAACAACACGAACCCGTGATTGAAAATCACACGCTTGAAGAAAGGCACGCATAGCAATTTTCTACCATAAGTAATTTGAGCCATCGAAGACTGGCGATACGTTTATGGAGATAGCGTTTTTGTCCATAGAGTCAGATTGCTACAAGCACATACTTATGAGGTCTTAGCGTGTTTGCCTGCTCTGATACCAATTGAAAAAGCGGGGGTCTAACAACCTCACCCAATATTTCGTTTAGAAATCTATATGGACAAACTCCAATATAATTCCAAGAGAATCAACTAGACAGTCAGACTCAATCAATGGAAATATATCCAAGAGTTATATCTCTGTTTGACAATGTTATCAGCAAATCAATAAGATAGAAATCCGCGAGCCTGATTATTATGTGAAACAACTTGAACGGTACCAAAGACCAAAGACCAATGTTCAAGTGTCAATCAATTTATATCAACAATCAAAGGTTGGATTATCTAATTGATTGAACTAGGCACAACCTGTGATATTTCAATTATATAGAAAATATAATGCGAAAAATAAATAACACAGATACCAGAAATTTGTTAACGAGGAAACCGCAAATGCAGAAAAACCCCGGGACCTAGTCCAGATTGAACACCACCCTGTATTAAACCGCTACAAATACTAGCCTACTACAAGTTAACTTCCGGATTTGGAATGTAGTTGAGCCCTAACCAATATCACACTGATCAAGGTACAGTCGGGTTCCTTACGCCTCTAGAACCACGCCAGATTATGCGCACTTGATTCCCTTAGATGATCTCACCCACAACTAAGAGTTACTACGACCCAAATTCGCAGACTTGATAAACAAATCTGTATCACACAGAAAAGTCTATTGAATAGATAGATAAATCTGTCTCCCACTGAAATACCTATGAGTTTTGTTCCGTCTTTTGATAAATCAAGGTAAACAGGAACCAATTGATATACCAGACTTATATTCCCGAAGAACAACCAAGTAATATCAATCACTTCACAATAATCTTAGTCGATTAACGAAACAATATATTGTGGAATCACAAATGATGAGACGATGATGTTTCTGACTACTTTTTAATCTTGCCTATCGGAGAATAAATCTCAAGCAAATCCTAAAGAAGATAGTACTCAATCATAATAGAAAACAGCAAGATCCGAACACGCAACTACGGAGAAAATAGTTGGGTCCGCTTCACAATCCCAATGAAGTCTTTAAGTCGTTAACCTAATGGTTTTAGAAAAACCTAGGCTAAAGGAGAATCGAATCTAGTCGCAACTAGTATCACACAGGAGGTGTGGGGATTAGGTTTCCCAGTTGCTAGAGTTTTCCCTTATATAGTCTCCAAATCAGGGTTTGCAATCAATGCTACCTTGGTAACAAAACATTCAATATTCATCGTTAGATGAAAACATGATTAGATTCAAGCTAATATCTTTCAACCGTTAGATCGAACTTAGCTTGTCATACACAAATGAAATGCACTTGCATTCAGATAAGGGTAACCGTACCTAAACATGTACACTTAGTTGGTTCAACAATAGTTAACCGAGGTTAGCCATATGAACACTTTCATATCAACCTTATTCATCTTTATCACAACTAGTTCAAATGACTCAAATGAAACTAGTTAGAGAGTTTTTCAATTGTTTATATTCTCATAGAAGTATACAAGACACAATTAAAGCAAAATCGATTTTGATTCACACGAATCATTTCATGAACATTATAGCCACGTTTTGCAAAAGATTGCATTCCTTATTATATAAATGTATTAGTTCATGTACAAACCGATTTTAGCACATAACCTACTCAAGTATGCAAACGGGTACACATACTTAAGTGACCGGACTTAGTTTAGGTTCGCCAGTATGCGAACGGGTACGCATAGATCCAAACTTAGTTGAATTCCGGAACTTGAACTCACGCCAGTACGCATATGTGTACGCATACTAAGTTTCCGGACTTTCATTAAACTAACCAGTAGGCGTACGGGTACACATATGCAAGTACGCACACTGTGCTTATATCCAATCATGGTTACATATTCTAAACTCTCAGTTCAATCATTGAAACATTCTTAGAAGACGACAATATATGTCCACACAACTATTAGCTTCAAAGCAATTTTCAAGTGATCAAATGATCAATACGAAACATTCCAAGTCTACACCAAATGATTGCATCACACAAATCATGTAAGATGTTACCAGGCGATTTTCACATGATCATCTTTTGACTTTCGTCAAGAATAAAAGATGAACTTGGTTAAAGCGAAAGCTTACCAACACATATTTCAAAAAATAGAAAAGCGAGATAAACTCGGCTCGAAATATCAAATGTGTATAATGAAGTTTATATAGAAATACGAATTTTGTCTCAATAGGAGATATAATAGAAATAGACTTTCCAAGTGATAGATGAGTACATGTCTCCACATACCTTTTGTTGATGAAGTTCCACAAGTTCCCTTGAGTAGTTCTTCGTCTTCCATCGATGAACGTCGTGAAGTCTAAAGCTCAACTACATATTTTATCCTAATCCGAGACTTAGCTATAAGTAGACTAGAAATCAAGACTTATAGTTTTGGCAACTAAACTTGACAAACAAGCTTGAGATAGCAACGCTTGCGAGTTCGACCGAGCAGTGCTCTAACACTAGCATTAGCATTTTTGACATTTACATGAATTCTTGTCAAATGCTTGACCTATCATATTAGTTTATGATCGATCTAGCAATCTCATCATACCTATGTCTCTCGATCCAAATCATCTACGTATCACTGCTGTCTCAGCTGACACTATCATATTCCACAACCATGAATGTCAATCAGACTCTCTACGTCCATGGTATGCAAAGCATCATTGATGTCTGAGAAAACACTTTATACTTTATTCACCAACATAACGAGTCTCTACGAAGGGTACCAGGCTCAGAATTGAGAATCATGCTAGACTCATCAATATGCTAAGACTATCATCTAGTCCAACAATTTACAAAGAAGACTTCACCATACTCGAGACATCAATAATGTCACATGGGGGATATTCACTAGGGTTTTGATATGACGGCCTACATCACGTGCGATGCAGCAATGCACCCACGATGAGAAATTGAGTAAGTGTCATGTCCCTTTGTGATTATTAGTATTTCTTGTGATGGGCTACCCATTTGGGGCACCCCCTTGTTAGATGTAGATAGCCTTTGTCACGAGTCCACCTTGAGTATGTCCTATATATGTAGTATTGGTACCATCTGTAATACTATCAATGAATAATGTAAAACTTAATCTCCTTCCCCAAATTCTTCTGCAACTTCCTTGTCTAACAATGTCTTCTTCTCATCCCTATAATTCGTCTAATTCTTCTCCTAATCCTCTCATTTCCTCTATTTATCCCAATTCATCACTATCCTTAGAGACTCAAATTGTTCCTGATAATCCAATTTGTAGTGAGTTCACTACAATTGGTATCAGAGCAGTCGATCCTCCGACTGCTTCCATGGCCAACAACGTGCGTTTGATGAATCGAACAAAAGATTGATGAGTTAGCTAGAACTCAAAAGGAATTCCACCAAAGACAGGACGATCTATCTCTTAAACAAGCAGAACTACTCAAGAAAGTTGATCAACACCATGAACAACCATCAGCATGGTATTTACAGTCTATCCGGGAGTTAATTCGAGAATGTCGTGACGAACGAGATAGAGTTTCGCTAGTCAAGGTCCTACACCGAAAGTTCTAATGAAGTTTTAGGTTCTTCTCCAGCAATAAACTGTTCTCACAGATTTGATGAATCAAAGATGATCGAGGATGAAATTGTTGTCAAATCGAAACCAAATTCAGGTGATTTGAGTTCAGTTGATGGTAAATTTCAATCTACACCGCACCAAAATAAAGATGACGATTTACTTGATGGTATGAGCTTACAATTTGAAGAAGTTTCAAAACCAGATCTAATTGGTTTCTCAAAGTTAAATCAAGTCAAAATTGATAAGGTAAATAATTCTTCCCGAGTTTTATTCAACAATTTTGAGGAGAATTTCGAAATTCTTAAATGCTTGAAGGATTTAATGTTCATTCTTTACAACCTGTCAAACTGTATGGATTGTGTTTATACTCATTTGGATAATACTCGTTTGCTATTTGACCGAGGTAAATGTGTTAATATTTCATCGATTTCTTATGAGAATTTGGTAAACATATGGATTTCTAGCTTGGGATACCAGTCAGATTTGCGGTATATACCTTTGGTTGTTAGTCTTGGTGTTAATGATGCTGCAAGTCTTGATGAGAGGATGTTGTTTGTTAAAATGATTGATAGAGTTAGACCAGTGTTACTATTGCTGGGTAGAGTAATTGAAATGGAGAAGGTACTAGAACCTCAGGGTATAATGCTTTGGACTGTGTTATGGAGTTTGAATACAGGTGGTGCTTGTCTATATATTAAGATGCCAGTAACTGACTTGTCTTCACAAGTGATAAAATGCTTTAGTGCAGCGGGTAATTTAGTGTTGTTCCATGTCTATTTTCACATGTTCACCCTTGCCACTATTGGGAATTGTTTGAAGCTTATAGGACCAGATGCCTTCTTGCATTATTCATGGCCTATATCTAGGATCTGCGGAAGTGTTACTAGTCTAGGCGAAGGTATTCAAGTATATCGATATCTAGCTGATATTCACTCTAGGTATTATGCTAGACTTAAATCTTATGACTTCTATCGATTATCGGGTCAAGTTTATCAAACCATGGAAGGCTATATAAAACTTGAGTTCAATGTCAGAGCAATGGGAAGTCAAAGTTGGTTCATTGTGAATTATTCTCCTTATGTGCTGCTAGTGGTGACTCCATTGAGCTATGAATTGGTATCGACAGTTTTTTACAGTGTGAGAATTCTCTTGATGCAACTGTTAGATTTATGTCTCTCACCAACAATGATTTCTGGTTGGGCAAAATCTCTTGTGCTAGGAGTTAACTTGTTTGGTTGGTCGGATACACATATCCTACTGAAATTGCTTACATCTGAGGACTATGAGAAAATTTGGATGAGTAAAAGAGCTGCACATTATGTGGAAAAGCTTTGCAACACAAGAAGCCAGAGTTTCAAAGATAATTATCTCATTATGCTTCTTAGACAATGTTCTCACTGTACATTCATTTTCGCCAAGGTATACTTCTGCATACCCATAAGACCGATTACTTCTATATGTGCTAGTTTACCAACTACTGAATATTGTCGACTCATATTTGATCGTGGTAAGAATTTTTACGTACTTAGAAGTGGGTATTCAGTATATGAGCTAGCTCTGGAACTTGGGCTCTGTTTTGCATTCTTATTCAAGTATCTAAACGTGTTTTTGTATGATAAGAATGGTGATTGTCGTGATGCTAGCAAGATTTTTTATGAAAGACCGCAACAAGGCAGTAATTTCTGGACTGTTTTGGATCGATTTATGCTTTTACTGATAAGGTTAAACGAGTACAGAAATGCCCTAGCAATATTCAGTCAAGTGCTTGTTAAGGATGACAATTCTTCTACACAAAGGGAAGAGGCTGGTAAGGAGTTCATGGGGCAGGAAATACTCTCAGCTAACCACACTAGGCTACTAGTGAGGATGTTAAACTTTGTACAGCTGTATCCCTGGTTTTTTTTAGCAGATATTGAATTATCCTTACCTTGGGGGCTTTCACATGGATTATTTGATCTTATCATGTGTGGCAATAGTGAATGGAGTTTAAGCTGGGGTCATTATTTGTTACAGCTTAAGGATGCACTGTATGCGAAGATTGAAGCCAAGAAAGGAAAATATTTGTGTTATTATTGTTGCAAGGCTTTCATGGTTAAGTTTAAATCATCCAAAGAACATCATATTGTGCTACATTTACCTCAGAAGCATGAGAAGAACTTGGTAGTTGCGTGTTCAGTAATCAAGACACTAATCCATCAGAGAGTAATAGAGGAAATTTTCCTCCATAACCTTGTTGGAAGTGTAGAAACAAGTCTCATACATTTTGTTAAGTATCATTGGGTCAACACTAGAGAAATTCTTGTGCAGTACAGTGAAGCGACTGAATTACAGCACAATCTGGGCACTGATGAAATGTTTAGGGCATTCATCTTGTTAGCAGCTGAAGGTGAGTTGTGCACATTCGAGAGAACAACGTGGAGTTTGTCGTATGTACCAAATAAGGGTTCTAGAAGAGTGGAAATCAAGAAAGGGCACACCACAATTAATTGGGCAGTCTTGGGTGATCTGGTTAGTGGAGACAAATTATATAAGCTGTTCAGTCAAATGAATATGGAAGTGGTTGGTGTCGAGAGCTTTAATACTTCGGGGGAATATCGTATTACAAAGGGCCAGTGTTTCCATTTCTTATTGTTCAGTCACCCAACTTCAGTCTACACCGCTAATAGTAGAAGTACAACTTACTGCATTTTGCAATTAGGTTTAGCAAGAGAGGGTGGTGGTGAAGTTCATACCTTGTGGGCCTGGGAAATAACTGAAATCTGGATAGACAATGCAAGTGTTATTCAAGTTCTTATTCAAGTCTATTATGACGTGCTCTCTACAGGCACTGGGATTTTTGTTGAAGTAGAAATCATGTCCAAGTATGGAGCTTGCGGTTCACATGACAAAGATCCAAGGGTCTCCGGTTTGGTCTTAAGTCTGTGAAGGTAGAGAATCCGATACATCACTGAGCCTTTCCTTGTCCAAGCTGAATTCAAGACATCACCAGTGGCCTTCTTGTTAGAATTACAGTTCTCGTCCCTTGCTGTGTACAAGGAGCTGCGGCAAAAGAGTTCTTCCAGCAAAAATCAATGTTCTGGGCTGGTCTTTCCTATGTTCTGGGCCCTACAAGGAAAACTAGTGGTCATTGTTTCATTATCTCCCAATGGGCGCTACTGGGAATGCCATGTACTTGTTGTGGTCAAAGAGGTTGCAACTCGGTTCTCATCCTTGAGGACAAGGATGATTTGGAGGAGTGGGTATTTGTCATGTCCCTTTGTGATTATTAGTATTTCTTGTTATGGGCTACCCATTTGGGGCACCCCCTTGTTAGATGTAGATAGCCTTTGTCACGAGTCCACCTTGAGTATGTCCTATATATGTAGTATTGGTACCGTCTGTAATACTATCAATGAATAATGTAAAACTTAATCTCCTTCCTCAAATTCTTCTGCAACTTCCTTGTCTAACAATGTCTTCTTCTCATCCCTATAATTCGTCTAATTCTTCTCCTAATCCTCTCATTTCCTCTATTTATCTCAATTCATCACTATCCTTAGAGACTCAAACTGTTCCTGATAATCCAATTTGTAGTGAGTTCACTACAGTAAGTCGTGAAGGAGAAAATGGAGTAGTGGTATTACAACCACCAAGTTTCCCCTAACAAAGCGGAATTGGTTTTCACCACGGTTTCCACTTAATTACTCTTCCACTTCTTTGCAACTGCCACCACTTACGAGAGATCAATGTGTTAACTATCTCTTCTACAAATAGGTTCTTCAACCTATCGACATGATATGATAGCCATATATCAAAAACATCGCCCGAAAGCTTTTTCACATTCTAACACAGAGAAATCATCTCCCAAGAAGTAAAATACATCCGCAATCGATTTCCATTGATCTCAACGCATTCTCAGCTGTCCTCCCTATAGATCGACCCTTTTCCTTCCATTCTGACCGAATCGATACCGGAACGACCATTTCTTGGTTTAGTCCGGGATCGTACATATTGATCTCTCGAACTCAAAGCACTTATAAAGTCATATACAATTCATTTTTTTAAGGGTTTAGAAGATTTGTTCTCTCTAGTATCTGCCTACTCCACCATCTTTCACTTTACCCAGTAAAACGTTTTTACCCGCAAACAACTAGGTCCCTGTGTTTTTCTACAAGATTTTAGTTTCTCGTTAGCAAAAATTTATGGTGTCTGTGTTATTTCTTTTCAACATTAAATTGTTTTATGTTAGTTAATCGAAATATCACAGGTTGTCCGTAGTTAAACCTAGATATTATTAATTAAAATGAAAAAAAACTACAAGACGCGTTCTTGTTGAATTTGTATCTTGAAATATAGAATTCGGTTCGTGAACAGTTCGAGCACATACTAGGTTTACCTTATTAGAACAATATTATATACAGTCTCGTAACCGAACGTTTAGATTGTACAAGGATTATCCATATAGCTTCCCGAATGAAAAAGTTGGTGGTGTACTAGTTACCCTCTCCTTTCACTAAGCACGTCGACTTTGCTAGCAATGTTGGTAATAAAGATTCCACGGAAATGTTTTAGGGAAGTTAACGAGGTGATGGTGCTAAACGATCCGTGTTGGTGATGGTGACCGTGAATGAACAGATGTTTTCTAAACACTTACTTTGTATCTTTATGTTTTAGACAAGTATACTAAGGTTAATGGCTGGACACATTTTTCTCTATGTTTACTTGTTATCGAAGGAAAATTATTGTTAAATTTATAGTTTATGAATGAATGGATTGTTTAGTTTGATTATGTTTGTCATAAATGTTAACACTTTTGTAGTTAAAAAGGATTATTCGTCATTGTTTTAACACTAGTACCATGATGGCCAAACCACTGTCGTTATCCTTTTTTATGTGCACACTGACCATGCATGGTAACTAAAATTTTGTAATGTCAGTGTTGCTATGGTATAAAATTTCTATCATGACGGACTTGGATTAGTTGTCATTATATCAGAATTTAGATCATAAAGACCAAAGTTGCTAAAATTTGACATTATAAGGAAAAGTAAACCATGACGACAAGTTCAGAATTCAAAATTTTGCGCATGTACAACTGAATTGATTTAGTCTCCCAATGGCTAGTTTTTGAAATTATCTTATAAATATGCTTGTTTTCTCTACTAAACTACACACCCCTAGTTTCGTATGCTCTATAAAGCTCATTTCGTCTCCACTACATAACTTTACATACAAGCATCATATTATTTGACTCAAGTGAATATTTGGCGATAATCAAAACATATATGGTACGAAGAAACTAAACGTGAACATGTCCAAGCCGAAAGGGTTGCACCTGATACCTTTTGGGGGAGGATACACATCCAATATGTGAGAGATTATGGCAATGCAAACAGAAAATCTCTACGAAAAATACATGATATATACAAGTACGGATCTTTAACCGTACCCGTTTAGGTTTTTCGGTCTCAACAATTTGTCAGTATTTTTCAAGTTTGTTTACATAAGCTAAGTTGTTCGATCTTCCAATTAATCAACACTAATAAAGTAAGTTTGGTTGTATTTATTTATTTATTTTGTGTAGGAGGGAGTTGCAAAAACGTACTACTTGGAGAAAAAAATGAAAATAATTCATATTTGATGAAAGCCAATTCATGAAGGACAAAATTTTGGAGTATGCCCTGGCCTATATGTCGGGTTTCGTTGCACAAATATTCCTCCGATAAAAATTGAGACTTTTAGTCGTTTTTGAGTAGATTGTGTGGGTAGATGTCTATGTAAACCTTCACGAGATTAGTTAGGCGACATGTTTGCAATAAGTAAAACATGACAACATTTGATGTTACTATCAATATAATGCGGTCCTGCCGTCCAAGCATGGTCGGCATGTTTTGTTTTAGTCGACCATGATGACATTTCATCTTTAAATTTCGAAACTTTGTATTCCTTCTGTCATTTGAAGCATTAAACCAATAAAACCATGTGCAATCCTATTTTGAAAAGTGTTTGTTTAGAGTAACTCGTTTCCGTTATAAAATTCTTAAAACCATTTTATTCCAAATCTTTTCCCTTACAAGATTCATAAGTTAAACATTCACCATCTCAGTTTCTTTTCTTTTTTTCCATCTTCTTTTTTTTTCTAATAAAGAGGGAAATTTTATGAAAACCCAAGGGGTAACAACATGTATACCCTCAGCAACAAAAGCAGGTATTCCTCCAAACAAATTTTATTTTAGATTGATAGAATTAGGAGTTGTGAAAAGTATTAATAAGATTTTGTGTTTGAAAAGATATTAGTGAAAATTTCAATGTCCTTCCACACTTCCATTTTTGCAAAATGCAAGAAGAGACCATCAACCAAGATCCGATGGTGGGATAGGTATGGATTAATAATTAGTGTTGAGTGCATACACAATACGTTCTGAGAATTTTACAAGGGGTAGTCAAACAAGATTTCTATGGACTTTCATAGATTTTTAATTTGAGTGACTCCTAGAGATTCTCTGAAAATCTAGAGATTTCTAGTGATTCTCTGAGAGAATTTTAGAGAGTCTTTGTGACTTGTAGAGACAAAAAATGAGATTTGTAGGGACAAAAAAATGAGACTTGTAGATAGTTTATGTGATTTGTAGAGACAAAATTGTATAATATCCCCTGACTAATTCCAAACATTACCGATTTTTTATTATTCACGTTACAGTAATAATAAAAGTACCATGACCACCTACTGAAATATGTGTCCATTGCCAAAATAAATCTCACTGTTGTCCTATGCCTAAATTTTCATTCACTTTATTCTACTCGTCCCACATATTATTTTCTATGCTATCTCACCACTAATTTTCTATGCGGAGTTTTCCAACAACTTAAATCGGAAAAAAAAAAACTCATAACTTCTAAAATATATATTTTAAAATCGATATATATCACAAAGACTCACATAGTCGATTTTAAAATATATATTCTCCAATTTACAAAATCACTTTATTCCACAAAGACCCGCATAGTCTTGATTACCCCTTTCCAAATGGCCCTTAAGTGTATTACTGCACAAGAAAAGAAAAAAAAGGTTCACTCCCAAAACCAAAAAATCTCCAAATTTCCAAGTCTCTCGAAATATCACCTCTTGAGGAGAGATTTCTACCATGCCTATTTTCAAGAAAAAGTCTCTCCAAATCTCTGAAAACAACAAATCCATGACTTTCAATTCTCATTTGAATAACAGGAGTGTTGGAGTGACTCTTATGAAATCCTAATCCAATAACATGGAGTTTCAGAAAATTTAAATGACTTAAAAAAAGTCTCTAACCAATAACAAGAGACATTAAGAGACTCTCCAAAAATCTTTATGGACTAACAGTAGATTTGCGAACTCCCCAGAAGTCATTCTAAATCTCATTTGACTAACCCCTGTTAGAAACAATATTACAAGTATGGATTTGTAAACTTCCCCTGGCTCCACTCCAACACACGTTATAGAATTTTAGAAACAATTAGTGTTGAGTGCATACACAATCTCTATTCCACTAACTCAGGTCACACCACTAACACGAGTAATGTAAGGTTCACATAAGTCATGTCACACCAACACTCAATTCTTTCCATCTTGTAAGTGAAGTACCACCGCGAGTAATTTTCCTAATTTTTTTAATAAAGTAATTAATTTCAAACCATAACGCCTATTCCTATGCACCATGGTAAAATTTATACCAGGTGGCATGGCAAGTGAGTTGTGCCACTATGGTAGATGAGTGAAGCGATGGAATTCCTAACGAGCGAATATTGTCAATAACGCCAACGATAAACACATTATCGCCGCGTATAGTGATAGTATCGCTCGATTTAATGACCAACGCCAACGACCGGTTATTTCTCGCCTATAAATAGGTAATTTTCAAATTAAAATTTTACACAATAATTTTTACACAAATTTTTTCTCGATTTCCCTCTTTCTCAATCTATTTTTTTTTTTAAATTTCTCAAATGACAGAGTTTCAAACCCAACTCAATTTGGCAATGCAACTTGACTTTTCTGGAGTAGTACTTGAAGGTGATGCTAAGAAGATATCTGATAGTTATAAAGAAATAAGTAAAAAAACAAAGAAGTCTCCAAGTTTTGGATATTAACCAACTCAAACTGCTGACTAAGAAAAGGAAAAGAAAAATTCAAGGCAAGGAAAATCAAGACAAAACAAATTTGAAGGCAAAGAAGAAGATAAACAAATGAAACTCCGTTCATGAGCGCATTAATTGGAAGTTATGTGAAATGAAGAAGATAAACAAGATGAGAACATTGTCCCATATTTTTATTTTTGGAGTCTATATTAAAAATTTTACCGCCTAGTTTTATTTCTTGTAAAATAACTATTAACGATTAATTCGAAGTTTATCAAAAAAAAAAAAAAAAAAACTCACTTGCTTATGAATTGGTAAATTTGACTCGTATTGTTGACAATTAAGCGTATATTCTATTCTTAATTCATTCTTACAATAAAATTAGACTTCCACTTACATTTTAATAAATTAAGGAAAATATTAAACTTCTACTTGGGCTTAAGTTGAAAATTAAGAAATTAAAACATAAGCTTTGGATTATATCTCGAGAAACACTTTTAAAATCTCGAAACAACTTCCATATTGGAAGTGTTTTCCGTAGATGCGACGTCATTCCGCCTTACATCTTGCTTCAATGTCCATCATGGTTTCACCACTCGTGTTTTCATCCTAAAACATTACTAAAGCAACATAATTAATAATTTCCTTACGTGTTTTCATCCTAAAACATTACTAAAGCAACATAATTAATAATTTCCTTACTGACTGTATTGAATCACTGACTCAACAAGTGGGCATCGCGATTGTTGAGGTTCATTGATTCTTCTTGAAATCTCTCAAATATGTTTTGCCAGATGATTGGGTATGGAGTGCACCACCAATGATATGATGATCAATAAAAGAAATATACTTTCAAATACATTCATCTTCTGCACTAGTAAATTTTGATAATCGCATTCATATTGGGTTGGGTTGGTTATCAAGGAGTTGATTTTCGGCAGCATGTTGGTTTTCTATGAACTCAGCCATGTTCATATTTTCAGCCATACTCTTTGAAGAATTGGAAGAGTGATGAAAAGAATGGAAGATGTGTTAGATTTAGAAATTCTGGTGTTAGTTGAAATGAATTTGAACTGAGTATTTACATGAGGGGAATTCATGACCGTTAGATGGAAAACATCGGCGATGATCTAACCAATGAGCGACAACATGACTATCGCTGGGCAATACTATCCAGCGAGCAATAACACAACCATATAGCGATGGTCTATCGATCATTGGAAACTCCATCGTGTACGCCTATGTAATATATTTGACACATTGGCATATACATTTGCCACTTCGACATACCCATGGTGCAAAAGTCGCAAATTCTGGTATTTAACATGTTCATAGGAATAGGCCTAATACTTGTTTGAGTGCTACACCAACCGGGCAAAACCTCGACAGAAACCACCTACTTGTAACGGCATATTTTGTGGGCTAGTGGCGTACCATCAACATAGCATAGTACCGATGCTAAATAAAAATTAAATCTTCTGACAACATTCACCAACACCACACACTGTAGTGTTGCGGTTTGGCCGCAAGTCGAGACCCAGTTATGTTACAACAAGTATTTAAAAACCTGTTCACTCAAGTCGAACAGTAATGATGGAGGCTTAAACTAGACGGTCACCACCGACGTCTGCCGGAGAACTAACAACTTAAGTAATCTCCCTCTGGTTCTAAGTGCTGGGCGCGTTGGAAACTTAAAGGAGCCCCACTCTTAAGTGCGGTGAACTTTAAAAACTTGACAGCGGAATATGCACACTGCACAGTTCCCCAATGCACCGACACTAGTTCTGCTCTACATTCCACTCGAAATTATTAGTGCCAACCCCATAATATCTTCTCCGACCAATTTAAGAAGAAGAGGCAGGGACCATGCCTCTTAACTAAAGTGCATAGAGCCCCAATTCCCGTGAACAGATCATTTATAACAAGGAAGACACTCGTGTTATGCCTAACAACCTGTGAAGCACATGCTTTATGGTATGGCGTCGCACTTAGGATTTACAGGCCAAGACATAGTTGCCAAACTTAAAAAAGATTAAGCATAAATTTCCAACATTATCCCATGCAGAAGAAAGTTATCAAATCAGGGAGTAACTTCCATAGACCTATACAGATATTCACAAATTATTATATTACATACATGGGACCGGAGAGATAATGACTACTACTACTTCCACCAGAGAGATGCCTAGAATCTTGTCCGCGCTGATAGATGGTTGTTATGTACAAACATGATAACACTCTGAAACATAGAGAATGGATTTTCTTAGAAAAGGCCCTATATTCAAATGATAAAATGGTGGGAAAATTAAGGATGAAATGTACCTGTGTCAGACCCACTTTTGTTTCTTGGAACGAAGTTGGCTAAGCTTATCTCGCCATTGAGCTGTGCATCCATAAGATAACATAAGAAAACAAGAATGTAACCAAGTCAAGTGACCCCAAGGCCATCGTGCATGTATTTTTAAGGAGGATGGATGCCTACCACTACATATGCATGCAAAGTTAGTCTGTTCATGACATTGCCAAACAGGTCTATAACAGAAGTTGCCATAAATAACTAATCAAAACACACAACTGCATGTACTATTATCATAAAATTTCCTTTGCTATACTCACGTGGCAAATTCTAGACGGGAAGTATGAACAAAAAACAAGCAATCCAAAGGGAGGACCTCACCACAGCCTAGAGGAGGGGTCTGTTAGTTTTAGCTTGAGCCAACTCAGCTGTCATAGTTTGTAATTGACCGTTTATAACGTTCAAATTTAAGTCATCTAAAAGTAGCTTATAAATCAGTCAGATGGTTGGCAATGTGACTTCCGCTGTAACTAAGAGTTCCCGTGCTATTCAGGACACTGGATGCTTCTTAAATCTTTACGGGGGAGATTTCTCCTACGTCACTACCGATGTTGGAGGGACACATTTCACCTTCTTGTTTTCATTGCGTGTTCAGAGGGAGAGAATTTCAGCCAGCTGTTTACAATTCGGTCAACTCTTTTCGCATTATTTCTAATGCTCTACAAAAAAATCTAAAAACTACGTGGCGAAGATCTTATACATGAGATTTTGTGTCAGTCATGCAAGGAACATTCTGCAATTGAGCACAACTAATAACAGCACGGCTCAGGATAGAGGACCATTAACACGCAACGGCAAAATTCTCATTTACGTGTCTATTTCTGCTTGTGCATTAAATATATAGTAAAAGGGAAAAGGTTGCAAGAGTATATGTCCTCTTAGTCAATAAATAGAAAAGAACACCCAACAGAAGAAAACAAACCTGCATCTCTATAGCGTTCTTCAACTGCCGCAATTAGCATGTTGCGGATAAGATCGAACTCTTTGGCTTCAACGCAAGGCTGACCATTTGGCCTACAACAGCAACAAAGAGATAAAAAACTATTATTTTCTCTAGCGCCATGAAGAATATAAAGATTAAAATGTTCTCTCACTGAAGTACACTGAATCACCATATGCTTCTTCTAATATTAGTAATGCCCACAGTTGAGAGATCACAATTTAAATATGAATACTCATACTCGAGTAGTGTATGACACTGACTTGTAAGCTCTGGCAGGAAAAATAATTAGACAAGAGATACCAATTGTAAGCACCTATCAAGTTCAGTGAACAGCAAGCCATCTGAAAGAGGAGCCTGAGCAGCCAGCTTAGAAGCTTCGACAACTTTCATTCCATCACTATATGCCAAGTACTTGTTAACTTGTATAGGCACCTGCACATGATAAAAAACAATTAACACCTCAACACAACCAATGCCCATGGGAAGGAAGGTGGAAGATCAAGGCAGAAAGGACGATTAAGAAAAATGAGGAATGCCAATAGATTGATAAAAGCATATTAACAAATGATCCCAACAAGAAACTTCCATGAACATATTCCAACATCACATTTAAATTGCACACTAGAAGCTAGGGAACATGGGTTCGCACCAAGCCGAAATGTGCTGCAACAAATGCATAATGAGCAACTGGATACATATAGTGGATTAAATGACAATTACTAATAGTTGCATCGCATATCTGCTGAGAATCTGTCGGTTAGAAAAATTGGACAGTGAACAGTAACCAACAAGCATATCTATTTTCTTACAGGATGAGGAAGAGAAGAGCACATTTATTCTGAATCCTCATTCGCTCAAACAGATGGCTTTCGATGATCATGCATGTCTTAACTCTTAATACACCACAAAAGACTTTTTAACGTGACGTTTTAATCAAGGAATGCAGTACCTTGCATCTGACTGCAATGTTAATAGCATCAGAAGGTCGGAGATCAAAACTGATTCTTTCTGTTTCGTTACCAGCCTGTAAGAGTGTCCCAGATGTCAGCGTATCATTTGCTAATACAATCCGCCGTTGATTACAACAAATAATTAAGCAATAGCAGATATGACCAAAGAATTACCTTAACAAGGTATAATTGAGCGAAGTATGCTTCATGTACTCTTTTAGTCACTCGAACGAGTTTCACCTGCAAGATGAAAAGCACCAAAAAGCATGTTTCGAGTTTTCATATTCCAACAGTAACAGCAAAATTAACTACAAAGACAAAACTGTCACATGGATCAGAGTGGGGGAAAACTTACCACATAACCCATTTTGTCAATCATTTCCTTAATTATTTGATATACAGTTGGCCTTGCCTGCACAAAGATCAACATATTCAAAATTCAATGTATGGTCAATAACTCGCGGAAGAGTAAATTTCACCATTAACAAAAAAAAAAAAAAAAAGTGAAGTAATCAAACATACAATTTGAACATTGCGGACAGCAGCCATAAGTAACATGCTCGGCATTTCCACTGCAAACATAATCAAACCATGAACTGTTAGCTATCAAACATTAAAGTAGTGCCAAACACCTCTTCCACCACCTCCTTTAACAGGGGAATACAAGAAAACATCACCGATAAAAGTGGACACGTACAAACAATAATTGGAAGTAAAAGATCACTTCCGTCTTCCATCTTGAGTACAATTGCAGGATGTGGAGCATAATCTGGCAGATGGCCACCCTGAGGATTGTTGTGAACACATCTCATATTCCTCCCATCTCGCATTTTGATCATGAAACCATCTGCTCCGCTTTTCACCTCAACTACATACAAAAACACACACAACGATCAGTCATTAGTTCCGTTAATCAACTCACATATAAGTATGTAAGAAAACAATATGAACAATTCTAACTAGATAGCAACTGAAATTGATACAAGTAAAATCAATAATAACAGTGGCCTAAAAAAGTTACAAGAGTTATCTGATTCTGTTTGACAAGCATCATACCAGCTTCCATTACACTGGAGTTGACATATTCACCATCATTCTCATTAAAATTCTCTGCAGTACTACCATTACCATCTGACGATGAACTGAAAGTACATCGAACCGTCATACACTTCCTTAAACGAACTTGATGAGAAACAGGCTGTAACTTAATCCCACATCTATTATTCCCTTTATATCCAAGAAAACCATTTCTCAAAGTCTTTGATCTCACTACAGGTCCATTTAATGGTAAAGTATAAACACCTCCTGATTGTTTTGCACGTACAGCTGGGCAAATTACTGGTCCTTGTACACTTGCCATCTTCAAGATCCTTTCACATATCAAAAAAAAAAAAAAATCCCCTTGATCAACATCACAACTACTGTACCACAAGAAAAATTGTTCTAAATCAAAAGAACTAAAACTATAACAACTAAAAACACTTAAAGATTTAAAATTTGACAATGAAATTCTTATATTTCCGTGTAATCAGAAGCTAAAATAGTATTTTCAGCAGATTAAAAGCAGCGAAAAAACACAACAAATTAATACAGTACAAAAATCAGAAATCAAATTATGTCAAGTTACCTGAAACGAAATCACACGATCGTAATCGATAATCCTCAGCTTCTTTACGAAAGATACCCTTCAAATCACTATAAACAACTATTCTGAGCTCAATTTCTATACATAATAATTAAGGATTTTTCTGGCTATTTATAAATTTTTAGTGGATTCAATTCTAGTTTTCATGCGATCATGTCAATATTGAATCAAAAACATGATCCTAAAACCAACCACACACACAGTGATACCTTCAAGTGGAAGCAAAGAATCAAAGAAAGAAATTTTACTAATTCTTCTTCTCGAGGGAGAGAGAGGGGATATAAATGAATGAAGTCTACTTTCTTTTATAGAGAAATTTTTAAAACGAAAGAGTAAAATTTAATTCAAGTAAAAATTAAAAATATTTTAATAAGATTTTCGGTAAAAGTTATTACTAGAAGGTATTGGAAACCATTAAATAAAGATAAGATAATTGGATAAAAACAAAATTTTAGAAATCCAAATAAACCCTTGATATTCTAACATAATTCCGGAGTATCTTTAAGAAACTTGGACCATTGAGGCGGTTAATGGATAAATGTTATAAGGACGGAATCGTAATTTACGTTAGTGGCCGTGGCGGTGTCATCGTTTTTTAGGCGTATTTATCCCTGACAGTTTAAGGACGTCAGACTGGAAAAATTCGTTACGAATGTTTACTTAAATACCCTTGTAAGACTTTTCTACTTCTCATACACTTAAATGTGATAAAGGGTGTTTCGGACATTTAGTGACATTCGTGATAAATGAGAAGGAAGAAAGGTGAGCTATACGACACTTGATGGTGTTAGCCGGCGCCTTAAGCCTCCAAATAAAAGACACGTGTTAGAGAAGCCAAGGATGATTCCTGGATAAGGTTTTTATCTTTGTGTTTGTTGGTATTATTATATCAGATTTAAATATCTTTCTTTCTTCTTCGTCGTCAATCAAGCTCTATTATTGTCACCATCCAAGTTTGGCCAAATTGTCAAATGTGTGATTTAACTTATAAGCCTCTCAATTACCCGTTATCTTATCACATTACATTGCTTTTCAGTGTAAATGGTAATCAAGTACATCACTGCATTGTCTCTAATCTACTTGCTTTTCAGGGAGACACAGCTTAGATTTTTAAACATCCCATTAAAAGTGTCGGTAATATCGGATGCTACCGTAATACATGAGAAGACATTACTGTAGTATAGTGGTAAAATCGTTGGTACCACTACATCACTTACCGTTCAAAGAAAAGGAAGTCACTTTTATAAGGTAATCCGAGTTAAACTTTTTGTCAAGCAATAAAAGATCTAAAATTAAAAATATTAGTGTAACTTTTATAATAAATCATTTGAAATAATCATCCAACTGACCTTTCTTCAATGGTCTTTTGTTCCTAAATAACTTGATGATATCATGTATGCAATTTGGATTTTAAAACTTGTCTGAAAGTTATAGAAAAAAAAAAAATAGTAATGCTACTAGTATAATTTTATGGTTAAGATGTTAAATCATTCTAATTGATTATATTAAGCGGTGGGATTCTCCTAAAAAGTGAGAATTCGGGGGTCCAGCCCAAGTTGCTGTTTAGTGGACCTGGCCAACTTTGGAAGCAATGTTGAAAACTTCACAATCAATGGTTTTATGAAATTCTTTCTTCATTTAGTTTGGGTTTTAAATGCAGTTGTCGTCTGTTGATCCAAAGAAGAAGGAAAATATCCTCTATAATTTCACTGGTATCCATTGGATCCGACGTCTAAAATCAACAGTCCCACCACCATTGTTCTGTTCTACTTACATTACTCTCAAGTCTAAAAGGATCTAAAAGACCTAAGTCGTATCATGCCATCACTGCTGCGTCTTAAATGCTTGATGGAGGAGATTTAGACGAAACAAATGGTAATGCTGGAGTTCATCAAGAAAATGAGTCTAAACAAAATTTGTTAAGCTAGTTATATCGTTAAGTAGATTTACCGTGCAAGAGAAGGAGTTCAAGTGTTATACTAGCTAAGACTCTAGAAGGACTTTCTAACTTACGAAAAAGCATTAGCAATAAGATCAATCTTGCACTATATATGTATGCGCACATGACACAACAGAACAGCATTCTGTTGCAATTCCTTTTCATTTGATTACGCAACGTTTTCCATATAACAAAGAAGAAATAAAAGCAAAAGTTCTTTATAGAAAGACATTATACTTCTAGAACGTCATTCGTTTTTTGGTTTCCCGACAATGGATTTTCTAACACACCCACGGTTTTTTAAATAAACAAGAGCCGTGTTGGTTAGTTTGTTGTTCCAATTTGCCTCTTGAATAAAACTGAATTTAAAAAGGTTGTTGTTGTTATTAGAGATTAAATTTACTTGAATATTTCTTTTGAATAAGACTGGTTTTGGTTTTAAAATGCTTTTACCCTTTAACTTTTATTCATGTTAGTATCACTTTGGGAAAGTGCATTGCAAACAAGTACAACTATATATGATTAATGTTGTTATACTATCCCTTAACCTGTACCGTAACGGCACGGGCCTTGATGTTGGTTCATTTTTAATGTCGTATAAAATGTATCCCGAATACTTATCAACTCCGTATGGTCCGATGTATGTTTAATCTGGCTTGTTCATAGATATCGTAAGGATATCCCCTGTTTTGTGTTCTTTGTTCTATCAGGTAAATAACTAATGTTGCTAACACACTCCATTAAACCAGAAATGCTTCCTAAAATTATATGCGTTGTCGCCATATAAAATTCAGAAAAATATATAATATATATAATTTTAAAGGGAGTTTGTATGTGTGTAATATCTTAAATTAAGAAAATGAGTTCACCTACGTGATTTTATACTTCTTTCCCCATTTCTGATTTAAAAAATATGTACATAATATGTACTTTCTCGGACCTTTTTTTTTTACTTATTGGAATATATGTTATTGAAATTTTACTTCTGGAAATACATCTCTTGATTTATAGGACCATATATATACTCTTATGTTGCGAAGTCTCTTTGGCAGATAAGTGGATATGGTCACCTCCAGAATCGTCAGCTTCTTTGGAAGCCGTTTGTCGTAACCATTGCATGGCTTTTTATGGTCGAGGAGTATGCGGCTTATATGTATTATTTTGGAGAGAAAGAAATTTCAAAACCGACTAAAATGTAATTGGGGAGGAAAGATCAAGTTCCCTTATTGTCATGCATCTTTCAATGATCGAGTACATATTTTTTTGTTACTGAGCTGTTTAATAAGACCATATACTTACCTTGCAAAGTCCCTCATACAATCCGGACATCTCTTACACCTGACAATAGGTGCCCATTGTCGCCTTTAGAATCGTCAACCTCTTTGGTAGGCGTGTGTGACAACAATCTTCTGTCTTTTCAATGTGGAGTAGTCAGGTGACCAATTGGCGCGTTTTCACTTTTTTTAATTTATACTACCTCCCATTAATTTTGTACACTTAGAAAGAACAAATTATAAATAACCTGATCTGCCAATGTTCGTGATGGTCATCGTAATGACATTGTTTGATTTTTCATTCTTAGCCGCATATTTAATCCGGAGAATTGCAATCAATAAGAAGAGTAGAGCACAGAGACGTTATAACCTATTCAAGAAAACTGAAGAATTGTAGAGTAAAACACATAAGTCAGGGTGCATTATCCGAAACCATAACATTTGCTGGCGTCTTTGATTCTTTTTCTTCCAAAAGTGCAACCTTCTTGATTCAATTTTTGCCAAAAGTGAAATCATCTTCCTAGGAAGTTGAAATACATTAGCTTGGTGATGCCATTGTCAGAACCACTATGGATTCATCAATGCCACTGTAGATCATTACCAAAGAGACTAATACTGAAATGCAAAAAAAAGAAGAGGAAATTACACGTCAACAAAATGCGAAAAAAGGAAACACACCTAATAAAATGCAGAAAGGGAAACACCCAAAAAAAATGCAGACATACAAAGAAACATGATATACTACTCTCAGGTATTGTTTTATTTGGTGCAAGGCTTCATAATGCTTAATCTTCGGCAATGGTAGATGCCGAGAAACCTTCGGGAATCTTCAAGTCAAGGTTTCTTGCGAGGTGGATCATTATCGGCCCACGCCTCATCTTCGGCCGATGATTCCGATATTCGGCGGATATGGTTGGAGTTGGCACTGCAGGGAGCAAAGGCAGCTTTGATACAGTGAAGTTGGGGTATCAAGATTTCTAGGATAAAGGATTTTGGGTACCTGTACAAAACGATTGAGCACCCACGTGACTCATCCATCTCCCTAAAACCTAACGCACACGTGCGGAAAATGGGTGTGATCTGGATAATCATGACCATCGATTTATCTTTCCCAAGACAAATCTAGACCACCACTAACACATGCAAAGTTAGCCAAATTATGGTTTTCAGTATATTAAAATAAAATATATTTATTTCAATATAAAAGAGAATATAACAACAACAAAAAATAGAAAAAAAATAATTGAAGACTTAAGTTTGTTCAATCTAAGCTTTATACATGACGTTTGTGCTTAAAAATTAAAAGCACGCCCAGCTGCGGGGGGGCGGCAACGGTAGTATCATGTGATTTTGTTTTGGTGACGTGTGACAACCCGGATTTCCGGACTTCTATCCAGGTTCGACCTTGTGGGTCGGGTTCGATCCAGCTAGCAAGTCCAAATTTTCGGACCGCCACTCTTGTAGGACCAGATTTTTCGTTTTAAAAGATTTCAATAATTCAAGTTCAATTAAATTTACTAAATGAAATGTAATCTTACTTTTAAAATTAGAAAACTTTCAAATAATAATTATAAAATAAAAAGTATCAAATTAAAACAAAATAACGCTTCGATTAAATTTAAAACGCGATACCCAAATCTCCGTGATATACAATAATTTTTTGTCTGATAGTCTTTCTTCGTTCTATGTGGAAAGGGAGGAAAAGGGGTGAGGAACCACAGCCTAGTATGAAGTTTCCAAAAATAATAGAGTGCATGAAAAACAAACAAATGCATCAGATACAATAATTAAAACCATGCAAGGAATTTCACAACACTACTTACGCCATTCTCAACCACAAATACTTTCAATTTTCTTACTCAAAATGTTAAATTTTAGATCCTTAATCTAAAATTATTTATTAATGGAGATAAAAATTTATTAATTTAATTAAGAGAAAATTTATAATGAAAAAAATTAATAGATCATTTATTATGAGTAATTAGTGAAAAACATTATTACGAGGAATTAATAAATCATTTATTATCAGCAATTAGTATGAAACACTAATTAGTTAGGCATTTATTATAATGGGAGAAATTAAAGCCATGCATTTATGTATTGAGAGAGTAAATCTCAACCACCACTTACATAGGCTAACTTAGCCAAACTGTGCTTTATATTCTTGATGCTGTGATGTTCACCGTTATATAATTGATAGGAAAAAAATTTATTCAAAATGCTACATATACTCCCTTATAAGTTTTTTTTTTTTATATAAGAAAATACATGAGATTAAGCTAAAAATCAAAACAAACATTGGTTTGATAGTCTTGAGCATGGTTGCTCAACCTATCTTGATCTAAAATATGAAAAATACAAGATGGAGGGTAACCCACATAGTTACAAGTAGTTGTTGCATTAGCGGAAGCAGCTGCTAATGCAATTGCTTCCTGATTTGCAGATTTACTAACCGAAGAAAAAGTAAAAAGTTTTGAAGCTCGAGGAAAATTTAGAGGATCTGTAATTCTATCTTCCCACATAGCTTTAGCTTGCCAATCCATGCTACTTGGAAGTCCTGATATGAGTCTGATTAGGTTGGAGTTGTTGGCTTCAATATTGATGGTGAGAGCTTAAAGTTGTAATCCCCAATGCCACGCCTCAATATCCGCTAACACCTCTCCAGTGTCCTTATTTAGCGCCCTGAAACTCATGATCTGCACTTCCCTGCAAAAACCCAAGTTGTTTCTTAGGATCATTGAAGCTTTCCTAAGTTTATTGGACTGCTCCCATTTGGTAGCGATATTGATTTTGGTTGTTCCTAAGTCCGGGCATTTCCAATGTTTCATTTGGTTTGGTCTTTGTCAACTGGCAGTTACACTCGCTTCTTTGGTTGGCACGCCGATTCTCTTTCCAAAATAGCTCAGCTCTTGTGTAAGTGTGATGGGGATTTGGGTTGATTCCTTACACTTTATCACACCTCGCTAGCCAAATGTGCCAAACAACGGCTGCACAGAAGCATTCCAAGGTTCCCATGTGCTATCCCAACCAACGAGATTGATGCTCCAGCTTAAGATCCATTGCTGCAAAGAGAGGTTAGGGGGACCAAACACAAATGGGTTTGCAGGGGAGGCAACCAAACACTCCTAGCAAAAGGACAATCCATAAATATATGCTTCAAAGTTTCATTAGGTTGAGAACAAAAGGGGCATATGTTTGGCATGTCAGTATACTTAGAAAGTTTTGCAACTATAGGGACCATATTATGCATGCATCTAAAAATAAATAGAGAAAATTTTGGGGCAGTTTCCATACTCCAAATTTTATCCCAGGGAGAATTGGTAACAGTCTCGAAATTTTTGATGCTGTGATAGAGAGAGGCTGGGTGAATTTTCCATTCGGTTTTACTTTCCACTTGATTGTATCAGTTCTATTAGGCCGAATTTGGATTTGATATAAAATGTACACTATTTTGTTCAAAGATGGAGTGAAGAATATTAACATTCCAAGATTGGTTTGCTGCATCAATGAGGTGGCTGACTAAGAAGATATTATCAGGCATCTGGATATTCCTAAACTCTAACGTGCTAGGATACCATTGGTCCTCCATTATATGAATCGATTGGCCATTGCCAATTTCCCAAATGCAGTGGGGTTTTAATTATCTCAAGCCCCTGTTGAATACAAGACCAAATCCACTGGCCAGTGGTGCTGATGTTCGGGTCAAGAGGATGTCTCCATTTACTAAAATGGCTGGATTTCAGAGTTTGAGCTCAGACCGAGTTCGGGTTGTCTAAGAGATTCCAAGCAAGCCTTCCTAGTTGCGCTAGATTATTAGCTAATAAGTCTCTAAAGCCTAGCCTTCCTAGGGATGTCGGAATGTTGAGATCCATCCAAGCTTTTAAAAAGCATCCCTTTTACCATTATTCTTTCCCCGCCAGAAATATCTTTGAAGGGAAACGAGTTGGTTGGTAATGTTTTTAGGAATCTTATAACAACCCATTTGGTATATGGGTAAAGATTCGAGAATTGACTTAACTATCACTGTTCTAGCAACTTGGCTAAGGTACCTCCCTCGCCAATTCTGCAATCTACTTCTAAATCTAGCTATCATGGAATCAAAAGTCTTAATTTTATAGGCTCCTATGAATAAAGGAGTACCTAGGTAACTATCAGTAATATTGATTTTTTGCACCTTCAGATTTTTTATTATCATTTTCCCAAATCTGTTATTACTAAAAAAAATCCCTGACTTCGGAAAATTAATCATTTGACCAGTCTCTAGGCTAAAGGTATTGATGATATCTAGAACATTTTTAGCATCAACAAGAGATGCTTTCGAAAATATGATGCAGTCGTCGGCAAAGAGCTGATGGGTAATAGGGATGCTGTTTTGAGCTACTTTGATTCCTTGTATTTTTCCTTCAGCCTCTCGATGCCTTAAAAGCCTAGTTAATCCTTCCATACAAAGGAGGAAAAGATAAGGAGATAACGGATATCCTTGTCGAATGCCCCTAGATGGCTTAATTTTTTTCCCAGGTGATCCATTACAAAGGACTGCAATGGAGGGAGTACTAATGCATTGATGAATCAGTGAGCACCAAGACTCACTGAAACCAAGCTTTTGCATAAGTTTCATTAGATACTCCCAACTGACTCTATCAAAGGCTTTACTCATGTCAAGTTTTATTCCCATCAGTCCCCTATAACTATGTTGTCAGTGATTTTCCTATTTTGCATAAAGGAAAATTGGAGGATTGGTTTGAGTTTATTTGACAAGATTTTGGAGATAATTTTGTATGTTGTATTACAAAGGCTGATAGGTCTAAAGTTATTCGGAGAAGAACGATTAGGAATTTTAGGGATAAGGGCTAGAAAGGTAGAGTTTATCTCCTTGAGGATATGCCTAGTGCGAAAGAAATGTTGCACCATAGCGATGCCATCTTCTTTCATAGTAGGCCATTGGTGGACAAAGAATTTAACATTGAACCCATCTGAGACCGGGGATTTTTCAGTTGCTAAAGCCTTGACTACTCTAGTAATTTCAAAGGGGGAAGGAGTTACTGTTAAAGCTTGGTTCTCAGTAGCTGAGACTTCCGCCTCAAAAAGGTCAGTAACTGGATGGGAGTTAAGGATTGGTCTTTCTGTAGAAATAATTTTGAAGTGCTGGGTAAGAATTGCAGACATTTTGTTATGAGTATTGTGGATGGTACCATCCAAATCATCTAGAGTAGAGATATGTCTATTGAGAGTACAAGAGTAGAAATATTTGGTATTCCTATCTCCAAATTTGAGGTTGTTTTCCTTACATTTTTCTTTCCAAAGTTCTTCTTCCTGGTTATAAAGAATTTCTAAATCTCTTATTTTCTTTTGGATGAGGTCATCCTTGGTTCCATCAAGGTTTGAACAATGAATCATATTTATAGTTTCTAAATAATTTCTAATATTTGTCTGAATTTTGCCACAAATTTCCTTATTCCATTTCGAAAGGTCTTTCTTAACAAGCTTAATCTTAGCAGATACTTTATAAGATGGTGATCCAATTATGGGTTGATTCCAACACTTTTGGATAATATCAAGTGCTTCAGGAATATCCAACCAAAGGCTGAAAAATTTATAAGGGATAGGGTTAGAAGCTGCAATATGTTTGCAGTTAAGAAAGATGGGGGAGTGGTCCGAGCCAATAGGAGGAAGGTGAGTAAGAGTAGCGTTGTTGTTTGCAGCTAGCCAATCAGATTTGGCAAGCGCTCTAACTAATAACCTAGCCTGAATCCTAGAGTGAGAATCTTGTTTGTTAGACAAAGTGAAAATTGGTCCAATAAAACCAAGATCCACCAAACCACGACCATCTATTATGGAAGCGATGTTTGTAATGGAATCTTGTTGGAAAGGATTTCCCCAAGATTTCTCCGCATGGTGACAAGGTGACATTTAGGTTCCCAATGATGAGCTAGAGAGCATCAATTTGATCATCTAATTCTTCCTCTCATGCTTTTTGGGATTACCATACAAGAAAGTGATGAATGTCTCACTATGAGAGGCATCCACATTATTAACAGAAACATGTATCATTCTAGGGGTTTTGTGGAGAACATGGACATTAATATTATCATTCCAAGCTAAATCTAGTCCCTACGATATGCCTATGGGAGAAACTAAGGAGAGATTGCTAAAGCCAAAAGCTTCCAGAGTTTTAGAAGCTCTATCATCCTTGCAGCGAGTTTCAGAGAGAAAGAGAAAATCCGGTTTAGCGGATATGCAAAGTTTATTCAGATGGGAGGAGGTTGTGGGATTTCCAATTCCCTGGCAATTCCAAGAGAGGATATTCATGGGAGAGGAGCGCAGAGGTTAAACAAGAAACCTATTACTATATTAAATCCTAACTTATCCGATCCAAGTCTCTAAGGAAAGCCTTAATCAAGTCTATACCTCCTAAAGATTAAGGCTTAATAAAAAACAGAACACAAACTATAGAGCACTAGGTGCATATAGTGGGAGAAATAAGATAAAGGAAGCATAGGTGTTGGAAAAAACTAAGACCCAGGAAACGAGAGATCAAACTGAGATTACTAACAAGAAGTACAAATGAATTCGGAGAAAACAAACGTCTAACGAATCAGGGAATGCACAAAAGAAAACTGCAGGGGAAAAAGAAAAGACAGAATCCTAAAGATGCTAAGCCAATAATACTTTCAAAAGAATTAAAAACAAGACAAAAAGGTCTGCAATTCTATAAATTCTAGAGCATACAAGTATCCTAAACATTCAAGTGGCAAAAGGCATACAACCAGTTATCTAATTATTCCAAAGTCCTACAAACAACAAGTTAGGGTTACAACAGTTTCTAAAAATAAAGGAAGATAATTTAGTATTTTAATTCTAAATTCTACAAATGTAAGATCTTGGTAAAATAAATATACTTAGATATTAATTCATCGCAGATTATGACCTTATGTTCCTAATTCAATCTTATATACTATAATAAAGAAAAGACCCCTTTTTGGTGAAGCCATGGTGAAGCTTTTTCACATTACAATAATACCCCCATTAACTAAGCTTTTAGTTAATATTTGTATATTTACAGGAATGCCATTGTTTTAAAAATAGATCAAAAAAATTAAAACTTAAATATCTTTAAAAATACACATTGGATTTTTGCAAAATTGATATATTTGGAAAGCTCTTTAAATTATCTATGTAATGAGTACAAACAAGGATATTAAATTTTTATTTTAAGATTTTTTTCTCCATTATTATCAAATTTGGTGTTGTTAAAATAATCCAATTCAAGCATGTGCATCGCACATGTGGCCTTACTAGTCTAGATTAAGGTTCTCTTAAGTTCTGAAATTTGTGACTGGTATTTCTATGTTGCCCTAAACTAAAGCATTTCCTGGATGAATTCTAAAGAGTAAATATAATTCTGGGAATTAGTTAATATACCAGAAAGATTGTGAGTATGCAAATTAATCAATAGAAGATGGGTTGGTAACCAGTGATTTGGGATAAAAATCGGGGTCAAGAGAGAAAAGATTGAAATTAAATTTGGCAAAGTGATAAGAGGGGTACCATGTAATCCATCTCCTGCTTTGATCGGTACTTCAGAATTACAGTGCTCGGCTCCATCTCTAGTTTCCCGGAGGAAAGCTCTTCATCATCTTTTAGATTTGATCCATACTGATCGAGAAGGATAGAAGCAGAAGGAGGAGAGTTTGAGTTTTTGCTAGAACCATCTCCCTCAATTTCATTTATTACCATACGGAAAGAGGCTTTCGGATTAGCGGTTCGGGTCGGACTATGGGAAATAACCAAATTAGAAAAAGGGCCATTCCTAATAACAGGCCCACCAGACTGATTCTTATAAGTAGAATTGTCACCAAGTTCACAACACAATTTTTTTAACGGTGAGAAAGAAGGGCTAGAGAAATCACCCAGCTCAAAAGCTCTTTTTCCTAACATAGAAGGAGATGCAGAGGCATCAAAGAAAGAAGAAGCACTAGAACATGACATGAAGAGTTCACCATCTAAGACTAGGTTAGATGCATGGGCGGAGCCAGGATTCGAGAAATAGGTGGGCAAGTTACCAATCAACACATAGTTTAGGGGTGCAAAAGGGTTAAAATAACTAAAAATTAGATAAATTCATTCAAATTAGGCTTGGGAGCCCACATTTGAGGGGGTGCAATTGCACACCCACATCTCAATGTGGCTCCGCCCCTGGTTAGATGAGATCACCAAGTTAGTTTTCACAGCAGAATTGCAGTCTGAGAGACTCTAAAAAATTCCACTACGTGACTAGGATTTAAAACACCATCATACCAACTATCCACAGCTTCCTCAGATACTGGTGACTCAAGCCTTTGGTCATAAATATCATTGAGCACACCATTGTGAAGAATATGGCAAAGATCAATCCGGTGAGCAAAACGGAAACAATAAATACAGAAACGAAAGGGAAGATTATCAAAACCAAAGTTTATGGTAGTTCAAGATGAACCACCAACTGAGACAATAACTTTCTTAACAAGGGGTCTTTATATGTTGATTATTGCTTTTATTTTAACTGTAACATCGTCAAGAGTGATACAGTTTTCTGGCCTTTTACAAAGGACCATTCCTACCTTATCGGCTATTTGGGATACTACAGCTTCATTTTGCATATTGGATAAAAGACCATGAATAGAGAACCAAGTGGTGATATAACGGAGATCGCGGCAGGGAATAGGGATGGAAGGGAACCAGGAAGTAACACTGATTACATCACCATAAATAACTTGAAAGAGTTAATCATGGTTACCCACGATTTCGAGTCATATTTTTCCAAGCTAATCTTAAAATGATTATGACAAATGCAGGAGATGATAAACTTATTTTCATGCCCCACAAGATCTGTAGAGCATCAGAAACATCTTTAAAAGAGCGGGATACTGTTGTGAAGAGTCTTGCTAAGATACTATGTTTACCTTCCACAATGAGAGATGGTAGAGGCTTAGAGAGGGATGATGCATGTGGTCCAAGGATGGATTTGGAGGAGTTAATGCTCATTTTTTTAAATTGGTTGAGCATAGTAAGCGGCGCGAGTAAATACTAGACAGAGGCTAAGAACAAGATAGAGAATATGCAGGGAATAAAGTGAAAGAAGAAAAGAACTTCTTGAGAAGTAAATGCAGTGAGAATGATTTTAACATAAGTCTTCTAGAGAAGAAACTGTATTGAGAGTGGGTTTAAAATATGAATAACAGTTCTTTCAAGGGGACCAAGAAATAGACAAAGGGAGAAAATGGGTGTTAAATCAATTTAATTACCTGCTATTTCAGTAGCAAAGCAATAAAAATTGATAGAAAAGGAGCAAAGGTACACAGAGACTATATGTAGACTTAGTTGTGCTAGAGAATTTTAAACAGAGGTATTTAATGAGAGGTGGCCCTAAGGGTTTAGAGAAAACCTACTCCCTGAGTAAACATCAATTTGGCCGGATACAAGGAGAGATAGATAGAAAGGAGAGTACTATGCCTATAATGATGCAATTAAGAGGGAGAGAGAAGCTTCAAAAGAACTAGCTTCACAGTGCATATCTAATCGTACAAAAGAGTATTTCAACCATTACACAAACCAAGGTTAATCAATTGCTCAAAATCAATGCTAACTGCACTTTGAATCGAAGGACATGGATACAAGATTCCAGAACAGTATTCTTCCATCCGAGAAAAGTTTCAAAAAAAAAAAAAAAAAAAAAAAAAAAAAAAAAAAAAAAAGTGCATATTTGGTAAGGACATTAAAAGGGCAAGAGACTGTGACAATCAATATAAAAACCATCTAAGGGTTAAGGGGTTAAAAATCAGTACACACAATCACCGAGGGATAATTCAAAGCGTTCAAATTAACCTAGAAGATGGCTTGTAATCACCAAGTGCTTCCTAGGAATGTTGAAGTTACACTAACTAGATCAGTGCGTTGTAGGAAGGGCCAACTTTATCGCATTTTATTTTACAAGTGTGAAGGTTGCAACAATCAGTTGATCATGCAACCATCTGAAGTTCAAAGGTTAGTGGATTTTAATAAAGGTAATCAGATGGAAGGATTTCGAATTCCTGCAGAGTTTGAAGAAGATTATGTGGAGCGAGTTGCGGCGGGATATCAAGGAGTCCACCAAGAAGGGTAATGAAAATGGATTAAGTAGATTCTCTATGTATCTAGAGAGAAAAGAATGGGAATATTGTACAGGTATGCTTTGGAAAGAAAGAATATAAATACAATGGATAAAAAATTAATCTAGTGAACTTTTAATTTTAAGAAAAAACTTGTTTGGAATTTTCGTTTCTTTTGAGCCATGCATAACAAAGGTTTATTTTGATTTAGAGTAACATTAAGGTTTTCTCTCCATCCATTCCAAACCAATCAAATAGATGATAAGTTAAAAGTGCTGGAACAACTGATACTAATTGAATCTAGGACCTAGAATGTACTAGACAATCACTCATATGGGTAGAGCATCACCCGTCTGAGAATTCCACTTCCTTTGAGATACTATTGTTGATGGTGGTTTTTAGTTCAGGGTCAAAATCGTGAAATCTTGTATTTAATGCGCTGTCATCCTGCAAAGGAGTAAATGCCATTTAAAAAGTAATGATTGTTTAAGCCTCTTTACTTATACATGTATCGAGTAATTCGATATATTTATGAAATTTATCGAAATGGTGCATCAATCCCGGATATCTTATAAATTTCAACCTACCGCGTTAGTTATTAATGCATGACTCGCCTAGTATTCTCCATGCTATGTTCTCATCCGAACTCTCATTATTGACATGACATGACGATGGATTGTTTACTCTCGGCGCAGAGTAGCATGAATCTCCCGAAGTGTCGATGACGAGATCTGTATGAAAACACCCCACGGGATATATCACTCTCGACAAAGAGAATCTCATATCAACGCACACTTTTGAGTCATCTAAATCGTGCTTGAATTCCCCGAAGGAAAATCTAGACCGATTATATCGGTCTCGAAACGATCACGGCCACACAATTTGGCCGCATAATTCAACAAACCTAGATCACTCATGGCAGAACTAGGTAGTTCTTGTATTGACCGACTGTGGGCCCATCAACGTTCCAACCGGTCGGACCATGCCTAAGTATATCTCAACGTTGTCAAATGCAAACCCTAAGTAGGGTGGTCGCATTGTTTGGAAGAAGCTCGAACGAACTAGGCTGTTCAAAACGGTCTTAGAAACATCACGAACGTCCAACTTTGCCAGCCTGGTTGGACGGCTTGGACCCTCCTATGAACAGTTAGGAAGCGCAAACATGATCGTCAGCGGTCCCACTAGTGCCCTAGTCGATCGAATCGCATGGGGCAAACCTATAAGGTGCTCAATCGCTTACCTAAACATGGAAATTCACGCTGCATAACTTAAACGAACTGAGACCAACAAAAACGCGTCACGATCGTCCAACTTAGCCGGCCTAGTTGGACGGCTTGGATCGCATTTCGAGCAATCAAAGAGATGCCGATGTGTTTACCATCGTCCCAATCTCTCCCTTGGTCGATCGACCTGTCCCTAACGGGACCAAAGCACATTAAATCGCTCACCCAAACTAGGATGATCGCGCATCTTTGAAAACCCTAAATTGAATAAGCGGTATTATACAACTGCCGCTAATCAATCGTATCCGTCCAACTTCGCCAGCTTAGTTGGACGGCCTAGATCGTGTTTCAAACAATCAAGGAGATGCCAACGTGTTCACCATCGAACCAACTCCACGCATGACCGATCGACTTCCTCATAACAAGTCCAAAGCACACCAATCGTTTACCCAAAGTAGCTTGAACGCGCTACTTTGAAAAAACCTAAATTACGTTTGCGGCATTGAACAACTGTCGCAAATCGATCACGTCCATCCGACTTCGCCAGCCGAATTGAGTGGCTTAGATTTAATTTTAGGAGGCCCAGGGGATGTCAGCATGCTCGCCGGAAACCCACCGTCATACATAGTCAATCGACCTACCCAAAACACGCATGCGCCGCCTTGAATCGCCCATACAAAAAGGAGTTGGTCGATCGACCTCCAAACCCTAAAAACGTGTGTAGTTGCAGGAAATCCTACACTACACCCCTCACAATATTCCACACAACTAAGACATTTTTAAGATGAATAACAATGATTTTATTGATTATTTCCTTGAAGATTCACAAGATAAAATAGAAAAGAGTTAAAGAAATTACAATCACCACCAGCTTTCTCTCTCCTAATGACTTGTCTAACACTCTGAAAAGAATCCTCCTCTACAACAGGTTCGTTCGGCTCTTTATATAGGGTAGTATACAATGGATGACAGCTAAGTTGTCCTTTATTTTCGGGAATGACTTGCGAGATATCGCAAGTGTACAAATATATAATCTCGCCACTCTCCTAAATCTCGCTGGGTCTTCACATCTTTCTCGTGTTTTGGATGTCGTCATTCATTGCGTCATTTATATTACTCTTTTGCGACGCCCTCGCAATGCGGTTGTTTATTGATCTCGCGAAGTATTGATGTCGCGATATTCTGATCCTACAACGTGTCAACGACATTACACAACTGCCGCAAATCAATCACAACCATCCAACTTCGCCGGTCTAATTGGATGGTATAGATCTATTTTTAGAAAACAAGCAAAGCAACATTGTGAAGATCGGCCATTCTTCTTCCACATGAAGCGATCGGCCAAGTAATGGCGGGCCCCTAGAGCCACCAAACGATCACCCAAAGGTGGTCGATCACGCTTCTTGTTTTTAAGACGCTTATTCGCGACTTATTCAATCAAGCTCAAAAACAATGATGCTTCATACACATCGATTAATTTGAGCTGCTTTACATGCGTCGAATACATACATATTTTATTTTGGCCTCATAAACAACTTAGGTGTTTCACCTAATAGCACCATGCTATTCTCCGTGGTGGGTCCCATGACTTGACCCACTTATTCGAGACATCAAACATGTCACAAACTGGGGTATTGGTCTGGCAGTTTACAGCGTGAGGCGTGCAACACGCCCATTACGAGAACGTGTTAGGAGGCATGGACGGTTAACGATGATGAGGGAAGTGGGCAAAGGCGTGATCGTGTGACAATCACTTACACGACCCCACTACTCCATCACTCAACTTCCTCCACTTCCTACGAGATGAAGATTGCGCTCAAATGACTTGTATAAATAGGTTCTTCAACCTATCTTCAAACGGACAGAAAAAACCAAGTTGTTGTTAATACCGTATCCAGAAATACCAAGAACTGATAGCTTACATTGTGCAAGCCAGTTCAACATTCTGATACAAGTCATAAACAACCAACACCTTCACAATCTCAAACACCTTCTTCGCTTCCCTCCTTAAGATCAACCCTTCTCCTTCACCTTGTGACCGAATTGAAACGACCATTTCTTGGTTTAGGCCGAGTCTTACAGATTGATTTCTCAAACCTAAAAGAATTCCTGTGCAGTACATTTGTTTAGGGTTTGAATTCGTTTCTAAGAACACACCCAAATTACCAAAAATAGCAGAACCAGTTTTTACCCATAAACAATTGGCGACCACAATGGGAGATTAATCTCTCGGTTGTAAGATCAAATTTCAATTTTCTCAAAATTCAAAATGGTGGATCTTAGGTCTGGATCGGCGACCAATTCCGATGGAACTAGCACTGACAACTTTCTCGGTGTTGATGTCCCTGTTAGTGCCGTACAACCTGAAAATATGATCAATGCATATCATGGAACTACACCAGCGGAGCAGGAGATATTCCCTCGGTAATACCTCCCATCACCAGAGCCAGATCAGCCGTAAATCCCAACATTTCTTCAAGCGTAACGCCTCAAGTTGATAGGTGTCTAAAACACCTAATATTATATCTAGTATTTATGCTTTCTTTGCTATTTTTCGTGTGAATTATGTATCTTATGTTTGCTTTTGAGTTTTATAGCTACTATGGAGTCGCATGAACGAAAAGAAGAAGAAATCACCCAATTTGAGAAAAAAAGACAAAATTGTCATCTCATGGGCAAACATTATCGGGAGCCGAATCAAAGTTAAGGGGCAATTTTCTGGAGGAGACTATAGACAGGCCAGCAGAGGTTAAGGGGTACCAGTTGAGTAGCCCTTATCAGGGGTGACCGGGTGTCATTATCACCCTTAACCCTAAATCGAGAGAAACTCGTCTCTCATTCTTCATTTCATTACATCTCTGAAATTGAGAAGGAGAAAGGCTGCGCTGTTTATTATCTGAGAGAGATCGAACTCGGGGAATCGAGATGAAGTCGTTTCTGTTAAAACAAGGTTCTGATGACTGTGTTGATCGAGATGTGAGGAAAATTCAGCTGAATCGAGTTTAGGATTTGATATGAACACAGGAAGAGAGAAATGATGGTCGATCTGTGGCTGTTAAACGCAAGAAATGGAATGGTTCTGTGATGTAAGTTAGGGTTTGCTGTCAATTATGTTCAAGGGTTTGAGCTGAATTGAGAATCAGCAGCAAGATGGGTTAGTATAAGAAGAGAAATTGAACTCAGGGAGGAGTTTGGTGTTGTTGACGGTTTGATAAATTGGAGTTCGTAATGGGTTTAATCGATGGACTCTTGTTGTTGATTTACATGAAGAAGAGATGGAATTGATGAATCGAAAATGGGTTTTGAATCTGGTAGTCGCTGTATAAGATAGAGAGAAAGATGTTGATTTTCATGGGTTGAGTTGTGTGCTATCAGGCCTGAATTGACATGAAATGGGTGGAGCTGACTCTATTATGCAAATATTGGTTTTGTGTTTCTTGACTTGGGTTGTGAGATGTAGCTATTTGAGTTGAGTTGTCTGCAATTGATTACAAGGTATATGCAAATGGGGATGTGCAAGCTTGATATGAAACTGGTGGTTTTGTTGTAGTGAAGGCAAGGGTATGAATTAGAAATGATGTTGATGCTGCCATTGAAGATATGAGAATAACAGATGTAGTTGCAGCTATTGTGGATTTGGTTTCTTTGGTCTTGTTGTTTACAAGGTCAAGAAGTCGGAGTGATTTTGGCTGATTGAGTGATGGAAATGGTGAAGGCTTGAGCAGTGCAGTATGCTTGACAGGAAATGGTTATAGAGATTGAGCTGGATGCAATGGATCTGGTGCTGGCAATGGAGAAAATGCAGTGTTACAGCTAAAGATGGAATGGTAATGGAAAAGCAGAAAGAGGAGTTAATGAGGGTCTGGTGGCATTGAGGCCTAGAAGAGAATGGTGTATTGAGGTGTTGGTTACAGGGACTGTGTTGGTGGTGACTGTTGTGGAGAATAGAAGTGTGCAAGTTCTGATGCTGAGAAGGGTTTGTAGCCGAGCATTGTAGGAATTCAGGGAGCTGAGATGATGGTGATGATTTTTGGCAGGGTGTTGTGGAGCAGCTGTGATGCTGTTGAAATGGACCAGGGTCTTTGGATTGTTTGGATGAAAGTTGTGGCAAGATGCTTGGTCCCATACCCAGGTGACAAATCTTGTAGTTCAGGTATTGGCGCCGATGTTGTCGAGTTGTGACGAGATGGCTCAAGTGGCTATGACTCGATTGAGTTGGTTGTGTTGGTAGTATTGCCTGTTTCGTGCTAGTTCAATGGGTATTTCAGGTGAGTGACTCTGTTGTTAGTGGATTCATGGTGAGTCTGCGAGGAATGGAGATGCGCTCTGATACGCAGGGAGCAGTGGAGGAAATGGAGGTTACATAGCAGATTGTGTTGAGTGAGTGTGCAACTATAAGTGAAATTACAGGCTGCTGGTGGTGGTTTCAGCTATTACAAAGGAAGATGGGGTTTGAATCTAATCTCAAAATTACAGGGAAACTGCAGGTGGTAGGCTTGTGTTGGACTGTGGAGCTACAAAGGTGTTGAATGGAGCAATTTAGCAGTGAGTTAGGCTATTGGATTGTAAGAAGCAATGCACATCCATCTTGGCTGTACATGAGTTGGTGATGCACAATGATTGTGCTGCATAAGTTCTGGCCTGTGCAATGGCACATATCAAGCCTAGTTAGGCTAGTTAGAACCTGACTTCTGAGTTGAGTCATCTGACTCGTTGACTCGGTGCTTGACCGAGTTGACCCGCCGAGTTGGATCGTTGACTGAGTTGACTCGTTGACCGGTGACCGGGTGGACTTTGCCGGTCACCTGAGATACTTTCCGGTGCCGGATTCCGGCCAATTTCCGGCCACAATACCATATTTCCGGCGACCACTTTTGGGACATATTTTCACATGGGTTTTTCACACACAACGGGCTTGGTGGACCACATGGGTTTTGGGCTATGAAGACCTAATTTTAGAAGTTGGAGAAAAGCTATAAAAGGGAAAGTTTTCTACAACTTTGATATCTTATATTTTTCTTGGAACTTTTGGAGAGCCGGTTTTGTTTACGCTTCTAGGGTTTGCTTTTGTTCATCTTCTTCTTTTCAATTAATATTATTATGATGAACTCCATAGCTATGAGTAGCTAAACATATTATTGGTTATGGGATAAAAGTTGATTTCAATATGTTATATGATTCAATGAATTAGTTTTGTCTCAATATTTTATTGTTTGTGATTCACAATTAATAGTGTTACATGATTTGATAGTTTGTTTGGTTGAGTCCGGAATCAATCCGATTTACATTCATCTCTAGAGCTATATTAGGGTTTTCAATACGAAAAAGTTGTTTATCCATGATTCTAAGTAGCATAATTGTGGGTAGTGCTTGTAGTGATATATCCTACTAGTCACAAGTGAATCATAACTTTTGTTAAAACGTTTAGTGCTTTTACACATTCGTTTGCATTGATTAGTCTTATTCCATATAACTTATTGCTTTTAGGGAGTTAAATCTAATTGTGCTTTTACACTTTAGGTTGCTTTCTAGGAAGAATTCACATATGCATCTTTTAATGTGGTTGTGATGAAAACAGGGAATTAGCGAGATATACTTGCGATCAAGGTGTCCTAGGACTATTAGTAGATGAGAGATTAAAATACCAATTCTAATCATTGATGAAAATACATGTTTGCGAATGATACTATCCCGTGACCAATATCTTCTCCTTATTGATTATTCCAATTATTTGCCTTGCTTTATTTTATTTTTACTTTAGTATTTCGTTAAAACAACAAACATCCCCCCTTGGTTACCTTAGAAACTGAAAATTTCATAACAACAATTGCCTCTCTGTGGATACGAACTCTTCCTTACTTTGTACTTCATTTAAATTTAGTGAGTAAGAAAGTGAAATTATTTTTGACGGATTGACAACCGATCAAATTTTGGCGCCGCCGCCCGGGAGGCATACGGCTTGTTATTAAGTTTTTAGTTTCTTTTTACAATTTCTGCTTTTATCTTTGCTTTTTGTTTCTTGTCTTGTTTCTCACTTGTTTGGGAGAATTGTTTTCAGTACCTAATCCCGGCTTCTAAAGATTGGAATTATCCAAGGTGCGGGATAGCTACTCGAAGAGGCACAATACTCCAACCAAGTCAAGACACAACAGAAAATCTAGAGTTAAAAGTGGAAGGAGAAGTACAAATAGAAGGAGAACAAGAGGTTCCAATCGTAGACGAACCACAAGTTGAAGAAGAAGAAGCAATGGGTGATGCAAATCGTTCGCTCAAGGACTTGGCTTCTCATAGGCTTGATACACAACAGGGGTGTATTCAAACGAACTCTACTTTTGAGATAAAGCCGGGGTTGCTTAGAGAATTACCAAATTCCATGGCATGGTGAATGAAGACCCAAACAAACATCTTATGGACTTCCACACCATTGTCATGGCCATGCTTCCAGCGGATGTAGAGGCGGATGGTGCAATGTTGAAAGTTTTCCGTTTCTCTTTAATGGATAGTACTAAGGATTGGTTGTACTATTTACCTCCCGGAAGTGTCACAAATGGAATGGGTTGAAGAAACTCTTTTTGGAGAGATATTTTCCTGCATCAAAGGCTACTCAAATCCGAAAGGAGATTTGTGGGATGAAGCAAAACGTGGGAGAATCCTTATATGAATGTTGGGAACGATACAAGAGATTGGTGGCAAGCTGCCCTCACCACCAATTCAGTGACGCTATGATCATCCAATACTTCTATGAAGGACTCCAATCAAGTGATAGGAATCTTATTGACGCTGCGGGTGGTGGTGCACTAGTTAGCAAAACGGTGGCACAAGCTAGAGAGTTAATTGAAAATATGGCATCGAACTCACAACAATTCTTGAGTCGTGGTTCGGATGTGATTCTAAGAAGGGTGAATGAAGTGAGCGAGGTTGAGGAACTTCGTCAACAAATGGGTAACATGTCGGCAATGATGCAACAAGTTGCAGCCGCGGTAATACCAAGTTCCTCTCAAACTTATGAGGACGAGCAAGCTAATGCGATCTTTCCAAATCAACAAAGACGGTATGATCCCTACTCAAACACTTACAATATGGGATGTAGAGATCACCCCAATTTTAGCTATGCCAACAAGCAAGGAGCGGTTCAACAACCTACCTTCAACTTTTCAAGTGGATTTCAACCTCAACAACAACAATTCCAGTAGAGACAACAATTTCAAAGAACCACAAGCACAACAATCAATGCAAAATCAAGGTTTCGATATTGACTCAAAGCTTCAAACAATGATGCAAGGCATTTCTACCATGTTTAAAGAAAGTCAACAAGAAACTAAGAGTGCTATCAAGGAGTTGCAAACACAAATGGGCTCCATGGCTATTGAGTTGAACCAATTGAAGGCACAAAATAGTGGGAAACTCCCTTCTCAACCTATTAACCCAAAAGAGGGTGTCAATGCTATTACGTTGAGAAGTGGTACATAACTTGTGCAACCCGAAATTACTGATTCGGGCAAGGTGGAAACACCAAAGGAACCTGTTTTGGAGGAGAAGAATGAGGATTCTCCCCAAACTTCTGAGGTACCTATTCCTAACTCTAAAACTCCGGTTTCTACTTATGTTCCTCCTTTACCTTTTCCTCGCAGATTTGCAAGTTCTAAGAAGGTGGAACTAGAAAAGGAGATTTTAGACGTTCTTAAAAAGATCCATGTGAATATACCACTCATTGATGCTATTAAGCAAGTACCAAAGTATGCAAAGGTGTTGAAGGACTTGTGTACCAATAAGCAAAGGATCAAAGGTAATGAAGTGCTTAGTGTGGGGGAGAATGCTTCGGCAATCTTACAACACAAACTCCCACTTAAGTGCAAGGATCCCGATAGTTTTGACATTCCCGTCACAATTGGTAACACAATGTTTAACAAAGCTATGTTGGATTTAGGTGCATCCGTTAATGTTATGCCTGCGTCAATGTATAATTCACTTGATCTTGGTCCTCTCAAAAAGGCTGAAATTGTATTGCAATTAGCCGATCGCTCTAATGTCTACCCAATGGGTATTGTTGAGGATGTTCTTGTGCGGTTAATCAACTTGTATTTCCATCGACTTTTGTGTGTTAGAGATGGATGAAGGTTCACCGGACTCGTCTCTTCCATTGCTACTTGGGCGTCCCTTCATGAAAACGGCGAAAACCATAATTGATGTGGATAAGGGAACGCTAACCATGGAGTTTGATGGAGAAACAATACGTTTCAACATTTTCGAGATGATGAGATATCCTAGTGATGTCCACTCTTGTTTCTCCATTGATGTTATGCATACATTGGCACAACAAATGTTTGAATTAAACGGTGATGATGCTTTGGAAACCGTGTTAACTACATCCATGGATAATGGTGTAGAGTGTGGTAATGAAGTCAAGGAAGCCCTTGGTGATCTTAATTCACTACAAGGATGCCCGGAAACTCATAATATCTCTTTTATTTCTTTACCATGCAGTGATGAAAAGCTTGTACCTTCAATTGTTAAATCTCCAATTTTAGAATTGAAACCTCTTCCCGACCACCTAAAGTACTTGTACTTGGGTGATAATGAAGAGTTACATGTGATTTTTTCTAATGAGCTTAATGATTTACAGGAGAAAAAACTTCTAAGGGTTCTAAGGAAGTACAAGACGGCCATAGGATGGACAATTGCCGATATCAAGGGTATAAGCCCTGCCGTTTGTATGCACAAAATTCGTTTGGAGGATGATGCAAAGCCTACTAGGGAAGCACAACGTCGTTTGAATCCTCCCATGATGGAAGTTGTGAAAAAGGAGATACTCAAGCTTTTGGAAGTGGGTGTTATCTACCCCATATCCGATAGCAAGTGGGTAAGCCCGGTACAAGTAGTACCAAAGAAATCAGGTGTGACAGTGGTGGAGAATGATAAGAATGAACTTGTCCCAACTCGTGTGCAAACCGGTTGGAGGGTTTGTATTGACTACAAGAAATTGAATGCCACTACTAGAAAAGATCACTTTCCTTTACCTTTTATTGATCAAATGCTTGAACGTTTAGCTGGACACTCTTATTATTGCTTTCTTGATGGCTATTCAGGTTATAATCAGATTGTGATAGCGCCGGAGAACCAAGAGAAAACCACTTTTACTTGTCCTTTCGGTACTTTTGCTTATAGAAGGATGCCTTTTGGCTTATGCAATGCTCCAGCTACTTTTCAAAGGTGTATGGTAAGTATCTTTTCGGAATATGTTGAAAACATAATCGAAGTGTTCATGGACGATTTTAGTGTCTTTGGTGATTCATTTGACCTTTGCTTGAATAATTTGTCTCTAATCCTTGAACGATGTGTTGAAACAAATCTTGTGCTGAATTGGGAGAAATGCCATTTCATGGTAACTCATGGCATAGTTTTAGGCCATATAATATCTTCTAAAGGCTTGGAAGTCGATAAATCTAAGATAGACCTTATTCGTGCTCTAACCCCTCCCACTACGGTGAGGGAGATACGTTCTTTTCTTGGTCATGCAGGTTTCTATCGTAGATTCATCAAGGACTTTTCCAAGATAGCATCACCACTTTGTAACTTATTGCAAAAAGATGTGGTTTTTAACTTTGATGAAAAATGTATGGTGGCATTCAATCGTTTGAAAGAACTTTTGATTTCATCCCCTATCATTAAACCACCGGATTGGAGTAAGCCTTTTGATCTCATGTGTGATGCAAGTGACTATGCGGTTGGTGCGGTGCTTGGGCAACGTGTGGGGAAGCTTCCTCATGCTATTTATTATGCTTCTAGAACGTTAAATGAGGCCCAACAAAACTACACAACCACTGAAAAAGAGTTATTAGCCATTGTTTTTGCTTTAGAAAAGTTTCGCTCTTATCTAATTGGTACAAAAGTTGTTGTTTTTTCTGATCATGCAAATTTAAGTACTTGCTTACAAAGAAAGAGGCGAAACCGAGGCTCATACGGTGGATTTTACTGTTGCAAGAGTTTGATATTGAAATCAAAGACAAGAAAGGGATTGAGAACACCGTTGCGGATCACTTGAGCCGTCTTGCTATGGACAAGGAGACTATCCCGTTACGTGAAAGTTTCCCGGATGAGCAACTATTCTCAATTGCCTTTGGAGAACCATGGTATGCCGATATTGTCAATTACTTAGTTTCTAAACAAATCCCAAAGAACTTGTCTCGTGCTGAGAGGGACAAACTTAAGAAGTTGGGGAACCAATACATATGGGATCATCCATACTTGTGGAAACATGATAGTGACCAAGTAATACGAAGGTGCGTTCCCGAATCTGAATTTAATTCTATCTTGTCTTTTTGTCACTCTTATGCGTGCGGAGGACATTTTGGGAGTAAGAGAACCGCTCACAAGGTACTTGAAAGTGGTTTTTATTGGCCAACTTTGTTTAAGGATGCACATATATTTTGTACAACTTGTGATAGGTGTCAAAGAACCGGCAATCTAGGTGCCCGAAATCAAATGCCACAAACTTTTATTCAATTTATTGAAGTTTTTTGTAGGATCAGAATATCGCGACATCAATACCTTGCGAGATCAATAAACGACAGTATCGCGAAGGTGTCGCAGGGAAGTGATTTAAATGACGCATTAGATGACGACAGCCAGAACATGAGAAAAGTGTGAAGACTTGGCAAGATTTAGGAGTGTCGCGAAGACAAACACTTATGAACTCGCGATACTTCGCGAAGGATTCCCGAAAATAAAGGACAGCTTAGCTGTCATCCACTATGTAATACCCTATATAAACGGTCGAGTAAGTCTGTGGCAGGAGAGTTCTTTTTGAATTGTGAAGCAAGTCATTAGGAGAGAGAAAATCTAGAGTGATTGTAATTTCTTTAGCTCTGTTCTATCTATCCTTGTAAACATTTCAAGAAGATCATCAATAAAAATATATAATTATTCATCTTCAAATGGATTAGAAAAGTAAATTCTTGTGAGGGGTGTATTGTGGGATTTCCTGCAATTACATATGCGCTAGAAACAGGGACTGAGTAGAAGATCAACCTTGTGAATTGGAAGAATCAGGAGTAACAAGAAAGAAATTTCGAATAATTCTCAACAATTTACTAAAATTGAGAAATGGCTATAAGAAGGAATGCATCAGAACAACCAACGATTGTAAGGAGAAGTGGGAGATTAGCTGGAGAAAGGAGAAATGAAGTAGGTGAACCATCAAGGATAAATGCAAGAGATAGAGAAGAAGGTCAAATTCAACCACCAATTCAACCACCAATTCAACCAGCACTAAATAGAGTAATAGATTATGATAGAGTGAGCGTGCATACATGGAGATCAGATTCTATGGAAGAAAGAGAAGAAGTGCAACAATTGACGAATAATGGACAAGAGGAGAGAAATCGAGAAGAAATGGGAGAAACAGCTCATAGAAATGAAGAAATCGCAGCATTAGAAACGTTGAGACAAACAATACATGAAGAAAGGCGTCTAGAAGCAGAAGAACGCGCAAATTTAACAAGGCAAAACCACGAATTAAGAATGCAAAATAGGAGGCTGCAAAATAGAAGATCGAGAAGTAATAACAGATCAAGAATCTTCGCAGAAACATTACCTGCAGAAAACGTTAATGAAGAAAATTTGGAAAGAGAGCTAAGTTTTGGTGAAGGAGGTCGCAAAGGAAGAGAAGCAATAGAAGATCGTTATATTCCACGTCCTGAAGATCTACAGAATGGTCAAAATGACGGAAATCAAGAAAATAGGCAGCGTCAAGGGCAAAATGATCCAATTAATGAAGAAAATCAGGGAGAAGGAAGAAGAATATTGCTTGGGAGAGAAACACGAAGGAAACAAAAGGAAATTGAAGATGACATTGAAAAACATTATATTGAACAAGCACGTTTAGCTCGCGAGAGGGAAAGATTGAGAGCAGAAATGGAAGAACAGGAATTGGAGGAAGCAGTTCGGCAGAACAATTATGACAATCGAGAAAGAAGGCGCGAGCAAAATCGCAACAATGGAAATATCAACGAAGAATAAAGAGTACAAAAGGAGAATACAATGGTGTGCAGACAACCAAGAAAAGAGAGAATAATTGATTAATCATGGTAATCAAAAAGGTGAAAAATTTGCTTATAACAATTTTTAGTCGCTAAAAGTATTCAAATTTCGCCCAAACGAGAAGAAATCCCACACTACACCCCTTACTTCCGTTTTGCTTGACTAATCCATTGAAAGATGTGTGATCAAGAATATTTATCAATTGATTCCATGAAATGTTTAACACAATAGAAAACTTGGAAATTAAAGCAAACTTTCTCTCTCTAATGACTTGCTTCACAATTCAAAGGATCTCCCCCTTCAATGACTCATTTAGCCCTTTATATAGGGTAATACATAGTGATGACAGCTAAGCTATCCTTTATTTTCTGGGAATGTCTCGCGAAGTGTCGCAAGGCACGAATATTCATTCTCGACACTTCTTAACCCTCGCCAGATTTCATGTCTTCCAATTCATCACGTCGTTTATTTTAGCTCCTTGCGACTCCCTCGCGACACCGTCGTTTATTAATCCCGAACCTTGTCCGTTGCGATATTATGATCCTACATCTTGCCTCTTTTTCCTTGAATATTGCTTGAAGAGCGATTTGAAAAAATTCGTTGTTGTAATAATCCTTGGTTTCAATCAAATTTATTCAATTCTTGAAAAGACACACGTCTCTTCCACCCGTTTATTCTCGTCCGTTCGTGTCTCTTCTCGCATTAAATGTCAAAATCTTTTTTGATTTTTCTATATATAGCTTTCTTTTCCTCCTCTTTTCTTCTTTTAAATTTTCTTGACTCTCTCCTTCCGCAATTTGCGCTCACACTCTATTAACTCTTTTCTTCATCCCTTCTAACGCTCGATCCTAATCTCAACCTCCCATCCATTCCCATACCGATAATGGCTTTCATTAGTCGTGCATACAAAGCGTCTTTTGATGAAGTTCAACGAAGTTGCTTGAGAAGGGTTTTACCATCAAGAACCTTCATCTATCCTTTCCAAAATTGTTTTCTGATCATCAATGTGATGATAAAAAATTATAGTCTCGCTAGGTCGTCTTCTCGAGACTTCCCATTCCCTTATACAATCCGAGATGCCTTTATTTTATGAAATCTTGGCCCATGAAAAATTCTCTCGGGCTGTTTATCAATTATGTGGCGAATTGCCTAATGAGTTCGCGAACCGTAAAGGATCTTTATACCCTAATCTTACTGAAACCCCGATTAAACTTGGAAATAGATCTGAGAAATACACTATAGAGAACTTTTTTGAAAATTATTCGATGATAAAGATGAGGAATGCGAAATCTATTTGGGGCATTCGCCTTGAAAAGAAGGATAATGTCCCCGAGGATAAATTACTCATGCAAGATATTGACCGCACCCGGGCAAAATACTTCTCCTCGCCTGGATGAGAAGTGGTGGGTTGTACCCTTGAAAATGGCCTTTAATTTTTTCTTCCCCGCGAATCTCGCAGGATATCACCCTTGGGAATTCAAATGGCCTGATAAGGCAAAAAGAGGTATGTTTTCCACTTCAAATCTTGCCCTCGCAACTTTCTTTTTATATTTGCTTGAGTTTGTGGAATTTTTCAGATCGCCAAATTATAAAGATGATTCTACGATACTTCGACTCGAGTGAAGTAAGAAACATTTCCTTTGTTATTTGAAACAATATTGTTGCCTCTTGTTTTATCTTTAACCGTATGCGAAGGTTGCCTCTGTTTCTTATCTTTTAATTGTATGCGAAGGTTGAGTTGAAGTCGATTAAAGTAAGGGTAAAACAAATCGTTCGCAAGGTAGATCTTCTCGCTCCCTTAACTAAGAAGCGAAAGACTGCCTTAGAATCTTCGAAGGATAACCACCATTGGCGGTTCTTCTATGGAATCTTTCCAAGGAATGGGAGATGCTCCCTAACCTCGCAAATGTGTGTAATGCCGCTTTACTAGAGGGCAATAATTCTTTCAATGGAGCCTCTAAATTGTGTCTCCGACTTCTTGAACGCACTTGGGTCTTTGGTATGCATGTAGTCATATTTCCTGAATTTTAAATTTTTAAATATATATGCATTAACGGTTTTTCTATCTTCTTTCATAGGTTGGAAGAACTTCTTTTGTAGTTGCCTCAGATCTCGAGAGAAGACGCAATAATCTTGAAAAGAGAAATTTACAATTGAACAAGAAGACTCAAGAGCTGGAAGCTGAAGCGCGTCATCTCATGATAAGATTCAAAAAAATTAGAAGCCGACTGGACTCCCAAAAAAGGAGAGATAATCACTTAATTCAAATCAAAGAACTTTTATGGTATAGTAATTTTCAATTCTCAAATCCATTTCATGCTATCTTTTATTTTCTTTGTCTCGACTATTATTCTCGCACGTATATAATCTAAGAATCCATTCTTCTCCATTCATTTCCCGAGCCTATGAATGATGATGTCCTTCTTACTCACCTCAATCAATCTCTAAGTAGTTTCTCAAATAAAATTAACCTCCTTTCATTAAAGGATCATCAATCCAAATATCATCTCTTAGATCGAACACGAGATCTAGCTTAAATTTAACTAATCGCTTTAACGAATGTACCTTGATTCTTCAAGACTTTAAGGAAGAAAATTAGTGATCTCATAGATGAGAAACGATCGCATTACTAATGAACGGGCGTTAAGAATTCCACAAATCTCTCCTTGGTGTGCAAGTTGAACGAGATGAACTCCTTCATGATACCATACTTAAGCGATGAGAAGAGCAAGTTCGTTCTCTTCTTGTTATTAATAGTGATGATGAATTCCTGGCCGCGAAAGTTTTAGATAATGCCAGGAATAACCTAGGTGTTGATGTTAGTCTTCATGCCGAATACTTCCTTGATTAAAGATATGATATCCGATAGAAGGTTACTTATTATACCTTACCGCTTATAAGTATTGCTTGTAAATTATTAACTTGTTGTTACTTATTTGTAGAATCCGAAGAGACTTCAAGTTAGAATTAGAGAGCTTGAATCTGAAAAAGATCAACTCGCCAAATTTTCAATGAGAGTTGAAGAACTTGAAATCGAAAAAGAACAAAAGAAAGAGTCTCTCCCTTCGCGAGAATAAATATTTCAAGTTGAAGAAACAATTTCTAACGACAGTGGCGAATTTTAATAATGATGCTGTTGCTGCAATGGAGCCATGGAGTATGTTTGTAAGGACCACAATATCCCTCCGCATTTATATCCTGAAAAGGTTCCCGAGAATCTCGCCCGTCTCGGGCGTTTGAACTAAAGAAGAAAAATTCATGAGAATACAAAGGAGAATTGGTAGACAACCAAGAAGAGAAAACGATAGATACAATGGTGTGCACATTCGCGAACGAGATGAAGGAGAAAGTCGCAGAGAAAGAAGAAGAGAATGTTGAACAAGAAAATCAAGATAGACGTGAACGCTCTGAAGGAGAAATGTATGCAGAATGCTAAAAAGACCAATGAATCCGAACACTGAGGTAAATGAACAAATTTTAAGAGAGTTGGCGGAGATGATAGGAATGTTGAACAGTATGGAGTAAATATGTCAAAGAAATTAATTATTGAAACTTACTCATCTAAAAATAGCTTCTTCCAAAACCTTAGAAAATAAATTTAGCTACTCATGAATCGAAAATTGGAGAATAATTGATTAATCATGGTAATTGATTAATCATGGTAATCAAAAAAGGTGAAAAATTTGCTTATAACAATTTTTAGTCGCTAAAAGTATTCACACTTCTTAACCCTCGCCAGATTTCATGTCTTCCAAACGTTATTCATCACGTCGTTTAGTTTCTAGCACTCTATCGCTAGCAATCGCAACTGAAAAGGATACAGATCTTTATACGTTGTATAGCGATCCATTACGAGCGCGTGCCTGCTTGTTCTTCATGTTCTTTGTTCAGCAGCAGGTAAACTTTCTGAAAAGACTCAAATTCTTCGATTTTAGCTCTAAACTTTCTTCCAAACTCTCTCTGCCCCCTTTCTCAGCCCCAAGCAACTCTTTTATACCCAACAACACCGTAAGAACTCCCAAAATCTCTTGCATAAATCCGAGAATATTTTTCTGCCATTTATGGTAATAATTTCTTTCCATTCCTCTTTCACGCTGTTTTCTGGTAATTAACACACTCCAGCACGATTTTGCATGACTCAGACAACGTGAAACATGCTATAGTCACACGATGACTCTCTGCAACTCGTGCAAATCCCATGAATATCTCCATCTGTAAGCGTGTTCCCTTGTTCTCTTTAAACTCACGTAAACTTCCTTGTTTTTTCGAAACTAAAAGACTTACCATCATTGTTCCTGATTATATACTAAATTTCAATCGAACAGAGAAACTTACCAGCTCTATCTATCCCATTAGAACAAATCCTTTAATTTCAGCGCTTTAATTTCATTATAACTCACCCAAATCACAAACCCTAATTATGGTTATTTAAAAGCAAAATTTCACGCCAAAAACAGAATTCAAAAGGTTAAAGATGACCTTCCCTTATCCAAGATTTGGGGTACAGATAGAAATTCCTAGGGTGCAAATAACAATTTGTGGGCTACAAGAAGTAACTTTGGGATTTAAACACATTTCCGGGGGTGTCCATATCCAAAGTTGGGGTGCCTTCAGTACTTTTCCGGGTCGATTTCTCCAAAAATACCTGCACACACATAAAACATCATAATAAATACAAAAATGAGCACTAACAATATATAGAATTGAGACAAATCAGACAAAAAAAATGTGTCTATCAAATACCCCCAAACTTATTATTTGCTAGTCCTCGAGCAAATTTAATCTAGAAAATAAATCCTAACTCACTGTCGCAGGCATCGCGATTGCACTTAGCGTGTGCAAGCCTTTAAACCCCTAGATGGCCCCAATGGCCGAGTTATAGTTCGGGAGGGTTTACAAGAGGTGTACCCACAAAACTTAACTAGTCACAAGTATCCAAAGAGCAATGAGTACATAAATTTTCTCAACCTATCGCCAAGTAATTAGAGTGCAAGAGAAAAGCATCTATCAGTGAATTCGCTAAACAACGGGAGAGATCCATTAAACAACTGGAACAATAACAAGAGAGATTTTACCGCTCAACAGTGGAGAAATGTCCACTCCACGGTGACATTAACATCGGGAGAGAGACCCGCCTAACAGCTGATCTTGTCCACTCAACATCGGATAGAGAGAGAGTATTTGTGACGAGTTGAACCAGTTTCAGATAGATTTTGTGCCATATGGAAAGCGGACTAATAGAGCAGCCACTATGCATTTCTCCTCGACTTTCTCATTGTGCTTAACCGTCGTCTCCGGCTTCAACTGTTGATGATAAACTCTTGAACTTCATAGAGATTTGACATTGTATTAACTTTTCTTCTCATTTTCTTCTTGCTTAAAACTTTTTTATAGATTTTTCTTTTCCATGACCTTGTTTTAACTAATTACAAAATTTCAATGCAAATTTTTTCTTTTATTTTTTTATTTTATTTCCAAATTAATTAAATTAATCATCATCAAAATAATTATTACACAAGAAACTAGTTGGACACCTGGCAACAAGCTGAGATCCAACACCATTTTGAATCGCGACCCTTACCCTATTGAAAATAATGTTGCCAATTTTAGAATTAGCGTCGTGACTTGCTAAACAATTCTTCAACCTCTAAAAAAAACAATAAAATCATCACTAAGTTCACCCAGTGTGGAAAAATCCAGAACCCCAAAACCATAGTCATGCGCCATACATTTATCCAAGTACTTTTTGCATTTGCGAGTGATGGCAAAACCAATGGCATGTCCAGGCATAAAGTTACTCCTACAACCCCCCGTAAAGGGTGAGATCCCTGTGACATCAAAACAAACATCTAAACCGTTCTCCCAGTTGTACACCAAAATGTCTGCAGGCGTCAAATCAGTATTATTATCCGACAAGAAACCTAACGTCACTTTTTTTTTTCTCTACCACACCGGATTTGTAACAAATATCCGCCAAAACATCTCTTACCAAGTCATGCCTGGATTATTTTTTTTGGAAGAAATTGCAACTACAATAACCACAAAACTAAAATTAACGTGGCCATGAGAGAAGTTTACTACTTGGATCTTCATAACTTGTAATGTCTTTGTATCACAAACTTCAACAACTTATATCGTTTGATTTTCTCCACTCTTGTAACTAAGTCTTCAACTAATTAAAAGCGGTTCGGTAAGCCCATAAAGCGTCTACTAAGCGGAAAGACCAATCCCTTCAGGTAGGGTTTACTGTGTTCTCTAAAATCTTTTTGCTTTTCCTATTAGACACTTCTACTTGGCCACAAGTTTGTGGGTGGTAAGGTGTAGAAACCTTATGGGTAATGGAGTATTTGTTCATGAGTATCTCCAAAGACTGGTTACAAAATTGGGAACCTACATCACCAATGACTGCTCTAAATATACCAAATCGAGAAAAAATATTGTCTCAAGAAACTTGATCAAAACGTGGCGATCGTTTGTCTTGGTAGCTATTGCTTCAACCCACTTAGACACATAATCAACAGATAATAAGATGTAAAAGTTTTCATAAGAATTGACAAAAGGACCCTTGAATACAATGATTAATCAATTTTTCTCCAATTTTAATTTCATGAGTAGCTAAATTTATTTTCCAGGGTTTTGGAAGAAGCAATTTTTGATGATTAATTTTCAATAATTAATTTCTTGACATATTTACTCATTTTTTGTGCTTTTAATTTATTAAAAATTTTCTCTTCTTTATATGCTTCGTTTTAATCGTACAGAATAGTTTTAAACTATTGATATTTTATAAGCGATGGAAAATTAGGCTTATATTAACGACTAAAGTCATAAAAAAAGAGTTTGTAACGTTATATCTTCCAAAGAATGAGATTGAGTTCAAAATTGCTTTAAGTAAATTAGGAGTATTGTGTTAAAGTTATTATCACTGAGTTTACAAACATTAGAAGTAGTGGAATCCAAAACCCTAGATTTATCTCTCCTTGGTAAACAAAAATCAAATAAGAGAAGTTAGATCAAGGAATCCTTCTTCGTTGCAAAACAATGAATCAAGTTATGTGCTTTTCTACTTGTTATTAGTCACAGATTATCACCAACCATAGGTAAAGCATCTTGATCAGTGCTAAACCCCTAAATCCCTTGTATCACTGGATACAGAAGTTCTCGACTACCGGATTCTATTTACCAAACCACCTAGTAGTAGATCACTCAAGATGTAATTTAAATAAACGCATTAAGATTTATGAACTTATTAGGTTGATATTAGTAGTTAGACTCTCTTAGATCAAGGTCTACTTGCTAACGTTGTTTTCACACATAATTGCTCCACGGAATCCCTCCGCAAGGTTTCGTGTTAGCTACTTATGTAAGAGTCAAGAAACGATTACTTATCCCTAACCTTCACTAGCTTTAGATCAATTAACAAATCAATTTAGTTGGCCACCCAAACAATATATCAATCAATCATGAATGTATAAACATTCCTATTAGTAAAAACAAACGATAATCATGTGAAAAACTTCAAAGTAGAATTGAAAACAAAACTCAAATCATATGTTAAGAACTAGGAATTCATCCTTAATCAATAAGAAAATTAGCTACTCATGTTTTTGAAATTCACACAAATAATTAAAAGAAGAATTTTGAAAAGCAAGCAAAAACACAAGTGTTGTGTTTTTAAAAAGGTGTGGAAGTGTGTAGAGAACTTCTCTATTTATAGGCTTCAATGCTCTCCAAATCTTCCAAGGAATAGAATCATCATTCCATAGTAACACCACTTTCCCAATTTGAGCCTAATTCCAATTTCAAGTTCAATTCTCCAAAGCCTCCAAATTTTCATCAAATTCCCAAATCTAAGTCTTCACACCCATGAGAGAAACTCACACATAATTATGCAATTTTGGTCCGCCGGAAAATTAATGGGATCACCGGAATCCGGCCAGAAAAGTCACCGCCGGTCACCTGAAAGTTCTTATGGTTAACAGAACATTCCGTCAGTCCACCGTCAAATGTAACAGTCAAGACGGTCTTCAGTTAGTCCACTGGGTCAAAGAGGAGGGTATTTAGACACCGAGTCAGCATCTTACTCGGCTGACTGGTCTTATTCAGCTGAGTTGGATCGGTTGCTGGATCGTTGATCGCCAGTACGAGTTGACTCACTGGAGTAGAAATTTCGCCGAGTTCCGTTTATTTTCAGTACTTTCTCAGGACAAGTTCAGGCCATTACTTCTTGTCTTCATACCTGTTAAGAACCTAGCATACATCTAACATTCCTTGCAATCATTCATACACAGTATCCTTGATATCAACTCATGCTGCTTTGTTCTTCCTGAATCCAAACCACCAACAAAAACCCATCTCCTATTCGATCTTCTTTCATTCACTGCTTCAGCTTCATATACCTGTTCTTCGCCTAATTCATCAAACCTATCTTGAATTCATCACCAGAACCACATTAATTCTTCTTATTTCCTGAGTTTCTTCATAACACCAACAGCGACTCAAACTCCACTAATAATCATCAGCTCTTCTCAGGCTCAATCTCAGATCTGTGATTTAGCAGAAACAATATATCTTACCACCAGCAACCACAACTTGTAATCCCTGTCTTGATTTTCCAGCCACAAAACCAATTTAATCTCCATCTTTATAGCAACAACATCTCCATCAGTTCTTCACCAACCCATTAATCCTTCTCGAATTCCTCTTATTTCACATCATCCATAGCAATAGCTCAAATTATCATCTTCTCTGGATCTCGAACCTCACAGCAGCAGCCATCAATATCACCTCCAATTCTTTCGAAATCAACAGCCACAACCTATATGTTCTTCATCAATTTGTGATTCAAATCCATTTCAATGTCTCGCCCATTCTGTAGTTCTAGTAATCCATGTCTGCTTCAATTTCTTTTTTTAATTTCTCGGAATATTTCGATCTTGAATTAACAGCGGATCACTGCTGTTATTTCGTTCTTTCTCAATTTCAGGTGAGAATGAATAAAATGAAGAGTAAAGTATCTCTCGATTTAGGGTAGGGGTATGAGAGCTGGGTCTGGATCCGAGTATTATTATGGGCCACTCAATCACATCCCCAACTAGCTTAATACATAGGTGCCATAAGTGCCTAACCTGGATGCCTTTAACATTTGAATGGGTTTCCCCTTATCCTTAGCTGAGCTGTCTTTAATGCTTCTCCAAAAGAGTTGCCCCTTAACCATGACTTGGATCCAGATAGTGTTCTCCTTGAAATGATAATTTTGGTCTTTTTCTCAAATTGGGTGATTTCTTCTTCTTTTTCTCCGTGCGACTCCCGAGTACCTAATACCTCAAAACACACGTAAAGTACATAATTTACAAGAAAAATAGCAAAGAAAGCATAAACTCTAGAGAGTAAATACGGTGTATTCTACACCTATCAAATTCCCCCACACTTAGACTTTGCTAGTCCTCGAGCAAATCAAACTAAAACTTATAACTTCAAAGCGTTCCATCGTCCCAAGCATCCAAAGAGATATGAGGACATAGAGTTTCTGCATGCTAGTAATAAGAAGTTAGAAATACTAAATAACATATTCTCATTCTTAAATGTTGAGTGAGAAATATCCACGCCATAATGAGAGAATGCGTGTTTGAGAAGCGATCAATAAGCATTTCGCCTCGACTTATGCCTCACCAAAAAGGATTTTACGATAATTGCACTCAAAAAGACGGCTTTTTTATGGGTCTCACATGTGTGCAGGTAGGAATGAAGAGAGAAATCCTGCAACACGTTGAATGGTGGGAAGGACAACTTCCGAAATATTTTTAAAAACCCACATCTTTTAACATTTTGAAAAACCATTTTTCGACGATCTCTAAGAAAGGAAATCAACCACTATTATCGAGGATGAGATTAATTACTCACCTTCACATCCGATCGCCAATTATGATAACACCACTCTCACGGCATCCAATAGAAACGTCTTCCGCTCCTCGTCTTCATCTTCTTGGTCTTCGTCTTCGGTTTCAATTATTGATGATAAACTCTCGAACTTCGTAATCCCTTGACAATTTGTAACCTTTTTCTTCAAAATCCTTGTCGCTTGAAACTTCCTTATATATTTTCCTTCCCCACGGCTTATTAAATAACAAAAATAAAAATAATGATAAATTTTTCTCTTGTCTCATTTTTTTTTTTTTTCAATTTTTTTTTTTTTTTTTTTATTATGAAGATAAGAGAAATAAAATACAAAACAAAGTGAAAATAAAATAATCCGTGGCCGTGGGAGAAGTATTTTACCGCTTAATTCTTCACAACTTGTATCGCCTCAAAATCATAAACTTCAACAATTCTCGCCTTTTAATTTTCTTTGCTCTTGTAAATAAGTCTTCATACTTGGATATAGAATTACCTCATTGTATTGTAATTCTTCAACATATATGTAAAATCCTGCCTTGTGTATGCTGCTTTACTTAAATTTGAAATTTGCTCCTTTTTCTCGTTTCGTTGCTTGTAAACCTTGAACGTCTTCAACTTTCCTTGTAGATTTTTATGTCGCTCCTTGTTGATGATGATGGTGTTTCTATGGATCCGTTGTTGTCGAGAGAGAGAATGGTGCTAACTGCAAATTGAACTACAAGAAGGAGGCTTTCATCTATAGATGTCACCCTCATGATTGACAAAATTAGCACTCAAGAGATCAAAGAGTAGTGCTGAAAATTGGTGTGAAGTTGGGTAGCTCACCATTCTACCCGGAATTATCGTACGGTGACACACACTCAAAAGAAAGATCTTTAGTCAGCTACAAATAATATTTGGTCGGTGCCTCACATGATATAAATACGGGTAGTCTCCACTAATGATTGATCAGCAACTCTAATAATGCATTTCTCCCTGCTCCTAATTTGCATCACCAGCATGATTAAATCCATTATTTAACACTCTAACAAACAAGAAATCCGAATGTAGTTCCCTAACACTTCCAAGTTCAGTTATGTCGGTCAGAATTCTCTATGTAAACATACCTAGAAGTATGCTAGTGACTCTAAAATCTCTAAAAGTTGGAGGCTTTAAGTAATTTTTTTTTTTAAATACATGCTTAACCACTCCCCCACACTTAAACCTTACATTGTCCTCAATGTAATTGAATCGTCCTAGTAAAGTCAAGGTGGGAAATTTTAACATGATATGGAACAAGAAAAATAAATAACAAAATAAAAAGCAAAAGGATAAGTAATACAAAACCTATGGGTTGCCTCCCATTTAGCGCTTGTTTTAAAGTCGACGGCCCGACTTAGCTCTTGCTGCACATTACTCCTCCAGAGGGAGTAAATCTCCAAATGGAAGTTCATCCAAATTCACATAAGCGATGTTCTCATAGTATGGCTTCAATCTATGGCTGTTGAACTTGGAAACCGAGTTGTTTCTAAGACTAGTAATTTCAACTGCACCATAAGGAAAGACATTAGTAACAACATATGGTCCAATCCAACGGGACCTTAACTTTCCAGGAAATAGTTTAAGGCGAGAATGATATAAAAGGACTTTTTGTCCCACTATGAAGCTTTTACGAAAAATCATCTTGTCATGAAAAAGCTTGGTCTTTTCCTTGTAAATACGGGCACTCTTGTAAGCATCATTACGTATCTCCTCTAGCTCATTTAGTTGTAACTTCCGTTGCTTCCCCGCTTCATCATACTCCATGTTGAATTTCTTTATCGCCCAATAAGCCTTATGTTCAAGTTCAACCGGAAGATGACAAGCCTTGCCATAAACCAACCGATATGGAGACACACCAATCGGTGTCTTATACGACGTTCTATACGCCCACAATGCATCATTGAGCTTAAAGCTCCAATATTTCCTTGTTGTATTTACCGTTTTCTCAAGAATGGACTTGATCTCACGATTTGAAATTTACTCTTGTCCACTAGTTTGTGGATGGTAAGGCGTACCAATTTTGTGTGTTATGTTGTACTTCTTGAGGAGAGCGTGGAAAGCCTTCTTGAAATGTGAGCCTCCATCGCTTATCACCACTCTTGGTGTAACATGCCTTGTGAATATGTTTTCTCTTACAAAATCACAAACAACTTGAGAGTCATTAGTTTTGGTGGCTCTAGCTTCCACCCATTTCGAAACATAATCTACGGCAAGAAGTATATAAAAGTTTCCATTCGAATTGACAAAAGGTCCCATAAAATCGATACCCCACACATCAAAAATCTCAACGGCAAGAATTGGTGTGAGTGGCATTTGATTTCGAGCACCTAGATTGCCCGTTCGTTGACATCTATCACACGATTTACAAAAAACATATGAATCTTCAAACAAGGTGGGCCAATAAAATCCACTCTCAAGAACTTTGAGAGCGGTACGTTTAGAACCAAAATGGCCACCACAAGCAAAAGTGTGGCAAAAAGGAGAGGATGGATTGAAATTCGGAGTTAGGTACGCACCTTCGTATTCTTTGATCAACGCCATATTTCCATAAGTATGGTTCATCCCACACATATTGCTTAGATATCTTCTTAAGTTTCATCTTTTGGAAGTTAGACATTGTACTAGATACCTTTCTTGTCACCAAGTAATTCACTATATCCGCGTACCAAGGTGTTGATTCTTACAAGGAGAAAAGTTGTTCGTACGGAAAGCGGTCTTGTAATGGAAGTTCTTTTTGCACTACAAGAAAACTTGGCTTTAGCGACTATTTTCTTACCAACTACAGTTGGTGGAATTCTTCAGCAACAATTATTTGTAACTAAAAACATCTATGGTTGGCGGAAATGTCTAACCACCAGTTTTTGGAACGACGGGGGGGTGGAAGGCTTTAGCATGAATAACTAAACAACCGAAATATCGTATTTGTTGTTATTAGCCTCCAACCATCATGTTTGGGCAACCAAATAGTACCCTAAAAGGTACATATCTTTTGCCACTCGAGCTTACCTACGAATTATCCTGTTGGTAGACACCTCAACCAACCATCAAAATATTGGCGTTGTTAGTATCTTTCAGCCACGAGAGTTTGACAACTACAAAGTACGCTAGAAGGTAAATACTTCAAGACACTATGTGTAGCCACCAATTCAATCTTTTGGTAGACACTTGTACCAAGACATTAGTTTGTTGGTGTGGTTAGTAGCTTTCAGCCACTAGGATATGATAACTACCAAGTTTCGTGGTTTATTAAATAAGTACGCAAAGATGATACAATTTGTCTTGGCGAGTTTATCGCTAGAGCATCATATCGATTGAAAATTTTCATCTTTTGAAACAAAATTTGTCTTCGCGAGTTTATCGCTAGAGCTTCTAGATGATAAATTTCATATTCCGTTCACCCGAAAGAGAAATTCAGGTCCAACTCTAGTAATCTTTGAACCTGGGATGTATAAATCTGATAAATTTCATCTTCAGTTCACCCGAAAGAGAAAATCAGGTCCAACTATAGTAATCTTTGAACCTGAGATGTTCAAATCTGATAAATTTCATCTTCAGTTCACCCGAAAGAGAAACTCAGGTCCAACGCTAGTAATCTTTGAACCTGGGATGTTCAAATCTGATAAATTTCATATTAAGTTCACCCGAAAGAGAAACTCAAGTCTAACTCTAGTAATCTTTGAACCGGTGATGTTCAATTCTGATATATTTTGTCTCCAGTTCATCCGAAAGAGAAACTCAGGCCTAACTCTGGTAATCTTTGAACCGGTGATGTTCAATTCTGATATATTTCGTCAACTCGCGGTAATCTTTGAACCGGGTTTCGATCTCGTAGCCTGGTATGCATACAATATGCAGAAATAGGGTTTGCTTAAGGTTTCGTAGAGTATTAGAATGAATGTTACTGTAAATGGATGGATTAAGTCGTTCTTACCAAGTTTCTGACTTAGAGTAGTCAACTCGCAGCCAAATTTCGATCTCGGAGCGTGGTTTGCATACAATATGCAGAAATAGGGTCTATTTAAGGATTCATAGAATATTCCGAAGGAATCTTACCTGTAATTGGATGGATTCGTTGTTCTTACCAAGTTTCTGACTTAGATTAGTCAACTCGCGGCCAGGTTTCGATCTCGTAGCCTGGTATGCATACAATATGCAAAAATAGTGTTTTCTTAAGGTTTCGTAGAATATTTCGGAGGAATCTTACTGTAAATGGATGGATTCGTCTTTCTTACCAAGTTTCTGACTTAGAGTAGTCAACTTGCGACGATTTCGATCCCGGAGCGTGGTTTGCATACAATATGCAGAAATAGGGTCTATTTAAGGATTCGTAGAATATTCCGAAGGAATCTTACCTGTAATTGGATGGATTCATTGTTCTTACCAAGTTTCTGACTTAGATTAGTCAACTCGCGGCCAGGTTTCGATCTCGTAGCCTGGTATGCATACAATATGCAGAAATAGTGTTTTCTTAAGGTTTCGTAGAATATTTCGGAGGAATCTTACCTGTAAATGGATGGATTCGTCTTTCTTACCAAGTTTCTGACTTAGAGTAGTCAACTCGCAGCCAGGTTTCGATCTCGTAGCCTGGTATGCATACAATATGGAGAAATAGGGTTTGCTTAAGGTTTCGTAGAATATTTCGGAGGAATGTTACCTGTAAATGGATGGATTCGTCGTTCTTACCAAGTTTCTGACTTAGAGTAGTCAACTCGCAGCCAGGTTTCGATCTCGGAGCGTGGTTTGCATACAATATGCAAAAATAGGGTCTATTTAAGGATTCGTAGAATATTCCGAAGGAATCTTACCTGTAATTGGATGGATTCGTTGTTCTTACCAAGTTTCTGACTTAGATTAGTCAACTCGCGGCCAGGTTTCGATCTCGTAGCCTGGTATGCATACAATATGCAGAAATAGTGTTTTCTTAAGGTTTCGTAGAATATTTCGGAGGAATCTTACCTGTAAATGGATGGATTCGTCTTTCTTACCAAGTTTCTGACTTAGAGTAGTCAACTCGCAGCCAGGTTTCGATCTCGTAGCCTGGTATGCATACAATATGCAGAAATAGGGTTTGCTTAAGGTTTCGTAGAATATTTCGGAGGAATGTTACCTGTAAATGGATGGATTCGTCGTTCTTACCAAGTTTCTGACTTAGAGTAGTCAACTCGCAGCCAGGTTTCGATCTCGTAGCCTGGTATGCATACAATATGCAGAAATAGGGTTTGCTTAAGGTTTCGTAGAATATTTCGGAGGAATGTTACCTGTAAATGGATGGATTCGTCGTTCTTACCAAGTTTCTGACTTAGAGTAGTCAACTCGCAGCCAGATTTCGTTTCGGAGCGTGGTTTGCATACAATATGCAAAAATAGGGTCTATTTAAGGATTCGTAGAATATTCCGAAGGAATCTTACATGTAAATGAATGCATTCGTCGTTCTTACCAAGTTTCTGACTTAGACTACTCCACTCGCGGCCAGGTTTCGATCTTGAAGCCTGTTATGCGTAAAATATGCAGAATAGGGTTTGTTTAAGGTTTAGTAGAATATTTTGGAGGAATCTTACCTGTAAATGGATGGATTCGTCATTCTTACCAAGTTTCTGACTTAGAGTAGTCAACTCGTTGCCATACAATATGCATAATAACCTTAATTACTTTTTTCCACTAAGTCAGAATCTTCTTCGGAGCTTTAAACCTACAAATGTTTGTCATATCATCCTTAACGACCTCTTATATTAATTCACAATCTTCATCGGAGCTCTAAACCTATAAGTGTTTCTTATATCCTTAATTAGTGACCTCTTCCACTAACTCGGAGTTTTCATCTGAATCCTAAACCTATCAATATTTCATGTTATACTTAATGAACTCTTCCACGAAATATCCGAAGCTTATAAGAAAATCGGATCCGAGTCTCATAAAATGATGATAAGGAACTCGAAATCGGTGCATTTACTTCTACTTCTTCGGTCTCGTGTTAAAGATGGATTCCCGATTATAATTTAGATCGGCCTTGTTATCCGAAACCTACTATTTGGTTAGACAAGTGCATCTCAATCTGATAATTTAGATCGGCCGAGTCTCATAAATTGATAAGTGATTCGGAATATGGTCTCAAAAGTGTGGCTAATTTTGAACCGTCAATTGTGTGATCCGTATGAACAAAAAAGCATGATTTTTAACCATCCATTTGACTAGATCCGTATGAGAAAAATAAGGGATCTGTGACCGTCGATTAGGATAATAAAAATGAATGGTTATCAAAATGTTAACGTGGATCGCGTTAGACCACATTTGTTTCTTTGCATCACACAAAACCTTATCAACTTCGTGAAAAACGAAACCCCCAATTCCCCCTCCCCCTCATCTTTTCTTCTCCTGCTCAAAAAAAAAAAAAAAATCACCAAAAATTCGTTTCCCCTTTAAATCTTCCGCTAAATCACTCTACAATTTTAGAATGGATTCAAATCTAAGTTTTAGTTCCTCCCTTTTCTTTTCTCTTTTCTATATAATCTGGTCCCTGACCTGATTCTATTTTTTTCTCCAAACTTAGGGTTTCATCAAATCTCTCTCCGTCTCTGCCTATCTTAAGGTGAAAACTATATTTTGTTTTAGTTTCATCTTATCAATTTCTGATATTAAGATATTAGGGTTTCAGTTTCTTTTGGAAATTGGTTTTGAAGATTTTAGGTTTTTGTTTCTGTATATTAAGATTTTGGTACTAATTTTCTCTAATTCTACTTTATTTTTAGGGTTACTTTTGAAGTCCATTTGGAGGAGACACTATGTTCAAAGGTTTGTTAATCTACCTCTGAATCTCTTGCAAGTTTTTGATTTTGTCATTTTTGAAATTTTTTATCCTTTTTAATACAACTCGTTTTCTATGTGATTTGCACTAGGATCTTTGATGTTTTGTGTGTAATTTTTTAGGATCTTTGTGATTTTTTTTTTGTTTAATAATCTACTGTGTTTTGTTTGACTGAAAAATAGATTATTGGGTTTTAAATCTTTCAAATCATCTTCTACATCTCTTTTAACAATTCGACTCATCTTCCCATCTCTTCGATTCATTCATCTGAGTTGATGTTGATTATGGGTACTTGACAATGGTTTACATTCGTTCCCAGGCCGAACCTAAGATGAGAGCTGCTCTTTGCCTTGCTGTTAAACTTGGGTAAGTTGAATTTTAATGAATATAGTTTTTTTTTTTTTTTTTTTTTTTTTGTGGTTTCTAGTAATTTGATTACAGGGTTTGGGGGTTTTAATTTAGGGATTGGGTTTAAATTTGATTAGGCTATTGTTGATTGTTCAATTGAGCGATAAAAGAATGAGGATGGATGGTAGAGATTTTGTATGATTCACCGGAGTTTATGTTTAGGGATAATGTCTTAGTAACTAGTCTCGCCTTTGCATTTGACCGGGAGCCGTTCATTGAGAATATACGCCCGAGATATAAGCTAGTGACAAGCTGCAGTGATGGGTGGGACATTAGTTTTGAGACAATGCCAAGCGATAGTGTTGTGCAATCGGAAGAAATCGTAGTGAAATTTGTGAAATTCTAGTGAACATGCGATTACATTTTGTTGTTTGTGACTCGACAGAATTACCTTAGTTAGAACAAGACAGAATTCAATGCAATATTTTCTGGTTCTGCACTAGTATTCTTTTCTAGATGTGTATAATTACTTGTCTTGATTGAATAGTCGAGTTAATTTGTCTGCAAAAAAGGAAACAACTTTACAGTCTATGAGCATGTGGTTCTTATAGTTTTCTTTTGTATTGATGCAGATGGAAACCGTTGAAGCCTGTACAGATACAAACGTTTAACAATCATTTGTGTTTGTAAATACCTCTCATTTTCTCTTTTACTGCTCTATGGTTTTCATCTTTTGACATTTAGCAAAACTTTTGAAGCTACTTACATTGGCTGCTCATTTGCTATTGTTTAGAGCCGATTTGCCTCATGTTATCCAGTCTACTAGAACATTGTTATTGCCTCTCTTTTACTGCTCTATCCAATCTCATGAAATCTATGTGATTGTATTTCCTACATGCCGAAATAAACTTGTAAGACCTATAAGAAATGGTCACTGACCTATGTTCTAGTTCTGTGTGTATGCATTATGAGAATGTATGTGGTGATTTACAACACTGAGAAGAGTCTAGTGTATTTATTATATCCATCTTTATATGTATGTTGTATTGGGTGAGGATAAGACTACACCTAACTTCTTACAACAACTGTGCAGGTACTGGAAACACCATCACCTAGTGCTATTATGATGCCCATGCATGATCAAGCTTTGAATCCTTGTGCTATTACAACTCCAGCAAGAGGAACCAGTTAACAATGTCAATGAAGAAGTCCTCTTGCACTGATGATGTAATTTAGACTGATCCTTGAGCACATCTTTAAGCTAGGCGTAGAGGTAATTTAGACTGATGATGTTGGAATACCAGTAGATATAAAGCAGGGATAACATCTGTCTAGTATATCACACATGAACTGAATCAGTTTTCGTACATGGTTGAGATTTTAGAATGAATGTTTGGTATTGTATAATCATGTTTCCCTATTAAGAAGATCACTTGTGTTTTACAGGGATTCTCACATGGAAGTATTGACCTTGTGTGGTTAAGGTATGGTCTCCCTGAGAAAGCAAGTAAGTCAACAGATTTGGAGCACACCTCTTCTTTTTTATTGAATTGTTTTTATGCTTAAAAGTCTAAAGTTTTTGACACTTTTAATTAAAGGTTACTTGATTTCTAATTGTGACAATTTCTTCGTCTTGCAAAAACAGGCTGGGATACAAAAGGTTGATGATCAAACAGAAGGTGGTCATGGATTTTGAAAATCACCCAAGAATAGAGGTCATTATAAATCCCATTTTCAAGCATGTTCTACACAGAATTTTGATTAATAATATATCATGTTGTTTGTAAGGATTCTCATTTCACTGTTTGTTGTTTTGTAGGAGAAGAGTTCTAGGATAGTGGCAGATGTATCCAAGTCAAGGCTATTTGAAGCGAATGCGAAGCAATTAATCATGCAGATTGATAAACTTTTATTGGCACTTTTAAAAGATGGATACATGTAATCACCGTACCACTTCATTCGTTTTTTTTTTTTTTTTTGTACAAGTTTGTCGTATTTTATTAGGAAATTAGATCATTGTCTTTATCGAAGAGTTTCATTAGTTTTGATTTGAGTACTTGATTTCTCCACCATACTTGAGATCATTTTGAGTTCTTAGTGATACAGTGGTTCGATTGCCGTGATCATTTGGTTGATAGGTCTGATGACTCTGATCTTGGTCTTGAAGGGGAATGGAAATGGGTGATGTTTCCTTTATGATTCATGCTTTAGGATGGACTTGAGGATTTCAATATATAGCTAAGATGATGCCGAGTTATCTTCTAGAACTAGCTAGGGCTAAGGCTATCAATCCCTTTCCCAGTGCCCGTTTGCTTAAAAATTATTAGTGGGCATATAGTTGTGTTTCCCTATCTCAGTACTATGTGATGTGAGCTTTCATTCCTTTTTGTGGGTATTGAGTTGTGTTGCATCCTTAAGGATAGTGATCTCGTAGTGTCTAATATGTTTGGAACGAGCCTGCTTTTAAATAACTTGTTATGGAAGAGTTTCATTAGTTTATAATCTAGCAATACGAATCGAAAATGTGTACTTTGGGTGCCTGGGCGAATTGGTTGGCTAATCGACATAGGAATATCCAAAAGGCTCAACAAGCTTGGGGTCATATGACTCATATCTTCAGTTAATAAAGTTCTAGTTTTTTGAAGTCCTGTGACTGCTATCTTAATTATTAGTGTAGTCTGATGCCAGGTGTTCCCCAGGACTCTATATTTCTAATTTATCTTCAGTACTAATTTTTTCAGATGATATTTCGTTTGAGTTTACTTAATAAATATGACTGATGTGTTAATGTTTCAATCTTATGTCCAAAGATTTCTAATAATTTTCAACTATGCTGCTATTTGTAGTATTTAATGAGAGACAATATCACCTGTGGATTGGAAAGGTCCCTTTCTACTGGTAATTGGGATTTAAAACGGTTCAAAATGCACAAGAAGGGAATGACACAGGTTCACTTTTGCTTCTATTTCATTTAAGGTGGTTTCCTTCTTTTGTGTGTATAAATTAGTAAGTCAGAGTACTTCTTCCTTATATAGGTTCTGGCTCGGCTTTCCTTCATCGCAAGTGTGGGACATATGACGAAATCACAATTTTGCAGCCATGCTTGTTACCATTTCTAAGGCATATTCCAGACTTGATTATGAATTTACATTGTCTTCTGTCATATTAATAGCGCCATGTTTTCCACAAGTTTTGCTTACCAACTACTCTTTTTTGTTTCCTAAGATCTTATCTTTAGAATTATTTTGCAAGTGGATGTAACGTCATAGCGTAGTCTGATCATTGTTACTGTTATTGCTATTGCAGAGACACTCAAGGCCTACCCAATTGAAACACACATATGCCAACAAAACAGAGGGACTGTCAAATATATGTCTACCCGGATCCTGACTCTGAGCTGCTACCAATCCTTTGATGACAGCCTAGCTCTTGTGTGTCCTCGGGTGTCTTTAATACTCTAATCAGTTTTCTTTTTCATCTAGTGTGATTTAGGATGTGAGCAGTACATGAATATGTTCTAAGTTTCTCTGGTTTACCAAAAGATGTGTGTGGATTTTGTAGTTCCATCAATATTAATAACATTTGATATTATTTTGAAAATTAAAATTTAGCAGCTCAAATTTGCAGTTGGCTGAGCGCCTTAAACGAGTGAACGTCAATGACCTGATCTGATGTTGGTTGATTTCTTTACCAACGTCACACTAACATCTTAACCAGCCAACTATTTTGTGGTTAAAATCCTTTACCGTCTGTATTATAGTGGATAAAACTCATGACTGTCAAAACATTGGGTGGTAAAAATACTTATCCAACGATATCAAACACCTTCACCAACTCAAACCGAGTAAGTTGAACCCTTCAGCGTCTCACAGTGTTTATAATTGGTCACCTCTACCAACGATTTAATAGGCTTCAGCAACAAACAAATCTGCGGGTTAAATGTTTCAGCAACAAATGTTTATGGTTATACCAACAACAGACAGTAGTTACTGGAAATTTGTGTCGACTAAAACTTTCGTCGTCTATTCTAGTTGAAAGATATCTCTACCAGCAGCATGGTTGGTCCAGGTCTTTAGCAAAGCAAGCTTTAGTCACAGAGCGTATCTGTTGCCACACTGGTTGCTACAGAGCTCCACTCGCTAAAAACGGCCTTCTACCCACTGAATGAGAGTAGTCGCTAAAGCCCAATTTTCTTGTAGTGTTGAGACATAACAAGTCTACTAAGATGATCCGTAATGGTATTCTCCACACATTTCTTATCTCGAATTTCTATGTCGAACTCTTGTAGTAATAGGATCCACCGTATTAGTCTTGGCTTAGCTTCTTTCTTATTTATTAAGTGTCTTAGTGCGGCATGATCGGAATACACAATAACCTTTGTACCCACCAAGTATGATCGAAATTTTTCCAATGCAAAAACTATAGCCAATAACTCCTTCTCCGTGGTAGAATAGTTGATTTGTGCATCATTAAGGGTTCTAGATGCATAATAGATAACATGGGACAACTTGTCCACTCTTTGAACCAAAACGGCTCCGACCGCATAATCACTAGCATCACACATTAATTCAAATGGAAGATTCCAATCCGGTGATTTGATAATTGGCGCACTTGTCAACATTTCCTTCAATTTGTCAAAAGCATCCTTGCATTCCTTGTTGAAGTCAAAAGGTACCTCCTTTTGTAATAACTTGCACATCGGCATGGAGATTTTGGAGAAATCCTTGATAAACCGCCTATAGAAACCTGCATGGCCAAGAAATGAACGGATCTCCCTCACCGAAGTGGGATATTGTAAGTTTCTTATTAAATCTATCTTTGACTTGTCCACTTCGAGCCCTCGAGAGGACATGATGTGACCAAGTACTATGCCGTGGTTTACCATAAAGTGACATTTCTCCCAATTGAGGACAAGGTTTGTGTCTATGCATCGTTTAAGAACTAGTTCAAGGTTGTCTAAACAACTATCAAAAGAATTTCCATAAACACTAAAGTCATCCATAAATACCTCGATGATGCGCTCCACATAATCCGAGAATATACTTACCATGCATCTTTGAAAAGTAGCCGGTGCATTGCAAAGGCCAAACGGCATCCGTCTATATGCAAACGTTCCAAACGGACAAGTGAAAGTGGTCTTCTCTTGGTCCTCTGGTGAAATGACAATTTGATTGTATCCCGAATAACCATCCAAGAAACAATAATAAGAATGCCCTGCTAACCGCTCCAACATTTGATCAATGAAAGGTAAAGGAAAGTGATCCTTTCGGGTTGCGGAATTAAGCTTTCTATAGTCAATGCACACTCTCCAACCGGTTTGAACTCTTGTAGGAACAAGTTCATCGTCTTGATTTCTAACAACCGTGACTCCGGACTTCTTTGGTACCACTTGTATCGGACTAACCCACTTGCTATCGGAAATTGGGTAGATTACCCCCACACTTAGCAATTTGAGTATCTCTTTCTTCACAACCTCCATCATAGGAGGATTAAGCCTACGTTGAGCATCACGTACCGGCTTCATGTTCTCTTCCATTAGAATCCTATGCATGCACATGGATGGACTAATGCCTTTGATGTCCGCAATTGTCCACCCAATAACCATTTTGTGCTCTTTCAAGACTCTAAGCCAACGGTCTTCTTGTATCGGTGTGAGGTTCTTTGCAATAATCACTAGAAGCTCATCTCCATCTCCCAAGAAAGCATACTTCAAATGGTCCGGAAGTGGCTTCAATTCTAGCTTAGGCGCCTTCACAATAGATGGTACAAGTAATTCATCATTCATGGGTAAAGAAATATATGAAACATTACCCTTTTTAGCTTCTTGCAATGTCGCCAAGGCACCACTGATCGCTGTCGTATGCGTCAAAAATAATTTCACTTTCCTATAGTATATGATAAGAAAGAGTTCGTATCCACAGAGAGGCAATTGTAGTTATTTCGTAATCAATTTCTTAAAGTAACCAATTGGGGGATTTAAATTTTATGTAAGCAATAAAAGCAAATCAAAAGCAAAGTAAATTGTAGAAAGTAATCAATGGAGAAAGATATTGGTCAAGGAATTCATCTTCAATCTTAGACATGTGCTTGCATATATGACTAGAATTATGATTTAATCTCTTGTGTTATCAAAAGCCTAGAGAATCGAGAGAGCAAGATAATCTATTAATTTCCTAAGTTCATCAACACACACATTAGAGCTGCGCATGTGAATTCTACCTAAAGAATAACCTAACGCCTTGCGCTAATCAAGTTCAATTCCTAGGAGCATTAAGTTTCAGAAATAGGCTAATCAATGCAATTGTCATGCGTTGCACATAACAATTCGGACAATGGTCAAACTCTACATATGATTACGAGAGTGTATCACTACAAACCGTAAACATATCATGCTACTTGTTTTCAAGGTTATCGCTCGATGAAAAACCCTAAAATAGCTATGGACTAAGATGCAAGTTCAATTAATTGGCCACTTAACTAATCAAACATCATAATCCTATCACAATACTTCAATCATGTGATCATAAAAACAGTAGAGAATTGAACGATAATCAAGAGAGAAAACTAACGCATAAAGCAAACACAAGTTTTAGAAATAGGACTACATCCTTAACCAATAATGAATAAATTAGCTACTCATAGCTATGGAGTTCATCACAAAAATATAAGTTGAATAAAGAAGAAGATGAACAAAAGCAAACCCTAGTTGTGTAAATAAAAGCGGCTCTCCAAAGTTCCAAGAATAAGATATCTCATAAGTTGTAGAAGACCTTCCCTTTATAGCTTTTCTCCAACTTCTAAAATTAGGTCTAGTCTTCGAAGTCCATTAGATGAAAATCCACCAAGCCCATAAGAGTGAGAAACCCATGTAGAAAATATGACCCAAAAGTGGTCGCCGGAAATCTGGTATTGTGGCCGGAACTTGGCCGGAAAGGTCGCCGGAAAATATCTCAGGTGACCGGCAAAGCCCGGTCACCGGTTCAGTGAGTCAACTCGGTCGGGTTCAACGGGTCAGCTCAGTCTGGCCGAGTCAAACCGAGTCAGGGTGTGCCAGCCAGAACCAGTCAGGTCTGAGTTAGACCCAAGTCGACTCAAATGGCCGAGTGACCTTGGCCTGAGCCAGTTGCATTGGCTAGGACTCTGTAGCACAATCATTGTGCTTCAGCCATGATGGCTGCCTTCCCTGTAACCTCAGCTCAACCATTTCTGTTACTAGCTCATCCATCTTGCAACCGCAGCGAGTCACAGCGACACAACATCAATTAGTTCACCATCAGTTCGCCTGCAACTCAAATCCCAGCTGCTTCATCACCATATCTGGCCAGCACACCACAGCTCAATTGCAACATTAACTCAGCAGCACACGCCTTAGACTGCCATCAAATCGCCTCCTCTCGGTTCCAAACCAGTAGCCAACATTGATTCCATCCTAGCACCACCAACAACTCATGCTCTTCAATCCCTTCTCACACAGCCAAAATGCTTGCTGGCATCTGGGTCTTGTATTGCAACATCAACAACAGTTCGCAAAGATCACTTAATCCACTCTTTCTGACCTTCCTCTACAAATTCAGTTGCGGTTGACCCCTGCAATTGACTTTCACCAGACTTCACTTGCATCAGTTGTAACTTCATGGCTAACACTCATACAACAACAAGGGCATACAACCCTAAATCGACCACCAACTCAGCAAACTGCACCACCAGTTCTAAGTATCAGCACCAGCCACTGTCTCAGCATCATCACAGAACCACCAGTCTCAGTCCTTGCGGTGCCAATACCAGCAACAAACACCACCTGCAATACATCCTTCCATTCAGTTCAAGCTCATACCGCAACCTCGCAACCCCCCAGTTGCGCACTCAACTCAAATTGCAAAATCTCAAGCACTAACAGACTCATGCAAAACTCATTTCACGGCATACTCTCACTCGCAGCCACTATCAACATGAACAATCGTGTTCATTCCCTCCATCTCGAGTCTCGGCCAACACCAGTTCATAACCATTCTATCCACTGGACCCATTAAATCAATGTCAACCCATCTTGCAGCCTTCTCCTACAAATCGACCAGCGAGAACCACCTCGGTACCATCACCATCCTAGCTCGGCCACACGGCTCCACATTATGCATGGCCATTCCACTTCATTGTCTCACCACCACCAAAGCCTACGCTTTCGATTCATCTCCCGTCACATTACCACCAACCCAGACAGACCGAACTCACAACCTCGAAACATCTCGCAATTTCTTGTGATATGACCACCGAGCCGCACACCATTCTCACCTGCAATGAGCTAGCACTCAACTCATGCCTCAAACTCAAACCTTCCATGACACAAGTTCAACATTAACCCATCTTCTTTAGATGCAACACCATCCAAACAATCTTGCACCAGTTTCTGCATCTCAAGGCCAGCAATTCCAAGCCATAATTCTTGACCAAATCATCCCACTCAAAGCTGCCACCGTCTTCTACTTCCTTGAATCAGTTAACCCTGAATTCTTGACCTCGACCACAAACCTATAACAGTGAACAGATTCACATCGAACCCGGCTTCAATCCATGCCTCAATTTCAACATTTCAAATCCTAATTACTCTTGTTCTTCAACATAACACAAGCTACAGATTCAAAGAAATGAACTTCACCAAATGTAATTCAGCACTCATTCATCTCTCGTATCGGCTCAATTTCAGACCTAGAACACATCCATCGATTAAACAACATTATCGATTTATTTTCACAGCCACCAAACCCACTGCTCCATATCACAACATCGTTCTTCACCTTATTCATCTATCGAAACCCATTTTCTCACTCCAATCGAATCACAAAAAAACCACCTCTATCTCAGATTCAATTTCTCCTCAAACCCTGACTCACTTTCAACAACGCCACTGCCATCGTGAATCAACTTCAACACGACCGTCGAACAACTCCAATTTCTTCTCTCGATTTCTCCATTAACAACACATCGATCTCCATGGCCGCCTTAACTATTTTTCTCTCTGAATTTCAGACAACCTTGAAACACAGCCGCACAAAAATGATTGAGAAGGCATTTCTCTCAATTTTAGGTCTTAGTAACGATGAGAATTGATATTGGCACCCAGTTGCTGATAAGGGCAATCCGTAAATATAAGCTTGTCGGTTCCGAATAACTGACAACTCAAATCTTTGTTTAACTCAGCTGTCAGTTCTGGGGAACTGACAATACATTCTCCACCTCCTCCTCGCTCAACCTGCCCTGCTCCAAGTATAGCTCGCCCGTGAATTGATCGTTTAGCCCTTTACGTTCCAAATGAACGATTTCTCCTTCGTTTGCTCCGAATGACTCCATTGCACCTAATAACTCAAAAGTAAACATAAAATACACAATTTACAAGAAAAATAGCAAAGAAAGCATAAACTCTAGATAGTAAATACGGTGTATTCTACACCTATCAGATTCCCCCACACTTAGACTTTGCTAGTCCTCGAGCAAATCATACAAAACAATTCAAAAAAAATACATACAACTCCGTGTCGTCGAGGCTACGGTCACTTTTAGCATAAATAACAAGCCTTTAAACCACTAGGTGTCCCTAATGGACGAGTTATAGTCTCGTGAGGGTTTACTAGAGATTTACCCACAAAACCTATTTTTCCAACTTACTAGTTCTCCGTAATGATAGCATCCAACGCGCTAAGAAGACATAGAAATTCTGCACACTAGTCATAAGAAGTTAGACACATAAATGAACACAATCTCATTCTTAAAAGTTGAGAGAGAAATAACCATCCCTTCTCGACTAAAATTCGGGTTCGGAGTGATCAAAAGTCTCGACTCTGCCTCACAAGAAAGGGTTTTATGATATTGCTCTCAATAATAAACAGATCTTTATGGGTCACACATGTGTCCAGGTAGGAATGAAGAGAGAATCCTGAGACACGTTGAATGGTAGGAAGGCAAAACCCTCCGAAATATTTTGAAAACCCACATCTTTTATATATTTTTGAAAACCCATTTTTCTGACGATCTCTTCGAAAGGAAATCACCCATTTAACGAAGGTGGGAATATGCTTACTTACCTCGTATCCGTTCGGCGTGCAGCTAGCACCACTCTCACAACATCCATAGAAACGTCTTCGGTCTTCTATCGGTGTCTTCATCTTCGTCTTCGGTCTTCAACTCTTGATGATAACTCTCGAACTTCGTAGAATCTTGACAATATGATTCGTTCCTCAAATTCCTTGTCGCTTGAAACTTCATTATAGATATTCCTTCTTTCCATATGCTTTATTGAAAGAATACAAAACTAAAAACAACCTATACAAACCCAAAATTTAAATTTTTTTTTTTTTTTTTTTTTTTTTTTTTTTTTTTTTTTTTTTTTTTTTTTTTTTAAGAAATAAAACTAATACAAAATAAAAAAAAAAACTATTAACAAACCTAAACATTTTCTCTTGTCTCTTTTTTTTTTTTTTTTTTTTTTTTTTTTGAGACAAGAGAAAGTAAAATACAAATAAAATAAAAAAATGTAAGTACAATGCCATGGTGTAAGTACTTTACCGCTTGAATCTTCACAACTTATATGTCTTGATATCATAGACTTCTCGAATTCTCATCCTTTATAATTTTCACTCTTGTATAATAGTCTTCAACTTATAAAAATTCTCGCTCCCCGTTTTGTTGCTTTACTCAAATCAAATCTGCCCATTTCGATCTTTTGCTTGTAAACCTTGAACGTCTTCAACTTTCCTTCGAATTTGTGATGCTCCTCTTGTTGATGATGATGGTGTTTCTATGGACCTGTTGGTGTAGAGAGAGATAAGGTGGATGGTGCTAATTGCGAACAAGATCACAAGTGGTATGTAAGTTAGCAATTCGATGTCACCAACATGGTTGATAAAAAATAGCACTCAAGAGATCAAAATAGTGCTTCTATGGTGGGAAATTGGACAGCTCACCATTCTGCCCGGAATTTACGTACGGTGACACACACTCAAAAATCACAAATTTAGACAGGTACAAAGAATTGAAGGTTGGTGCCTCACATTATGTAACATGGGTAGTCTCCACTATAAGGGATCACTGTTCTAATACCGAATTCAGTCTGCACCTTATTTGCCACTGGGCATGGTTAAATCCAACTTTAACTCTCATACAATTAAGAAACCCGATCATGTTCTCTGTCATCTCTAAGTTCAGTCACTATTGTGAGATTCTCGATGTAATCTTAGCGGCATGTATACTATGTGACTCTAAACTAACCATAAGTTGGAGTTTCCTTATTCACTAGTTCACAAAAAAGTTGAAAAAATTTGAAAAATTTACAAAGCAAACCACTCCCCCACACTTAAACTTTACATTGTCCTCAATGTAATTGAATCGTCCAAAGAAAGTCAAGGTGGGAAATCCTAACGGAAAAGAAATGACACAAAATCAGAAAAAGTAAAAACATGACAAGAAAAGAAAAGAAAAGATAAGAGATACAAAACCGATGGGTTGCCTCCCATTTAGCGTTTGGTTTAAAGTCGTCAGCCCGACTATCTCCTTGCGTTCTATGACTCCTCCATAGGGAGTACTTCCACAAGATTAACTCCTTCCACGACATCCGAAGAGAAGTTCTCATAATATGGTTTCAACCGGTGCCATTCACTTTAAGTTCATTACCTGTAGCTAAACTACGAATTTCCACTGCACCATGAGAAAACACATTAGTCACAATAAAAGGTCCAATCCAACGTGACCTTAATTTACCCGTAAATAATTGCAAGCGAGAATTAAACAAAAGCACTTTCTGCCCAATGCAAAATTGTTTCTTTGTAATCATATTATCATGAAAAGCTTTCGTCTTTTCCTTGTAAATCCGTGAGCTTTCAAATGCATCATTGCGAATCTCCTCTAACTCTTGAAGTTGTAACTTTCTTTGCTTTCCAGCACCATCCAACTCCATATTGCATTTCTTTATAGCCCAAAACGCCTTATGCTCAATTTCCACGGGTAAGTGACAAGGTTTACCATAAACAAGCCTAAAAGGAGACATCCCAATAGGTGTTTTATATGCGGTTCTATATGCCCACAAAGCATCGTTGAGTCGCGAACTCCAATCCTTCCTTGTTGGATTTACCGTCTTTTCTAGAATGGATTTCACCTCCCGGTTAGACACCTCGGCTTGTCCATTTGTTTGTGGATGGTAGGGTGTTGCAATCCTATGCGACACATTGTACTTCTTTAACAAGCTTTGCAAGAACCTGTTTTTGAAGTGTGAACCTCCATCGCTAATTATAGCCCTTGGAATTCCAAACCTTGCAAATATATTAGCTTGCACAAAATCTGAAACAACTTTAGAATCATTAGTTGGGGCGGCCTTAGCTTCCACCCATTTCGAGACATAATCCACTGCAAGCAAGATATAATAATTCCCATTAGAATTGACAAAAGGGCCCATAAAATCAATTCCCCATACATCAAAAACCTCCACAAATTGAATAATAGTTTGCGGCATTTGATTTCGAGCACCTAGATTGCCGGTTCTTTGGCACCTATCACATGTGGTACAAAATATATGTGCATCCTTAAACAAAGTTGGCCAAAAGAAACCACATTCTAATACCTTGAGAGCGGTTCTCTTACTCCCAAAGTGTCCTCCACAAGCATATGAGTGGCAAAAAGACAAGATAGAATTAAATTCAATTTCGGGAACACACCTACGTATTACTTGGTCACTACAATGCTTCCATAAGTATGGATCATCCCATATGTATTGGTTTCCTAACTTCTTAAGTTTGTCCCTCTCGGACGAGACAAGTTCTTTGGGATTTGTTTAGACACTAAGTAATTAACAATATCAGCGTACCATGGTTCTCCAAAGGCAATTGAGAATAGTTGCTCATCCGGAAACTTTCACGCAACGGGATAGTCTCCTTGTCCACAGCAAGTCGGCTCAAATGATCCGCAACGGTGTTCTCAATTCCTTTCTTGTCTTTGATTTCAATATCAAACTCTTGCAAGAGTAATATCCATCGTATGAGCCTCGGTTTCGCCTCTTTCTTTGTAAGCAAGTATCTAAGTGCCGCATGATCGAAAAGACAACAACTTTTGTACCAATTAGATAAGAGCGAAACTTTTCTAAAGCAAAAACAATGGCTAATAACTCTTTTTCAGTGGTTGTGTAGTTTTGTTGGGCCTCATTTAACGTTCTAGAAGCATAATAAATGGCATGAGGTATCTTCCCCACACGCCGCCCAAGCACCGCACCAACCGCAAAATCACTAGCATCACACATGAGCTCAAAAGGCTTGCTCCAATCCGGTGGTTTAATGATAGGGGCTGAAATCAAAAGTTCTTTCAAACGATTGAATGCCGCCACACACTTCTCATCAAAGTTAAAAACCACATCTTTTTGCAATAGGGTACAAAGTGGTGATGCTATCTTGGAAAAGTCCTTGATGAATCTACGATAAAAACCTGCATGACCAAGAAAAGAGCGTATCTCCCTCACCGTAGTGGGAGGGGTTAGAGCACGAATAAGGTCTATCTTAGATTTATCGACTTCCAAGCCTTTAGAAGATATTATATGGCCTAAAACTATGCCATGAGTTACCATGAAATGGCACTTCTCCCAATTTAGCACAAGATTTGTTTCAACACATCGTTCAAGGATTAGAGACAAATTGTTCAAGCAAAGGTCAAATGAATCACCAAAGACACTAAAGTCATCCATGAACACTTCGATTATGTTTTCAACATATTCCGAAAAGATACTTACCATACACCTTTGAAAGGTAGCTGGAGCATTGCATAAGCCAAACGGCATCCTTCTATAAGCAAAAGTACCGAAAGGACAAGTGAAAGTGGTTTTCTCTTGGTCCTCCGGTGCTATCACAATCTGATTATAACTTTGAATAGCCATCAAGAAAGCAATAGTAAGAGTGTCCATTAAACGTTCAAGCATTTGATCAATAAAAGGTAAAGGAAAGTGATCTTTTCTAGTGGTGGCATTCAATTTTCTATAATCAATACAAACCCTCCAACCGGTTTGCACACGCGTTGGGACAAGTTCATTCTTATCATTTTCCACCACCGTCACACTCCGATTTCTTTGGTACTACTTGTACCGGCTTACCCACTTGCTATCGGATATGGGGTAGATAACACCCACGTCCAAAAGCTTGAGTATCTCCTTTTTCACCACTTCCATCATGGGAGGATTCAAACGGCGTTGCGCTTCCCTTATAGGCTTTGTATCATCCTCCACACGAATCTTATGCATACAAACGGCAGGGCTTATACCCTTGATATCGGCGATTGTCCATCCTATAGCCGTCTTGTACTTCCTTAGCACCCTTAGAAGTTTTTGCTCCTGTAATTCATTAAGCTCGTTAGAAACAATCACGGGTAAATCTTCATTATTACCCAAGTACAAGTACTTTAAGTGACTTGGAAGAGGTTTCAATTCTAAACTTGGAGATTTAACAATAGATGGCACAAGTTTTTCATTATTGCATGGTAAAGAAGCATATGAAACATTCTTAATTGCTGATTTTTCCGGTAATGAGTCAAGAGAACCAATGGTTTCTTTAATCTCATCACTATACTCCAAACCGTTATCAATAGGTGTAGTGAGCACGGTTTCCAAAGTATCAACACCATTCAACTCAAACATTTGTTGCGCCAATGTGTCCATCACATCAATGGAGAAACAAGAGTGGACATCACTAGGATATCTCATCGTCTCGAAAATGTTGAAACGTATTATTTCTCCATCAAACTCCATAGTTAGCGTTCCATTGTCAACATCAATAATGGTTTTCGCCGTTTTCATGAAGGGACGCCCAAGTAGCAATGGAAGAGACGAGTCCGGTGAACCTTCATCCATCTCTAACACGCAAAAGTCCGCTGGAAATACAAGTTGATTAACCTGCACAAGAACATCCTCAACAATACCCATTGGGTAGACATTAGAACGATCGGCTAATTGCAACACAATTCCAGACTTTTTAAGAGGACTAAGATCAAGTGAATTATACATAGACGCAGGCATGACATTAACGGATGCACCTAAGTCCAACATAGCTTTATTAAATGTGGTGTTACCAATTGTGACGGGAATGTCAAAGCTTCCAGGGTCCTTGCACTTAAGTGGGAGTTTGTGTTGTAAGATTGCCGAAGCATTCTCCCCCACACTAAGCACTTCATTACCTTTGAGCCTTTGCTTATTGGTACACAAGTCCTTCAACACCTTTGCATACTTTGGAACTTGCTTGATTGCATCTATGAGTGGTATGTTCACATGGATCTTCTTAAGAATGTCTAAAATCTCCTTTTCTAGTTCCACCTTCTTGGAATCTGCAAATCTGTGAGGGAAAGGTAGAGGAGGAACATAAGTAGAAACCGGAGTTTTAGAGTTAGAAATAGGTACCTCAGAAGTTTGGGGAGAATCCTCGGTATTCTCCTCCAAAACAGGTTCCTTTGGTGTTTCCACCGCGCCCGAATCAGTGACTTCGGGTTGCACAAGTTGTGTACCACTTCTCAATGTAATTGCATTAACACCCTCTTTTGGATTGATAGGTTGAGAAGGGAGTTTCCCACCATTTTGTGCCTTCAATTGATTCAACTCCATAGCCATAGAACCAACTTGAGTTTGCAAATCCTTAACCGTACTCTCCGTTCTTTGCATAAAAGATTTCAAAGAACTCTTCCATATTGGACCCCATATTTTGAGGTTGTTGTTGTTGTTGAAATTGTTGTCTCGGCTGGAATTGTTGTTGTTGAGGTTGAAATCCACTCGAATTGTTGAAACTAGGTTGTTGAATCGCTCCTTGCTTATTGGCATAGCTAAAATTGGGGTGATCTCTCCATCCCGGATTGTAAGTGTTGGAGTAGGGATCATACCGTCTTTGTTGATTTGGAAAGATCGCATTAGCTTGCTCGTCTTCATAAAATTGAGAGGAACTTGGTATCACCGCGGCTGTAACTTGTTGAAGCATTGCGTTCATGTTACCCATTTGTTGACGAAGCTCTTCAACCTCGCTCACTTCACTCACCCTTCTTAGAATCACATCCGAACCACGATTCAAGAATTGTTGTGAGTTCGCTGCCATGTTTTCAATCAACTCTCTAGCTTGTGCCACCGTCTTGTTCACTAGTGCACCTCCACCCGCAGCATCGAGGAGATTCCTATCACTTGATTGGAGTCCTTCATAGAAGTATTGGATGATCATAGCGTCACTGAATTGGTGGTGAGGGCAGCTTGCCACCAATCTCTTATATCGTTCCCAACATTCATATAGGGATTCTCCCACATTTTGCTTCATCCCACAAATCTCCTTGCGAATTTGAGTAGCCTTGGATGCAGGAAAATATCTTTCTAAAAAGAGTTTCTTCAACCCATTCCATGTTGTGACACTTCCGGCAGGTAAATAGTACAACCAATCCTTAGCACTATCCATTAAAGAGAAACGGAACACTTTCAACATTGCACCATCCGCCGCAACATTCGCTGGAAGCATAGCCGTGACAATGGTGTGGAAGTCCATAAGATGTTTGTTTGGATCTTCATTCACCATGCCATGGAACTTTGGTAATTCTCTAAGCAACCCCGGCTTGATCTCAAAAGTAGAGTCCGTTTGAATACACCCTTGTTGTGTATCTAGCCTATGAGAAGCCAACTCCTTGAGTGAACGATTTGCATCACCCATAGCTTCTTCTTCTTCAACTTGTGGTTCATCTACGATTGGAACCTCTTTTCCTTCTTCTTGTTGTTGGAAAATCTCTTCTCCTACTTCCAACTCGTGCTCGTCCGTTGTGTCTTGAATTGGTTGGAGTATTGTGCCTCGTCGAGTAGCTATCCCGCACCTTGGATAATTCCAATCCTTAGAAGCCAGAGATTAGGTACCTGAAAACAATTCTCGCAAACAAGTGAGAAACAAGACAAGAAACAAAAAGCAAAGATGAAAGCAGAAATTGTAAAAAGAAACTAAAAACTTAATAACTAGCCGTATGCCTCCCCGGCAACGGCGCCAAAATTTGATCGATGTCGTATGCGTCAAAAATAATTTCACTTTCCTATAGTATATGATAAGAAAGAGTTCGTATCCACAGAGAGGCAATTGTAGTTATTTCGTAATCAATTTCTTAAAGTAACCAATTGGGGGGATTTCTGAATTTTATGTAAGCAATAAAAGCAAATCAAAAGCAAAGTAAATTGTAGAAAGTAATCAATGGAGAAAGATATTGGTCAAGGAATTCATCTTCAATCTTAGACATGTGCTTGCATATATGATTAGAATTACGATTTAATCTCTTGTGTTATCAAAAGCCTAGAGAATCGAGAGAGCAAGATAATCTATTAATTTCCTAAGTTCATCAACACACACATTAGAGCTGCGCATGTGAATTCTACCTAAAGAATAACCTAACGCCTTGCGCTAATCAAGTTCAATTCCTAGGAGCATTAAGTTTCAGAAATAGGCTAATCAATGCAATTGTCATGCGTTGCACATAACAATTCGGACAATGTGATAGGTGTAGAATACACCGTATTTAATATCTAGTATTTATGCTTTCTTTGCGAGTTTTCTTGTAAATTATGTATCTTATGTGTGCTTTTGAGTTTATTAGGTGCAATGGAGTCATTTGGAGCAAAAAGACCAATTGAAACTCGTTCAAATACAAGATTTCTACTTTTCATTTTGTAGAGGACGAGAAGATGAAGACAATGGTGAAAGAACGGAGTCATTCAGAGCTCGTATGAAGAAGTTATGAGCAAAAGAACTCCGAAGACTAAAAGGGCTCAATGGTCATTTTTAAAGGGCAGGTGCTATTGGGACCCCCACTGTGCGTTAAGGGGCAGTCATCATGTTAAGGGATGTCCTGTTTCAAAGGAACTCTTAAAGGCAGTTATGCCATTTACTAGGGGGAAGCTAGAAATCAAATAGTGCTAACAGGTACTTGTCATTTTACTAAGGGCACCTTTGTCTTCTTCCCTAATTTAACAATACTCGACGGAGGTTTGGTTTGCATGAACGCCGGCGATAATGGCTAGATCTGAGGCGATGGCTGTGGGGATTCTCGTTATTGATGGAGCTACACCGCAGAATGGATATGGGATTACGATGGTTGCAATGAGAAGCAATGCTGCTACCATTGGCAGTGAAGTTGCTGGCAGAGACGAGATGAGTTGGATGTGATGTTTGAATGAAAGACACTCGAGTTCAGTGTGAGTATTGGCAGCGAGTGACGATGAAGGGTTTTGCTGATGCCAGTGATGACTGAGATCGAGGAGAGATGTTGAGACTCGAGCTTTGCTTTGGTGATAATATTTGGTGGGAGTCGAATAGCGAGGTGTCGACAGTGGTGTTCTTTGTCATAGCTCCCATTACCAAAGCAATAACGACGGTGTTGTTGAGGTTCGTATAGGTGGTTTTCCGCGGAAGAATGAAGAACAAAACTCGAGCCGAACAAAGACAGGGACGAGATGAAGAAGACGTGTTGCTTCGGATTCTCGGGACCGATCACCTAAACCGAGAAACCAAATGAGTATTTAGGAAGTTAAGAAACAGGGAACTCGAGCTTGACATTCGAGATGGAGAGGAACTCGTTAGGCGATGATTAGAAGATGAAGGTGGAGTCGAGATGAAGATGGAGCTGCTTTGCTATTACCGGGTAATGATGGAGGACGCCGTGGTGTAACTAGACAGGGAAGAGCTCAAGATGGAGATCGTGATCGATCGGGGAGGTTGGATGCCGCCATTGAACTTGGAAGTCGAGAATCGAGTTGTTTTAGTGGGACTTGAACGTGATGGCAATGGAGCTGAACCGTGTGTCGTTTGTTGCCAAAACAGAGAGACGAAGATGGGTTACTGAACCGAGAAGTTTGCATGTATAGTCCGAGCTCGAGTTTAATAGCGAAGCTATGATGAATGACGAGGTTGGCGTTGGTGATGACGATGGAGCGTGTGACGATGAGGGTTTGTCTTTCTGCCAATGATTGATGCTCGGGATTTCTTGTTAATGAGAAGAACACGAGCATGCGGGAATGGAAGAGATGGACCAGATGGACTTGAGTTTTTCATGGGTTTTCAAGGAAGGTTGTTAGTATGCCATATTTTATGGCGAACCACGTAACCACGATTTGCTGCCGGCTAGTTGTGGGTCGGGTGGATGTGTACAAGGGTGTTTGCTAGTCGATGTTTTCTACAATGATAAGGAAAGGAAGAATGGGGTGTTTTCACTTATTCAGAACTAATCTGTCAAATTTACCTCACTTCCTTATCAAATAAGGAATTGTCGCACATGTTGGGTTGAGTGAATCCTATATAAAGAGATGTGAAGTAGCCGAGCAGGGAGAACTTCGAGGGAGAGAAAAATACACAAAAAATAGGGAGGAAATATCTATTATCTTCTATTCTTTTTCCTCTACTTTATTCTAGGGTTTAGAAACATGAGACTTCTCTTTCTTCTTGTTATGAACTCCATGAATATGAGCTAGAGTTTTTATTATTGGTTATGGAATAAGTTGAATTTCCAAACATGAGTTTTTGTGCAATAAATTAGTTTTCTCTCATATTATCGTTTATGATTCACCATGAATATTGTTACATGATTTGAATGCTTGTTAGTCGAGTCGCGAGTCGATTGAGTTTGCTTTCATCTCTATTGCTAGATTAGGGTTATTATACGCAAAAGTGATAATTCGGATTGCAAGTAGCACAAATATGATTATAGTTTGTAGTGATATATTCTTATGATCATATGTGAACCATAACCTTTGTTAAATCGGATTAGTGCGCTTTCCACGTTCGATTGCTTTGATTAGCCTGATTTCATAGAACTTAATGCATCTAGGGAATTAAACTTGATTAGTGCTTTTACACGTTAGGTTGTTCCTTTAGGTAGAATTCATATTCGCATCTTTTAATGTGTTTGTTGATGACAAGAGGAGATTTGCTGGATATTCTTGCGATCAAGGTATTCTAGGGCCTTTGATAAAAGTTGAGATTAAAATATCAATTCTAGTTATTGTGTTGAAAACATGTTTGTGATTGAAGATGAAATCCATGACCAATACTTTCTCATCCTTGATTTGATTTGTTTGCTTATTTCTTTATTTGCTTTTATTTAGTTTATTATATAAAAATCACAAAACTAATAATGTTATTTATAGGAAACCACAAACAATTTGACAACCTAGACCTCTCTCTAGGATCGATCCTTTCTTTCCCTTGCTATATTTATATTTTGAGTAGTAAGAAAGTGTAATTATATTTTGACGCTACGACAACCGATCAAATTTTGGCGCCGTTGCTTGGAGGAGGCGGTCAATTGTTTGTTTTGTTTTTGGTTTTTTTTTTTTTTTTTTTAGTTTTTGTTTTATATTCTTATTTTCTGGGTACTAATATAGTTTTGAGAACTCTTATTTCAGGTGCTTATTTCTATGGAAGGAGCATATTGGAACAATGGATACGGTTTTCAACAACCTCAACAATGTGATAACTACCAATTCCATGGGTATAATCAAAACCAATTCATTGGTTATGACCAATATTCCATGGAACCTTATGGTTTTCCTCAACAACCTTATGGCGGGGAACAACCACAAGGATGGGAGGATTCTTATGCTCGTGAACAAAAAGTCTCTAATTTTATAGACAAAGTTTCCACCTTTTTACAAGAGGAATTTAAAAAAGCTAAAGAGACTACAAACGAGCAACTCCAAGAACTTCGTGAAGGTATGGATAGCTTGCGAAGAGGCATTGATCAATACAAGGAAGATATGGATAATTCTTATGTGCATATGGTTTGTGATGAATATTTGATTGATGCTAATGTTGAAAAAGGCGAACCCTTGGGCACTTTTGTTGATAATTGTGTAGTTAACTCAACTCTTGATCGTAATAATGATCTTTCACCTATTCAAAAGGATGAGTTCGAGATTAGCAACACTAAATTCAGCGAGGAACAATCTTATGTTGACTATGAAAGTGACGGATTATTATGAAAATACATTGCTTGAAACAACTCATGGTGACATCTCCGAGGAGTCTTTTTGGGATCAAGATGAAGACGAAGAGGAATATGTCGACACTTGTGTAGATTATTCAAGCATTGATCTTAATAATGATCAAGAGCCTATTCAAAAGGTGGAGCTTGAGGATGATGCATTTTTCGAGTGTTCTAAAAAGTTTCTTATAATAAAATTTGGATCCGCAAAAGAGTATGTGCCTTACAACAAAAAAGAGGAGTATGTTGAGAATGAGACCGTTATAACCAATATTGTGGAAGACCCAATTGAGCTTGCAAAGGATTGTAACGATGATGTTTATGTCGACACTTTGGTTAAGGCAGAAACGGACAAAGAATGGTTGCAAGGTTTGATAGAGGACCATGATATAAAAGAGGTGAATAATTCACTTGAGTTTTTAAGGATGAAGAGGATTCCATGATACAAGAGATCGTGCAAGGTTTATCTAACCCTTTGCCTATTGTTTCTTCTCCTTTACCTCTTATTGGTTTGAATGTATGTGCTTCGAGAATATTGTTGAATGACTTTGTTTCTCGTTTTCCGCCATTAGAGATACTTGATTCTCATACTTTGCAGGTTATGGAACAAGAAACCGTGGAGGTACCCGACTTCTATATTCTTTATACACTTCCAAGTGTGGACAAGAATAAGTGTGGGGGAAGCTTTTATCGGTTCATAGCTTCACTTTTGATTTATATTACTAATATTTGTGTGAAGCTAGTGTTTGAAAAACAGGTTCTATGGAAGGATCCTCAACTTTTCAGGTTATTGGTATATGGGGAATGAATCTTGCAAGGATATAGTCGGGCCGTCGACTTTAAAACAAGCGCTAAGTGGGAGGCAACCCACCGGTTTTGTATCTCTTATCCTTTTGCATTTTATTTTTGTTTTGTTTATTTATTTTTTACTGTTTTCATATCATATTTGCATCCCTATGTTTAATTTCATTGAGTCCGTAATCTATCTTAGAAGAGAATTATGACGAATACCTTTTCGTCAGAAAATTTCAGACTGCGCGTAGTTTAGTCCAGAGACCATAACTGTCAGACCGTTTATCAAAACACTGTGAAATTTTGACACTGTGTAGAAAACACGTAGGTGAACAACTTTTGTGAAATGGAGTTTTTCCAAATTCCTTACCAATTTGCACAGTTTTTGCGTTTTATCTGCTGTTACGTCAGAATTCAGAACTTTCGGTTTTACACATTGAGGACAATGTGAAGTTTAAGTGTGGGGGAGCATTTATATGTTTGTATAGTTTATTTATGCCTTTTAAAACAAAAACAAAAAAATGAGAAAAATAGAAAAACCAAGAAAAAATTGTGCTTTTTGAACTCCGAAATCTAGAACTTGTGCCTTTAGGATGACACCATTAGTGGATGGAACCATTTTGAATGCGGGATTTGAGGAACCAATTAACTAAAAGGGAAGAATATAGCTCAGAAATCACAAATTAACGTGATAGTTGTTACCATATCTCGGAATATCACCATATCACATTCTATTTTTATTTTTCCATATTTATCTATTGTTCTCTAAGTGCTTTGGTGGGTCACTAAAAATCGACGTGTTATTACTGCTAGGATGAAATAGAGTGATTGAGTTACTAGAAAAAGAGAAAAAAAATTGAAAAAAAAAGGAAAAAAAAAATGAAAAAAATATATGAAAAGAAAAAAAAAAGAGACCGATCAATTAGACCAAAACGGAATAAAAAGACACTTGGGAATAGCAAATGTGTGAAACGTAGTCCCCCGTCTCCGTCGCCTAAACAAGCGTGGAATGCAGGATCCAAGGCAACTATCATATACGTGTTGACAAGGAAGCATGCGCTTGGATCCAAAAGATCTAATCATGCCGTCTAAAAAAAAAAAAAAAAGAGAAATTGGATCCAGTTTGATCCAATCATATAAAAAAAAGAGAAGAAATTATTATTGTGTTGAATAAAGTCACTCTTGGTTCCCTTGTATATGCCAATTGATTTGATGTAGCATTCAGCACCGGTAGCTCAATCCAATAGGATTAGGATCATCTTAGCAAAGTGACCTTCTTACAGATATGGGAAACATCGAACACTTGTGAATATTCGCCAACATCTACATCTATATCCATCTTCTTTATCTTTTCATTGTGATTGTGGTTTGTTAGTTTCCGAGTATTGTGGCTTGTTCGACTATCTAATTAGAGTTTATTTACTAATATATGAATTGAATTTGCAAGGTACCTCCTCCCGTAGTCATTTTGGATTCGTTCATTGATTTGTCACAAATAGACGGAGTTTGAAATATAGGTTTTGTAGGTATATCTCTCTAGTAAACCTTCACGAGACTATAACTCGTCCACTAGGGACACCTAGGGGTTTAAAGGCTTGTTATTTATGTTAAAATTAACCGTAGCCTCGACGTCACGGAGTTGTTGTATTTGTTTTATTTTGTTTTGTTTGATTTTCTGAGGACTAGCAAAGTCTAAGTGTGGGGAATTTGATAGGTGTAGAATACACCGTATTTAATATCTAGTATTTATGCTTTCTTTGCGAGTTTTCTTGTAAATTATGTATCTTATGTGTGCTTTTGAGTTTATTAGGTGCAATGGAGTCATTTGGAGCAAAAAGACCAATTGAAACTCGTTCAAATACAAGATTTCTACTTTTCATTTTGTAGAGGACGAGAAGATGAAGACAATGGTGAAAGAACGGAGTCATTCAGAGCTCGTATGAAGAAGTTATGAGCAAAAGAACTCCGAAGACTAAAAGGGCTCAATGGTCATTTTTAAAGGGCAGGTGCTATTGGGACCCCCACTGTGCGTTAAGGGGCAGTCATCATGTTAAGGGATGTCCTGTTTCAAAGGAACTCTTAAAGGCAGTTAGGCCATTTACTAGGGGGAAGCTAGAAATCAAATAGTGCTAACAGGTACTTGTCATTTTACTAGGGGCACCTTTGTCTTCTTCCCTAATTTAACAATACTCGACGGAGGTTTGGTTTGCATGAACGATGGCGATAATGGCTAGAAGCGGAAGGCGATGGCTGTGGGGATTCTCGTTATTGATGGAGCTACACCGCGAGAATGGATATGGGATTACGATGGTTGCAATGAGAAGCAATGCTCGCTACCATTGGCGTGAAGTTCTTTGGCGAGAGGCGAGATGAGTTGGATGTGATGTTTGAATGAAAGACACTCGAGTTCGGTGTGAGTATTGGCAGCAGTGACGATGAAGGGTTTCTTGATGCCGATGATGACGAGATCGAGGAGAGATGTTGAGACTCGAGCTTTGCTGGTGGTGATGATATTTGGTGGGAGTCGAATAGCAGAGGTGTCGACAGTGGTGTTGCTGTCATAGCTCCCATTACCAGCAATAACGACAGTGTTGTTGAGGTTCGTATAGGTGGTTTTCCGCGGAAGAATGAAGAACAAAACTCGAGCTGAACAAAGACAGGGACGAGATGAAGAAGACGTGTTGCTTCTGGATTCTGGGACCGATCACCTAAACTGAGAAACCAGCTGAGTATTTAGGAAGTTAAGAAACAGGGAACTCGAGCTTGACATTCAGAGATGGAGAGGAACTCGTTGGCAGTGATTAGAAGATGAAGGTGGAGTCGAGATGAAGATGGAGCTGCTGCTATTACCGGGTAATGATGGAGGACGCTGTGGTGTAACTAGACAGGGAAGAGCTCGAGATGGAGATCGTGATCGATCAGGGAGGTTGGATGCCGCCATTGAACTTGGAAGTCAGAATCGAGTTGTTTTAGTGGGACTTGAACGTGATGGCAATGGAGCTGGAAACTGTGTCGTTTGTTGCCAAAACAGAGAGACGAAGATGGGTTACGAACTGAGAAGTTTGCATGTATAGTCTGAGCTCGAGTTTAATAGCGAAGCTGTGATGAATGACGAGGTTGGCAGTGGTGATGACGATGGAGCAGTGACGATGAGGGTTTGTCTGATTGATGCCAATGATTGATGCTCGGGATTTCTTTGTTAATGAAGAACACGAGCATGCGGTAATGGAAGAGATGGACAGACTCGAGTTTTTCATGGCTGGGAAGGTTGTTAGTATGCCATATTTTCTGAACCACGTAACCACGATTTGCTGCCGGCTAGTTGTGGGTCAGGTGGATGTGTACAAGGGGTGTTTGGCAGTGCTAGTCGATGTTTTCTACAATGATAAGGAAAGGAAGAATGGGGTGTTTTCACTTATTTAGAACTCATTCAATGACCTCACTTCCTTATCAAATAAGGAATTGTCGCACATGTTGGGTTGGTGAATCCTATATAAAGAGATGTGAAGTAGCCGAGCAGGGAGACCTTCGAGGGAGAGAAAAATACACAAAAAATAGGGAGGAAATATCTATTATCTTCTATTCTTTTTCCTCTACTTTATTCTAGGGTTTAGAAACATGAGACTTCTCTTTCTTCTTGTTATGAACTCCATGAATATGAGCTAGAGTTTTTATTATTGGTTATGGAATAAGTTGAATTTCCAAACATGAGTTTTTGTGCAATAAATTAGTTTTCTCTCATATTATCGTTTATGATTCACCATGAATATTGTTACATGATTTGAATGCTTGTTAGTCGAGTCGCGAGTCGATTGAGTTTGCTTTCATCTCTATTGCTAGATTAGGGTTATTATATGCAAAAGTGATAATTCCGGATTGCAAGTAGCACAAATATGATTATAGTTTGTAGTGATATATTCTTATGATCATATGTGAACCATAACCTTTGTTAAATCGGATTAGTGCGCTTTCCACGTTCGATTGCTTTGATTGGCCTGATTTCATAGAACTTAATGCATCTAGGAATTAAACTTGATTAGTGCTTTTACACGTTAGGTTGTTCCTTTAGGTAGAATTCATATTCGCATCTTTTAATGTGTTTGTTGATGACAAGAGGAGATTTGCGGGATATTCTTGCGATCAAGGTATTCTAGGGTCTTTGATAAAAGTTGAGATTAAAATATCAATTCTAGTTATTGTGTTGAAAACATGTTTGTGATTGAAGACGAAATCCATGACCAATACTTTCTCATCCTTGATTTGATTTGTTTGCTTATTTCTTTATTTGCTTTTATTTAGTTTATTATATAAAAAAATCACAAAACTACCCTGTTATTTATAGGGAACCAAAACAATTTGACAACCTAGACCTCTCTGTGGGATCGATCCTTTCTTGCCCTTGCTATATTTATATTTTGAGTAGTAAGAAAGTGTAATTATATTTTTGACGCTTACGACAGCGATCACAATGGTCAAACTCTACATATGATTACGAGAGTGTATCACTACAAACCGTAAACATATCATGCTACTTGTTTTCAAGGTTATCGCTCGATGAAAAACCCTAAAATAGTTATGGACTAAGATGCAAGTTCAATTAATTGGCCACTTAACTAATCAAACATCATAATCCTATCACAATACTTCAATCATGTGATCATAAAAACAGTAGAGAATTGAACGATAATCAAGAGAGAAAACTAACGCATAAAACAAACACAAGTTTTAGAAATAGGACTACATCCTTAACCAATAATGAATAAATTAGCTACTTATAGCTATGGAGTTCATCACAAAAATATAAGTTGAATAAAGAAGAAGATGAACAAAAGCAAACCCTAGTTGTATAAACAAAAGCGGCTCTCCAAAGTTCCAAGAATAAGATATCTCATAAGTTGTAGAAGACCTTCCCTTTATAGCTTTTCTCCAACTTCTAAAATTAGGTCTAGTCTTCGAAGTCCATTAGATGAAAATCCACCAAGACCATAAGAGTGAGAAACCCATGTAGAAAATATGACCCAAAAGTGGTCGCCGGAAATCTGGTATTGTGGCCGGAACTTGGCCGGAAAGGTCGCCGGAAAACATCTCAGGTGACCGGCAAAGTCCGCCCGGTCACCGGTTCAGTGAGTCAACTCGGTCGGGTTCAACGGGTCAGCTCGGTCGGGCCGAGTCAAACCGAGTCAGGGTGTGCCAGTCAGAACCAGTCAGGTCTGAGTTAGACCCAAGTCAGACTCAGCTGAGCTGAGTGACCTTGGCCTGAGCCAGTTGCATTGGCCAGGACTCTGTAGCACAATCATTGTGCTTCAGCCATGATGGCTGCCTTCCCTGTAACCTCAGCTCAACCATTTCTGTTACTAGCTCAGCCATCTTGCAACCGCAGCGAGTCACAGCGACACAACATCAATTAGTTCACCATCAGTTCGCCTGCAACTCAAATCCCAGCTGCTTCATCACCATATCTGGCCAGCACACCACAACTCAATTGCAACATTAACTCAGCAGCACACGCCTTAGACTGCCATCAAATCTGCCTCCTCTCAGGTTCCAGCTGTAGCCAACATTGATTCCATCCTAGCACCACCAACAGCTCATGCTCTTCAATCCCTTCTCACACAGCCAAAATGATTGCTGGCATCTGGGTCTTGTATTGCAACATCAACAACAGCTGCAACATCACTTAATCCCTGCTACAGCTTCCCTCTACAAATTCAGTTGCGGTTGACCCCTGCAATTGACTTTCACCAGCTTCACTTGCATCAGTTGTAACTTCATGGCTAACACTCATATAACAGCAAGGGCATACAACCCTAAATCGACCACCAACTCAGCAAACTGCACCACCAGTTCTAAGTATCAGCACCAGCCACTGTCTCAGCATCATCACAGAACCACCAGTCTCAGTCCTTGCGGTGCCAATACCAGCAACAAACACCACCTGCAATACAGCCTTCCATTCAGTTCAAGATCATACCTGCAACCTCGCAACCCCCAAGCTGCGCACTCAACTCAGCTGCAAAATCTCAGCACCAACAGCTCATGCAGCTCATTTCACGGCATACTCTCACTCGCAGCCACTATCAACATGAACAATCAGGTTCATTCCCTCCATCTCAGGTCTCAGCCAACACCAGTTCATAACCATTCTCTCCACCAGACCCATTAAATCAATGTCAACCCATCTTGCAGCTTCCCCTACAAATCTGACCAGCAGAACCACCTCAGTACCATCACCATCCTAGCTCAGGCCACAGCTCCACATTATGCCTGGCCATTCCACTTCATTGTCTCACCACCACCAGCATACAGTTTCGAGTCATCTCCCTGTCACATTACCACCAACCCAGGACAGACCGAACTCACAACCTCAGAAACATCTGCAATTTCTTGTGATATGACCACCTGAACTGCACACCATTCTGTCACCTGCAATGAGCTAGCACTCAACTCATGCCTCAAACTCAAACCTTCCATGACACAAGTTCAACATTAACCCAGCTTCTTTAGATGCAACACCATCCAAACAATCTTGCACCAGTTTCTGCATCTCAAGGCCAGCAATTCCAAGCCATAATTCTTGACCAAATCATCCCACTCAAAGCTGCCACCGTCTTCTACTTCCTTGAATCAGTTAACCCTGAATTCTTGACCTCGACCACAAACCCATAACAGTGAACAGATTCACATCGAACCCGGCTTCAATCCATGCCTCAATTTCAACATTTCAAATCCTAATTACTCTTGTTCTTCAACATAACACAAGCTACAGATTCAGCAAATGAACTTCACCAGCTGTAATTCAGCACTCATTCATCTATGTATCAGCTTCAATTTCAGACCTAGAACACATCCATCGATTAAACAACATTATCAGATTTATTTTCACAGCCACCAAACCCACCCCTCCATATCACAACATCGTTCTTCACCTTATTCATCTATCGAAACCCATTTTCTCACTCCAATCGAATCACAAAGCAAAAACCACCTCTATCTCGATTCAATTTCTCCTCAAACCACCGACTCACTTTCAACAACGCCACCGCCATCGTGAATCAACTTCAACACGACCGTCGAACAACTCCAATTTCTTCTCTCGATTTCTCCATTAACAACACATCGATCTCCATGGCCGCCTTAACTATTTTCTCTCTGAATTTCAGACAACCTTGAAACACAGCCGCACAAAAATGATTGAGAAGGCATTTCTCTCAATTTTAGGTCTTAGTAACGATGAGAATTGATATTGGCACCCAGTTGCTGATAAGGGCAATCCGTAAATATAAGCTTGTCGGTTCCGAATAACTGACAGCTCAAATCTTTGTTTAACTCATTTGTCGATTACGAGGCCCGACAATACATTCTCCACCTCCTCCTCGCTCAACCTGGCCTGCTCCAAGTATAGCTCGCCCGTGAATTGATCGTTTAGCCCTTTACGTTCCAAATGAACGATTTCTCCTTCGTTTGCTCCGAATGACTCCATTGCACCTAATAACTCAAAAGTAAACATAAAATACACAATTTACAAGAAAAATAGCAAAGAAAGCATAAACTCTAGATAGTAAATACGGTGTATTCTACACCTATCAACCACACATCTCCACCAATTCCTTGGAGATTTCAACATCCAAGTTAGACAATCCGTGGATGTCCAATTCAATGCTCTTTTGCAACACCACATCAAGTTCATCCTCTTGACTCAATTCCACCATTTGTTGCGCTAATGAACCAACCACATCAATTGAGTAAGAGGAATGCACATCACTTGGGTAGCGCATGGCTTCAAATATGTTGAAGTGTATTATTTCCTTGTCGAATTCCATAGTAAGTGTACCCTTATCAACATCAATCTTCGTCTTTGCATTCTTCATAAATGGCCTCCCAAGAAACAAAGAAGTAGATGATCGGTTCTCATTTTTGTCCATATCTTGCACTAGCACGTCTTCTACAAGTCCCTTAGGATATATGTTAGACTTGTTTGCTAATTGAATAATAACTCTTGTCTCTTTCAAAGGTCCAAGATTCAATGAGTCATATATATCGGCCGACATTACACTAATGGAAGCTCCCAAATCAAGTAAAGCATGCTCAAACCTTTTCTTACCAATAGTAAGTGGCACCGTGAAACCACCGGGATCCGTGCACTTTGTAGGCATCTTCTTTAGTAGCATAGCCGACGCACTCTCGCCAACTTTAGTAATTTCATTATCAAGCAACCTATCCTTCTTTGTGCATAATTCCTTCATGAACTTAGCATACCTTGGCATTGTCTTGATGGCCTCGATAAACGGGATATTGATTTCGATCTTCTTGAAGATATCCATGAGTGCCTTGTCTTGAGCTTCTTTCTTGGACTTAGCAAAACGACTAGGAAAAGGAGGTGGAGTAGTGAAAGTAGGAACCGGTTCCTTGGATTGGTCGGTTGGTGTTGAATTCTCCTTTGGTGCAACTTTCTCCTTGTCTTTGACTAACTCTTCACTAGCTTCTTCATGATGAGGATTCTCCACTTGTCTTCCACTCCTTAAAGTAACTGCATTAACATTCTCCCTTGGGTTCACAAATGGTTGTGAAGGAAGCTTTGTGGATGCTTGAGATTTCAATAGATTCACATTGGTCGCTAATTGTCCCATTTGAGTTTGTAAATCCTTGATGGCCGATTCATTCTTTAGTTGGCTTTGTTGTAACATAGAAGTAAGACCTTGCATGCCTTGCATTAACGCATTGAGCTTGTCATCACTCGAAGAATCACGCTCCTTGACTTGTTGTGGTTGGAATTGTTGTTGAGGTTGGAAAAGTGATTGTTGGAAACCACCTTGTTGTGCAAATGGATTAGGAGCCGCCGCTTGTTTGTTTGCATAACTAAAGTTAGGATGATCCTTCCAACCGGGATTGTAAGTATTGGAATATGGATCGTACCTTGGCCTTTGATTTGGATATAAAGCATTTACTTGCTCGGTCTCATCATCCGGAATATTACCGCGGCCATCCTTTGAATCATTATCTCCATGTTACCCATCATTTGATCAAGATGTGATGATGAATCACTAACTTCATGCACTCGCCTAACCATTGGTTCATATCTTGTGTAGAATTGTTGCGAGTTTGAAGCCATACTTTCAATCAACTCGGTAGCTTGGGTCACCGTCTTGTTCACTAGTGCACCACCACCCGCGGCGTCAAGAAGAGATCTATCACTTGGTTGGAGAGCTTCGTAGAATTATTGGAGTATCATAACGTCACTGAATTGATGATGTGGACAGCTTGCCACCAAACTCTTGTATCGCTCCCAACATTCATACAACGACTCTCCCACATGTTGCTTCAATCCACAAATCTCCTTGCGAATTTGAGTAGCTTTTGATGCGGGAAAATATCTCTCGAGGAAAAGTTTCTTCATCCCATTCCATGTTGTGATACTTTCGGAAGGCAAATAATACAACCATTCCTTAGCATTGCCCGCCAAAGAGAACGGGAAAGCTTTCAACATTGTTCCATCCTCATTAGTCTCCGGTGGAAGCATGGCCATGACTGTGGTATAAAAGTCCATAAGATGTTTGTTTGGATATTCATTCACCATGCCATGAAACTTTGGTAACTCTCTAATCAACCCCGGCTTGATCTCGAAGGTTGGGTTAGTTTGGATACACCATTGTTGTGTATCGAGCTTGTGAGAGGCTAGGTCCTTGAGTGTACGATCAGCCATTGATTCTTCTTCTATGTCTGAATCTGAGAACTCACTTGATGAAGAAGGAGGAAGCGGAGTGTTAACCGCACGAATGAAGTCCTTTAGTTGAGTGCCGGATCGAAAACGTATTGGACTCGGTCTGCCCTCTTTAAGCATTCACCAAAGGTATACTACCAAACAAGATTCTCAAAAACTAAGTTAGTTACGGTATAGAATCTAACAAAGCAAAAAGAAAGCAAAAAGAAAAATAAAAACAACTAAAATCGTCTCATTGCTCCCCAAAGAATGGCGCTAAAATTTGATGCGTGTCGTAACCACAACAAATTAATTAATATTTTTCCACCTAATTAACAAGTAATATAGTGTAGTCAAGTTCGTTCCCACGAGGAGCAAGAGATTTTTAGTTGTAAAAATTGTCACAAATGGGGGGGGTAAAGCAAAAGAAAGTAAATAAAGCAATTAAAAGTTTAGGTCTAAATCAATAAGAGAAGTTAGATCAAGGAATCCTTCTTCGTTGGAAAACAATGAATCAAGTTATGTTCTTTTCTACTTGTTATTAGTCACAGATTATCACCAACCGTAGGTAAAGCAGCTAGATCAGTGCTAAACCCCTAAATCCCTTGTATCACCGGATATGGAAGTTCTCGACTACCGGATTCTATTTACCAAACCACCTAGTAGTAGATCACTCAAGATGTAATTTAAATAAACGCATTAAGATTTATGAACTTATTAGGTTGATATTAGTAGTTAGACTCTTAGATCAAGGTCTACTTGCTAACGTTGTTTTCACACACAATTGCTCCACGGAATCCCTCTGCAAGGTCTCGTGTTTGCTACTTATTTAAGAGTCAAGAAACGATTACTTATCCCCTAACCTTCACTAGCTTTAGATCAATTAACAAATCAATTTAGTTGGCCACCCAAACAATCTATCAATCAATCATGAATGTATAAACATTCCTATTAGTAAAAACAAACGATAATCATGTGAAAAACTTCAAAGTAGAATTGAAAACAAAACTCAAATCATATGTTAAGAACTAGGAATTCATCCTTAATCAATAAGAAAATTATCTACTCATGTTTTTGAAATTCACACAAATAATTAAAAGAAGAATTTTGAAAAGCAAGCAAAAACACAAGTGTTGTGTTTTTAAAAAGGTGTGGAAGTGTGTAGATAACTTCTCTATTTATAGGCTTCAATGCTCTCCAAATCTTCCATGGAATAGAATCCTCATTCCATAGTAACACCACTTTCCCAATTTGAGCCTAATTCCAATTTCAAGTTCAATTCTCCAAAGCCTCCAAATTTTCATCCAATTCCCAAATCTAAGTCTTCACACCATGAGAGAAACTCACACATAATTCTGCAATTTTGGTATGTCGGAAAATTACTGGGATCACCGGAATCCGGCCAGAAAAGTCACCGCCGGTCACCTGAAAGTTCTTTTGGTTAACAGAACATTCCGTCAGTCCACCGTCAAATATAACAGTCAAGATGGTCTTCAGTTAGTCCACTGGGTCCAAGAGGAGGGTATCCAGACACCGAGTCAGCATCTTACTCGGCTGACTGGTCTTATTCAGCTGAGTTGGATCGGTTGCTGGATCGTTGATCGGCAGTACGAGTTGACTCACTGGAGTAGAAATTTCGCCGAGTTCCGTTTATTTTCAGTACTTTCTCAGGCCAAGTTCAGGACATTACTTCTTGTCTTCATACCTATTAAGAACCTAGCATACATCTAACATTCCTTGCAATCATTCGTACACAGTATCCTTGATACCAACTCATTCTGCTTTGTTCTTCCTGAATCCGAACCACCAACAAAAACCCATCTCCTATTCGATCTTCTTTCATTCACTGCTTCAGCTTCATATACCTGTTCTTCGCCTAATTCATCAAACCCATCTTGAATTCATCACCAGAACCCCATTAATTCTTCTTATTTCCTGAGTTTCTTCATAACACCAACAACGACTCAAACTCCACTAATAATCATCAGCTCTTCTCAGGCTCAATCTCAGATCCGTGATTTAGCAGAAACAACATATCTTACCACCAACAACCACAACTTGTAATCCCTGTCTTGATTTCCAGCCACAAAACCCATTTAATATCCATCTTTATAGCAACAACATCTTCATCAGTTCTTCACCAACCCATTAATCCTTCTCGAATTCCTCTTATTTCACATCATCCATAGCAACAGCTCAAATTATCATCTTCTCTGGATCTCGAACCTCAAAGAAGCAGCCATCAACATCACCTCCAATTCTTTCGAAATCAACAGCCACAACCTATCTGTTCTTCATCAATTTGTGATTCAAATCCATTTCAATCTCTCGCCCATTCTGTAGTTCTAGTAATCCATGTCTGCTTCAATTTTTTTTTAATTTCTCAGAATGTTTCGATCTGGAATTAACAGCGCATCACTGCTGTTATTTCGTTCTTTCTCAATTTCAGGTGAGAATGAATAAAATGAAGAGTAAAGTATCTCTCGATTTAGGGTAGGGGTATGAGAGATGGGTCTGGATCCGGGTATTATTATGGGCCACTCAATCACATCCCCAACTAGCTTAATACATAGGTGTCATAAGTGCCTAACCTGGATGCCTTTAACATTTGAATGGGTTTCCCCTTATCCTTAGCTGAGCTGTCTTTAATGCTTCTCCAAAAGAGTTGCCCCTTAACCATGACTTGGATCCATATAGTGTTCTCCTTGAAATGACAATTTTGTTTTTTTTGCTCAAATTGGGTGATTTCTTCTTCTTTTTCTCCGTGCGACTCCCGAGTACCTAATACCTCAAAACACACGTAAAGTACATAATTTACAAGAAAAATAGCAAAGAAAGCATAAACTCTAGAGAGTAAATACGGTGTATTCTACACCTATCAAGCAACTACCCAAACACGCAGCGCCAGCCCAGACAACCCCATCCCGGAAATCCACGGCTAAAACTCCTGAAGCTGGGGATGCTCCAGACTTCCCATTTCCAATAGACGAAGTCATTGAACTACTGGAAGCATGGATTCAAGATGATGCAATAAAGCTACCTCCTCTTAGGCGTCCACCAACGGAAGAAGAAATGGCGAATCCCAAATACCGTCGTTATCATAGGTTTGTCAATCACCCAACCAGTGACTGCAACAAGTTGAAGCGCATTTTCAAAGAGAAGGTGGATGCAGGAGAACTTCAACTTGGAAACGAAGGAGTCAACAAAGACTCCCTTCCTGTCAGGAGTTGCATGATTTCTGAGGACTCTGTTCACAAGACTGTGTAGTCTATGATGCAACGGTTGTGTGAAATTCTGTATTTCTCTAAGGCACAGCGTGAAGACATGTTTGGGGCTCTTAACCGTTTCGTATCGGGAAAGCGTCTGTTTCCAATTAAGGAAGTTGCTCCTGGGCCTCAATCCTTCTTAAGAAATGCGAGATGTAACTGGGGATTCCTAACCGTCGCTCGCTTGAAGGATGTTGAGTTCGACAATGTGCTGATTAATGTAGTATCTGTTTTCAAAATCATCACCGTCAAGGCCCTGAAAGCCGCAAAGATCTCAAAGCAAGATGTTGTTCATTGCCCAACCACAATTAAAAAGTTCTGAAAGAGAGTCCAGAGACACTTATGGGTACACCGACCTCGAGATCAAGATAGGAGACGCTCTGAGATGCGGTAAGTTTCATATTGTGAAAGATTACCCGAACTATGATATGATTCTGGGGCGCTCATGGGTGCACGATAACAAAGAAAAGTTAGGAGTGTGTCCTTTGCCAGTGTCTATACCTGAGAGGATCTCCAACAAGCCACCCAATGCCGAAGACTATCTGCTGTCGTATCAAATCACTCACAAATATGACGCAATTACCTGGAGAGAGCCCGTCAGCATACGTTAGAAGATTCCGAACCCAAGTAAGTCTCATCGAACAACCCTTTTTGCAACCAGTCACTCCTCCTTCTGATAAGTTTCTGGGACTCTCTCGAATCAACAACCCAGCCGCCACTAGGAGATGTGAATGGGATTCTGGTCCTTTCAAACGCTTTTTCAAAAGTTTAGAAGCTGTCACGATTAAAGATGACAAGCCCAAGGACCAAGTAGTTGTGCAATGCCCAAACCCATTTCAAATTGAAGATATGGTAACAAAGGCGACCGCGTTCCAAGTTGGGGATGTGACAGTGAAAATGACCGCTCAGTCTGATTGACCTACGGAAAATGAAGATAATCCATACCTGGTGGAAGATGTTATCTTAGGCGGTTACTGCAAGCTCATTAATGCTGACAAACTGGAAGGCGTGACGATTCACTCACGATGGCTCAAACCCCACAATACCTAAAAAACGTTGTGCTACCATCTCCTCCAGCGTTCTCCATACTTAAAACGCTATGCTACCTTCTCCTCCAGCGTTCACTTTTCCCCCAGTAATTTCCTTTTTCATGCAATATTTGTAATCCCTCCAAAATGATTGCACTGCTTGGATTCATAATTAGGGTTTCATTATTAAATCAAAATATTATTTCCTTTTAGAAATCTCCTTGCCCCTGAATCGTGACGCAAAGTCTTGAGCAAACCTAAACCCTCATTACCCACCAGTTCAAATTAGAAATACAAAACCCTAAAGAGAAACATCTTATATCTTTCGAGAAATATCGAAGGCCTACATACAGGAAGAAAAGGGCAAAGGGGATTCGTATGGTAAGGGGAACGATCTACTCCAATAATGAAGCAAGCAACGTCACCACAATAGGATTTGTGAAACTCTGCCTACTGGGAAACAAGTTTGTGGTTAATTTTGGTTTCCATTATCGCATCCTCCTTCATTGTTTAGAATCATGAGCAATCATCACAAAGACAACACACATTAAACGCATCACGGGTTATATGAGTGAATTGATGAAATTGAGTGATTCTACTATGACCCTACTGAAGAGCGTCACAATTGGGTCTCAAGATAATGCGAATAGAAGAACTGTTGTTTAATTAAACCTATGCTCAGTCGCTGATGAGCATAAAAAGGAATGTCTACAAACTATGAAAGCGTCCAACAAAGAACAAAAACAACAAAGGGAAATCTAGTCATTGAGAGGATCAACGGTATTTTCAGAAGCTGTTGGAACTACTGCAACGCCTTAATCACAAGCCAATAACGCATCCTCCAAGGAAGCTGCATCGATTTCTCCTTTTGATGCCGCTGCGATGCCTTCCTTAATAGTTGCTTCATTATTCCTTCCACCACCGACATCCTTGGGGCCGCTTCAACATCTTCATCCTTGGAAGCTGCTTCAACATCCTCTTCAGATGCCGCTACCATGATCTCCTCAGCAGCCACTTCAGTGTTCCCTCCGGTGATTGCTTCAATACCCTCCACGGAATATACTTTGACCTCTCCCTCAAGAACTGCCCCAACAACCTTCTGAGGATACTCTGGTTTGTCCATATCAGAATCGAGGATGATGACTCCGTTACAGACAGGGTAATCATACTTGTTTTCACCGGAAGTCCGCTGATGCTCGATCCTTTGCCGCTTTAGCCGAGCTGCAAACCTTTCAGCTCTCGCACTCGGCAGCTGAGAAGCTTCGCCGCGCCTCCATTATTCCTCCATGCCGACCGAAGCCAAGAAAGCCTGAACACGCTCCCGAACGAAACGTAGTTGCAGAAGACACATACCCTGTATGGCACGATCAACTTCACGAAATGGAGGATCTATTTTGGCCATCACCTCCTCGAATGCGCTAGCCTCAGGTTTGTAGACTTCGAATCTCTTCTCTGGAGAAGTAAAAGAGTAATCATCACCAGCAGTTCCCATCATACACTGCAAAAAGGGACGTTATGATCATACCGACAGCTGGTAAATAAAATCGTTATTATCAATCAAAATCTGCACAATGAACAAAGAGAAAGACCTGGAATGAGGAAGATAAGCAATCCTGTGATGAGAAAAGTCTCCGGCGTCTTCTTTATATTCTACAAATCAGCAAGATCCTGGGAAGAAAAGGAGTCTCTACTTTCCGTGTATAAAGGCTCCAGATACGGGATAAAAATCAAGTAGATACTTATCTATCTGATGATAACCGACGTGCGAAGGAAACATGCCCTACTCAAGAACCGAGCCAGCCTCTATCCTGGTAATGTGCATCGACCTTGTCTTGTGAATTTCTTTGTCTGTCACCATCTAGTGCTTACCCCGCAACAATGTCACCGTTACGTGCTAAGCAGGGGACTTAATGTTGATGGTGATTTTTAGTTTAGGGTCAAAATCGTCAAATCCTGTATTTAATGCGTTGTCATCCTGCAAAGGAGTAAATGCCATTTAAAAGTAATGAGTGTTTAAGCCTATTTACTTATACATGTATCGAGTAATTCGATATATTTATGAAATTTATCAGAATGGTGCATCAATCCCAGATATCTTATAAATTTCAACCTATCGCGTTAGTTATTAATGCATGACTCGCCTAGTATTTTCCGTGTTATGTTCTCAGCAAAACTCTCATTATTGACATGATATGACGATGGATTGTTCACTCTCATCAGAGTAGCATGAATCTCACGAAGTGTCAGTACTGAGATCTGCATGAAAATACCCCACATGCTATATCACTCTCTGAAAAAGAGAATCTCATATCAACACACACTTTTGAGTTATCTCAATCGCGCTTGAATTCCCTGAAGGAAAATCTAGATTGATTATATCAGTCTCAGAAACGATCACGGACACACAATTTGGCCGCATAATTCAACAAACCTAGATCACTCCTGGCAGAACTATGTAATTCTTTGCATTGGCCGATTGTGGGCCTGGCGTTCCAACCGGTCGGACCATGCCTAAGTACATCTCAACGTTGTCAAACGCAAACCCTAAGTAGGGTGGTCGCGTTGTTTGGAAGAAGCTCGCACGAACTAGGCTGTTCAAAACGGTCTTAGAAGCATCACGAACGTCCAACTTTTCCAGCCTGGTTGGACGGCTTGAACCCTCCTATGAACAGTTAGGGAAGCGCAAACATGATCGTCAGTGGGCCCACTAGTGCCCTAGTCGATCGACTCGCATGAAGCAAACCTATAAGGTGCTCAATCACTTACCCAAACATGGACATTCACGCTGCATAACTTAAACGAATTGAGACCAACAAAAACGGTCTCAGAACGTGTCACGACCGTCCAACTTAGCCGGCCAAGTTGTACGGATTGGATCGCATTTAGAGTAATCAAAGAGATGCCGATGTGTTTACCATCGGCCCAAGCTCTCCCTTGGTCGATCGACCTGTCCCTAACGGGACCAAAGCACATCAAATCGCTCACCCAAACTAGGATGATCGCGCAGCTTTGAAAACCCAAAACTGAATAAGCGGTATTATACAACTGCCGCTAATCAATCGTATCCGTCCAACTTCGCTAGCTTAGTTGGACGGCTTAGATCGTGTAGGAGATGCCAACGTGTTCACCATCGAACCAACTCCACGCATGACCGATAGACTTGCTCATAGCAAGTCCAAAGCACACCAAATCGTTTACCAAAATTAGCTTGCACGCTACTTTGAAAAACCTAAATTACGTTTGCGGCATTGAGCAACTGCCGCAATCGATCACGGCCATCCGACTTCGCCAACCGAATTGAGTGGCTTAGAATTAATTTTAGGAGGCCCAGGGGATGTCAGCATGCTCGTCGGCAACCCACCTTCATACATAGTCGATCGACCTACCCAAAACGCGCATGCGGCGCCTTAAATCGCCCACTCAAAAGGGAGTTGGTCGATCGACCTCCAAACCCTAAAAACGCGCATGCGACGGGTCCCACGACTTGACCCACTTATTCGAGACATCAAACATGTCACAAACTTGGGGATGCTTACTGGGGTATTGGTCTGGCGGTTTACAGCGTGCGGCGTGCAACGCGCCAATTACGAAACGTGTTAGGAGGCATGGAAGGTTAACGATGATGAGGGAAGTGGGCAAAGGCGTGATCGTGTGACAATCACTTACACGATCCCACTACTCCATCAATCAACTTCCTCCACTTCCTACGAGATTAAGATTGCGCTCAAATGACTTGTATAAATAGGTTCTTCAACCTATCTTCAAACGGACAAAAAAAACCAAGTTGTTGTTAACACCGTATCCAGAAACACCAAGAACTGATAGCTTACATTGTGCAAGCCAGTTCCACATTCTGATACAAGTCATAAACAGCCAACACCTTCACAATCTCAAACACCTTCTCCGCTTCCCTCCCTAAGATCAACCCTTCTCCTTCACCTTGTGACCGAATTGAATCTGGAACGACCATTTCTTGGTTTAGGCCAGAGTCTTACAGATTGATTTCTCGAACCTAAAAGCATTCCCGTGCAGTGTATTTGTTTAGGGTTTGAATTCGTTTATCATCAACACACCCCAAATTACCAAAAATAGCAGATTCAGTTTTTACCCATACACAACTATAAGGATCTAAAGACGAGCTGAGTATCAATCTAAACCGAATAGGTGTTATATGAATCTAAGGAATCCAATTCATTCTAATCACCACCAATTCACAATAGTTTTTTTTTTTTTTTTTTTTTTTTTTTCTCTATCTACTCAGAAAAGATATTTAAAAAAGACTGAATTAATGGAGAAGTTTTCTATCAGGTTGGATAAAAAACCAAGGTATTCAAACACTTAGCATAAATAACATAAACAGAGAATCGGGAGCAGATCATTATCACGAGAGATTAAATCCTACCAAAAAAGCAGCGCTACATTGCTATAAGTTAACAGAGCAGACATGGAAAAACAAACATAAGTACCAGAAATTTTAGGAAAGTATAATTTGTTAAACAGAGAAGAGGGAGCCAGAAAGAGATAGAACAACTTCTTTAGGTAATGTATAGATCGGAGAGAATCATTAGAGCATTGAGCGAGATGGACCGAGCTGCTGAAGGAGACCGATTTGTAGCAGGATCAGGATTTCATTGATGGATATTACTCCATTTTTGAGTTTGTAACGGCTAGTTTTGAGGAGAAAGGGAGGAGCATAAAATAAGGTTGTAAGTATACCAGTTCTGTTCTACATAAATGGTCGACCATTACTCGTTTTGGAAGAAACGGCCAATCATTGCTCGTTTCCGTTATCTTGATCGGTCAATCACAAAAAAACCGGACAATGGTTTTCCGTTTTATGAATAGGTATACGAAGAAATGGTTTCTCCATAGTTTCTCTTCTTCAAGATTTCCTTTGTTCGTTCTTCGGTGGAGTGAAAGAAAAATGAATTCGTAATCAAGTTGCATGCTACTACTTGTTATAATTCCTTCACTGAGTTTGTTTTTGAGGGTTTTAGTTATTATTCCAAAAGTTTTTGAGGAGTTCCATCTACTCTAGAATCAAAAGTAAGTTTTAATAAACCTAAAACCTAATTTATTTATTTTTGTTGAATCGATATAATTATGAATTTATCTGTTTACTTCTTTTATAATATCATACAGAGCTTGTGGTTGGTAATCTAGCAACAAGTTGGGCTCAAACACCTCTTTGAATTGCAACATCTAATCTAGAAAAAATAAAACTACCTAAGCCGCTACTGGCGTCATTGCTCACCAAGCAATTCCGTAGACGCTTGAAAAAAACAAGAGTATCCTCGCCAAGTTCCCCTAAAGTAGAGAAAGCCAACACCTAACCCAAAACCATGTGCAGCACACTTGTCCAAATATTTGGCACGTTTGCGAGAAACGGACCCAAAAATAGCCTTCCCATGGGAAAATGAGCGAACCCCATCACCAGTGAATGGAGAGACACCTGTGACATCCATACAAACATCTTGCCCATTTTCCCAGTTAAGAACAAGAATATCAGTAGGCTTAAGATCTCTACCATCATCTGACCAAAGACCAAGGGAAACCTCTTTGCGCGTAGGTACATTGGCTTTGTAACAAATGTCGAAGACAACATCACGAAAAACATCGTGGCGAAACTTGTATCCAATATAATTATTGTTAGGATTTTTGATAAACATGCCAAAATTTGATTACATGTTCATAGTAATAAAATGATAGTTATAACCAACTGGCATTAGCCAAGTTGGCTAGGGTTTGGACTCCCAACCTATAGGTTGCGGGTTCAATTCCCGTTTCTGATCGATCAAAATAAAATAAAATAATAGTTATAATCCTAGTGATTATGCTAGTGAAATTCTCATATGTTTTATGTTGTTGTTGCTAATTTACAATTATTGATGGTATTGAATGTTTGATGCATTTTGAAATATTATGGTGATGATGAATTAGCTTTGTTGAAATATTTTTCATGGTTATTTATTTAGCTACTATTTGATTGCAATTTTGCTATTGTTCTTAGTTGCAGCATGGATTTAAGAAGATATATGTCAATTAAGTACAACGTTCCATTTGAGATGATTCTAATGATGAAGAGACAAATGAAAATCTTCTCATCCTTCATCAGGTGATGCAATAAGCTTCACATGGTTTATTAACCAGTTGTTTATGGGTGAAAATTACTCCTGCAGAATTTGGTAATTTGGGGTGTGGATGAGGAATGAATCTAAACCTTAAACAAATGCACTGCGCGGTGAGTGCTTTTAGATTCGAGAGATCAATCTGTGCAAGTCAGGCCTAAACCAAGAAATGGCCATTCCAGGACTTGTTTCGGTCACAAAGTGAAGGAGATGGGGTTGATCTTAGGGAGGGAAGCGAAGAAGGTGTTGAGATTGTGAAGGTGTTGGCTTGCTTATGACTTGTAACAGAAAGGTGAGCGGGCTTGTGATTGATGCAAGCAGGCTCTGGGTGTTTGAATACGTTTTGTATTAACACTTGGTTTTTCTGTCTCGTCTGAACTTGTGTTGTTGTTTGAAATAGGGCGGAGAACCTATTTATACAAGTCATTGAGCCTTATTCACGTCTCTCGTGGGAAGTGGAGGAAGTGGAGTGATGGAGTAGTGGAGTTGTGCGTCGGTGCCACTCGACCAGTCTTGCCCACTTCTCATGTTCATCTCTAACCGTCCATGACTTCCTGACACGTTCTTGTGATGGCGCGTTGCACGCTGCACGCTGTAAAACGCCAGACCAATACCCCAGTATGTATCCCCCCAGTTTGTGACATGATTGATGTCTGGAATGTGTGGATCGTGAATCCACGAAAGATAGCATGTAATGCTGAATTGGATAATCTGCGTTATTCGGGGAAGTCGATACTTGTGAAGTATCGTGTGTATTTTATGCAGTCTTTGCATTATGGTGTGGTAAAGTGATGGGTAATGACGCCTCACTAACCAAATAACTCGACCGAGGGTTGTATAACCAAGATGGTGAAGTTGGACGGATGAGATGATCTTTGAGACACTCATCTGCGGCCCAGTTAATGAATATTAGGGTTTTTTGAAGAGGTGCGCAAGCATTACTCTTCACTTGGTCAGCTCGAGCATGGAAAGGGATTTGGAGAGGACCGACCGGGCATGTGTGTAGACGAAGCATGCCGGTGTGCATGTCCATACCTCATTTGTCCCATGAAGGCGCGATCTAGGCCACTCAATTTGGCCAGGTAAAGTTGAGTGGTTGAGATCGGTTTCGGCAAAATCCATTGCCGCAAAGGAGTTGGAAACCGCGTGACATCCCTAGTTTGGGCACGCGTTTCAAGACGACCCATCTTGGTCGGTCTTGGTCGATCATACCAGCGTGTAGGTGGTAGGCTGGTGTTCACACCTATACCTGACTATCCCATGAAAACGTGATCTAAGCCACTCAAATCATCCGGTGAAGTTGAGTGGTCGAGATCAGTTTGCAATTTGGGAAGTGTAACCACGCAAGTATGGGTGGACGGTTTGGGATATCCAGGCATGGTATGCCTTGGCCGATCACATGAGGAGGTAGGTGGGCCCACGGTGGTCATCTTTGGTATGGCCAGGACTGCTAATCTGTCTGTGACCCTCCATTCGTGTCGGAGAAGATGATGACGCGCGTGATGGCTTGAAACCCTAATTTTGGCTTTCAAAGCCGTGCGCCATGCTCTCTTTGGGCGTTTAATTTGTTGCAACCAAGTATGGTTGGTCTTGTGGAGATTGGTCAAGTGTGTAGCGCCCACGGTGATCGTGTTGACATGCTCTGGGCCCTTTGAGTCTACATCTACACCCTCCATATATACCCTGCGAAGATGGATGGTTGAGACTGTTTTGCGACACATGTAATATGCCGCAAACCCTAATTTAGGGTTTTAGTCCATAATTCTTGGTATGAACGGTTTCTTGGCAAGCTAGGCCAATGACCAGACCATGCGGGAGTCGGCCGTGGGTATTCCATACCTGCTTGGGGTGATGGAATTGATTTAGGGTCATCCAATCATCCTTATGGAGTTGGATGATGCGATCGAATCATATCCCGGCCCGATCGGTCAGTCCGGATGCTCAATCGGGCTAGTATAACGCACCGAGAGGGCTCAATCGGGCTAGTATAACACACAGAGTCGGCACATGCGGGTATTTAGTACATGGTTTCATTATAGTGCTTGGAGGTTTGTGTTAGTACAGCAGAGTAACACTCGGTCGTCATGCCACACCGATAATGAGTCTTTGAAATACAAGGGTGATATGAAATTCACGGGGAAGGGATTGTTGCTACATGCTCCAACCTGGAGGAATTTCATGTATTCACAGAATGGGATTGTTGCTACATGCTCCATTCTTGGTGAATTAAGTGAGGAGTATCAACACTTATAAATGGCTTTATCTTTTACAAGATGTCGAGCGCATGATTTTTTCGGTTTTACAAATTTAACCTTAACGAAAATCCACCATCAACATTAAGTCCCCTGCCTGGCACATAATGGTTACACTATTGTGTGGTAGGCATGAGATGGTGACATACATATATCTTGAAATGACCAGGCTAAAGTAGATACATATTTCTAGGATAGTCGGCGTTGCCACAGGCTGGTTGGTTACGATTAAGGATGCGAAGGAAACAGGACTTGATCTGGTGAGTCGCTTTGGTTCCTCTTGTACATATTTGAGCTCAGCCGCTTCTTCAGGTGTACTTCCTTCATCATACATGGCTTTCCTCAGGTATATCTGATAAGCCTCGTCGATTGTTATCCCGAATTAGCAGCCTTCATAGGTGGCAAGTAAAGACTTCTTTTCCTTCTGGGATTCTTTCTACTTGTGAGATTATAAAGAATCATCTCTCGCGGTCGTTTATTCTACATCTCATGGTATTGTTCTGATCTTCTGATTGACTGATCGATTGATTTGATTTTTGATGATTTCTTTTTTTTGTGCGCTCATAACCTCATCTCCTTTGCGCTTTATCATGGAAGCGGTGACGATCATTCTGTTGCTTCCCCGGAAAGAAGTTTGAAGTTGACAAGCCCGAAAACCGTGCACACAAAGATGTAATGGCTAAGATCGATCTTAGCTTCGAAGTCGGTCGTGCTATACATGAGATGTCCATTTCACACCTTCGTATTGCAAGAGGACGTATCATGCACTTTCAGCTGCGATTGACATGGAGGAGCGGTGGAGGCGTGAGGAAATGTTGCGGACACTAGTAAAGCGCAAGAGCGCAGAGAGATTTGCAGGCGCGGTTGAAGAGGCGGAGAGTTGAGCATGAACGACCTCCGAATGAAGGCAAGTGTGATTACCGGTTCGGGACGGCGTGATAATTCTTGACTCAGGCACGAGAGGAACTGAACACACCAAAGCAATTGGTACGGCTCCTAATGTTGATGCGATTTTTAATGCTCCATTGGTGATGTTGGGATGGAGTGTCTTCTTTGGAGATGCTCGATGCGGAAGTTGAGGTAGATTCGAAGGGAGGAGTATCAACAGGTGATGGCGCTGAGCGAGAACTGTGATGGTGCGGCGATGTCGATCCTCTTGACGACTAAAACCTCTTTTCTTTTTCTTCTTTCCAAGTATATTTTGTACACTCGAACATCTTCCTTGTACTCGGTGGCGGCCGGGTTCAAGGCTTTTCTTCCATTTGATTGTTTGAATAAAGTTTTCTTTTATAACCCTTTGTCAAGATTGCAACCGAACCTTCTCAGGCGCAAGGGTGCGCCTTCACACATAATTCTTAGTGATAAAAGAAACAATATTATAATGGAATATCCACGGACATGTGCTCCTGATGCAAGATCTTCCTGGCTTTGCTGGGGCGGATGTCTCAAATCATTTTCCTTTTGTGCACATGTTCTATTTCTTTCTTCCCATGAGATGTTTGCTTAGGGTTTCCTTTCTTGCTTAGTGTGTTGATTTAGGCCGACTCAGGGGTAGAGAGGTTCTCAAATGGAAATAATACTTCAATTAAATTGAGAATTGAAAATTGGAACCCTAACTGTGAATGCAAGTATTGCAATCATTTTACGGAGGAATTACAAGTATGACATGAAATCGTAAAAGGAAACACGCTGGAAAAATAGCACAGCGTTTTAAAGAGTGGAGGATGCTGGAAAGTGATAGCACAGTATCTTAAGTTCGGTAGGGTTTGAGCCATCGTGAGTGAATTATTATGCCCTCTAGTTTATCGGCGTTGATGAGTTTGCGGTAGCCGCCTGGGATAACATCCTGCTGCAGTGCGGTTCATCTTCTCTTTCGGTGGCGAGTCGGGTGGAGTGGTCATCTTCACCGTCACGCTCCCAACATTGAACGTAGTCGCCTTCGTCACCAGTCTCCAATTCCAAACGGGTTTGGTCGTGCGAATACTTGGACCTTGGCCTCATCGTCTTTGACCAAAACATCTTCCACGCTCTGATAAACGCTTGAAAGGGGCCGGCCTCCCATTCACATCTCTTAGCCGGGTTGGTTTGTTGATTGGAGCCGAGTCCCAGGACTTGTCGAGAATGAGGGCGGTAGGTTGCAAAGAGAGTTGTGTGGTGAGACTTACTTGACATCGGGACCTTTCAATGTATGCCGACAGGCTCTCCCAGGAAGTTATGTCACATCGGCACGTTCTTGGTGCGGCGACAAACAATCATCGAGGAGGTCCCGAAGGCGTGTTGGAGATTCTTTCGAGTCTTAAACCCGGTAGAGGACAGACTTCAGTATGGCTTTGTTGTCCTGCATCCAAGAGCGCCCTAGGATCATGTCGTAGTTGGGATGATCTTTGACTATGTATAACTTTGCTTGCGTCGAGGCATCACCCAATTTGACTTCAAGATCAATGTATCCATATGCATCTCTAAGCTCTCCTGCTGAATCTTTAACTAAAGTTGGGTGACGAGTAGCTTCCTGCTTCAAAATCTTTGCCGCTCTCAAGGTCTTGACAGTAATGATGTTAAATTCGAAAGCCGTATCAATCAACACGCTATCGAATTCAACGTTTCTCAAGCGAGTGACGGTTAGGAGTCCCCGATTTCCATTGCTCATGTCTTTTAGGAAAAGATGGGGTTCTGGGCCGCTCTTTGGATGCAAACGCCTACGACATAAAGTGGTTGAGGGCCGCAAATATGTCTTGACGCTCCTTTGGAGAAGTACAAGATTTCACATATGTGCTCCATCATAGATTGTGCGGTCTTGCGAGCAGAATCCCCGAGAAATCATGCGGTTCTGATAGGTAGAGGTCTCTATGAACACCTTCGTTTCCAAAGTGGAGTTCCCTGTCTCTACCTTTTCCCTGAATATTTGTTTCAACTTTGTTGCAATCTTTGGTTGGATGATGGGCGAACTGTGGTAGCAACAATATACGGGATATGTCATTTCTTCCTCGGTTGGAGGACGTCGATAGGGCAGCTTTACGGCGTCGTCTTGGATCCACGCTTCCAAGAGCTCTATCACTTCATTCATGGGAAAAGGAAAACCCGTGTCTTTAGTGTTTTGTGCAGGAGTTTTATCTGCTCCTTTTCGAGACGAAGTCTTGTGTGCCGGGGATGTCCGCTTGGTTTGTTGTTCCGTCACTGGAGCTTTCCTTTTCTCTCCTCCGCCCACTACACTCACAGAAGGACCGGTGTTGTATTGCTTGTTCGTGAGGCGCCTGCTCCCTCGACTTTCACGTGAATCTTCACTTCGAACAACTCTGGTTCTTTCTAGTAGTGTCGGTGCGATTGTTCTTTGAACGTTTTGCGACCTCGTGGAGTTCGAGAACGTTTTAAAGCCTGGTTCTCTAACAGAGCGCGGTATATGGGTATCATCCCGTTGATGCACAACTCCACCAATTGTCGTTCGGTGACGTTCGGGTCATGACAATCCAGCGCTTGAGTTCTGAATCTTTTGACGAAGTCGTTAGGATGCTCGTTGTTCCGCTGAAGAATTCTTCCTAGATCTGAAAAGGTGATTTGTTCAGACACGAAGAAATACTTTCTGTAGAAAGCACTGACCATCTCGCTCCATTGGATATGTTGTTAGGTGCGATGTTGTTGTACCAGTGTATTCCCTCCCAAGTAAGTGATTTGAGAATTCTTTCGGCGCGAGAACATGATTGTATTCATGTTCCCCAAGGATTCAAGAATCGAGAGACATGTTCACGAGCATTACCCCGCCGTCGTAGAGGGAGAACGGGGAGAGATGTAACCTCTTGGAAAGGGATTCGTTGCATATCTTGAGGGTATGGAGGTTAGTGTTGGTGTGCATCCGTCATATTTCCTTTGCCTCGGCTTTGAAGGAGTCGTTCTAGATCCTCACGTGTGATGAAGTTGGGTGTCTGGTCCCTTTCTCTTGAACATTCAGGAGCAACACGAGCTTCGTCCGAGTGGAAACGCCCTGCTCGGGTGAATTGAAGGCATCTCTTGTTGGCTCCAAAGATTGACGTGAATCTGCGGCAATTGTTCGATCAAGGTCTTGAGGAAAGTGAGTACCTCCTTCTGAGTTGCGGCCATATCTGTTTGAGTCTTAGCAAGAACTTCCTGTTTCTCCATCAAGTCTGCAACGGTAATAGACGGTGGTCCTCCTCTTGTGCCTCCCGGCATTTCCTCGTCTGATGGGGAGTGAAAGTTGTTGCTCACGGTGACCACCGGAGGTGTTACACTTGAGGAGATGCCTGGGATTTGTGGCTGCTCGCTCTGCAGTGATGGGGGTGTTACACCTCTTGGGATGTCTCTGCTCGCTCCGCTAATGTTGGTGATAGAGGTAACGGCTCCTCGAGATGTGTTGGCTACGGTAGCTCCACTGACAGGTACTTCGACACCAGGATTGGTACCCACACTAGCCCCATCAGAGCTGATTGCTGATCCAGACCTTAATTCCACCATCTTGAAATGAAATGAATTGTTGATTGAATTGATTCTAAGATCTACCCTTTTGAAATTGATAAAATTGAATCGAATTTCGAAGAAATTGACTTTACAACCGAGAGATTAATCTCCCACTGTGGTCGCCAATTGTTTATGGGTGAAAATTACTCCTGCGGAATTTGGTAATTTGGGGTGTGGATGAGGAATGAATCTAAACCTTAAACAAATGCATCTTTGCGCGGTGAGTTCTTGTAGATTCGAGAGATCAATCATGCAAGTCCGGCCTAAACCAAGAAATGGCCGTTCCAGGACTTGTTTCGGTCACAAAGTGAAGGAGATGGGGTTGATCTTAGGGAGGGAAGCGAAGAAGGTGTTGAGATTGTGAAGGTATTGGCTTGCTTATGACTTGTAAAAGGTGAGCGGGCTTGTGATTGATGCAAGCAAGCTCGGGTGTTTGAATACGTTTTGTATTAACACTTGGTTTTGTCTCAAATGCGGACTTGTGTTGTTGTTTGAAATAGGGCGGAGAACCTATTTATACAAGTCATTGAGCCTTATTCACGTCTCTCGTGGGAAGTGGAGGAAGTGGAGTGATGGAGTAGTGGAGTTGTGCGTCGGTGCCACACGACCAGTCTTGCCCACTTCTCCTGTTCATCTCTAACCGTCCATGACTTCCCTGACACGTTCTTGTGATGGCGCGTTGCACTGCTGCACGCTGTAAACCACCAGACCAATACCCCGGTATGTATCCCCCAGTTTGTGACATGATTGATGTCTGGAATGTGTGGATCGTGAATCCACGAAAGATAGCATGTAATGCTGAATTGGATAACTGCGTTATTTAGGAAGTCGATATTTGTGAAGTATCGTGTGTATTTTATGCAGGTACTGCATTATGGTATGGTAAAGTGATGGGTAATGACGCCTCACTAACCAAATAACTCCTGACCAGGGTTGTATAACCAAGCTGGTGAATTTGGACGGATGAGATGATCTTTGAGACACTCATCTGCGACCGTTAATGAATATTAGGGTTTTTGAAGAGGTGCACAAGCATTACTCTTGACTTGGTCGAAACCAGAGCATGGAAAGGGATTTGGAGAGGACCGACCGGGCATGTGTGTAGACAACATGCCGGTGTGCACGTTCATACCTCACTTGTCCCATGAAGGAAGATCTAGGCCACTCAATTTGGCCAGGTAAAGTTGAGTGGTTGAGATCGGTTTGCGGCAAATCCATTGCCGCAAAGGAGTTGGAAACCGCGTGACATCCCTAGTTTGGGCACGCGTTTCAAGACGACCCATCTTGGTCGGTCTTGGTCGATCATACCAGCGTGTAGGTGGTAGGCTGGTGTTCACACCTATACCGACTATCCCATGAAAACGTGATATAAGCCACTCAAATCGTCCGTTGAAGTTGAGTGGTCGAGATCGGTTTGCAATTTGGGAAGTGTAACCACGCAAGTTTGGGTGGACGGTTTGGGATAGCCGGGCATGGTATGCCTTGGCCGATCATATGAGGAGGTAGGTGGGCCCATGGTGGTCATCTTTGGTATGGCCGGACACTGTAATCTAATCTGTGACCCTCCATTCGTGCTTAGGAGAATATGGACGCGCGTGATGGCTTGAAACCCTAATTTTGGCTTTCAAAGCCGTGCGCCATGCTCTCTTTGGGCGTCTTTAATTTGTTGCAACCAAGTATGGTTGGTCTTGACCGATTGGTCAAGTGTGTAGGAGGGCCCACGGTGATCGTGTTGACATGCTCTGGGCCCTTTGAGTCTACATCTACACCCTCCATCTATACCTGCGAAGATGGATGGTTGAGACTTTTTGCGACACATGTAATATCACCGCAAACCCTAATTTAGGGTTTTCCCGTCCATAATGCTTGGTATGAACGGTTTGTTGGCAAGCTAGGCCAATGACCGACCATGCGGTGTCGGCCGTGGGTATTCCATACCCGTGGGGTGATGGAATTGATGCGGGTCATCCAATCATGCTTATGGAGTTGGATGACTGCGATCGAATCATATCCGGACTGATACGGTCGGTCCGGATGCTCAATCGGGCTAGTATAACACACCGAGAGGGGCTCAATCGGGCTAGTATAACACACCGAGAGTCACTGTCACGGGTATTTCGTACATGGTTTCATTATAGTGCTTGGAGGTTCGTGTTACTGCTGTGAAGAGTAACACTCAGTCGTCATGCCACACCGATAATGAGTCTTGGAAATACCAGGCGGATATGAAATTCACAGGAAGGGATTGTTGCTACATGCTCCAACCTGGAGGAATTTCATGTATTCACAGAATGGGATTGTTGCTACATGCTCCATTCTTGGTGAATTAAGTGAGGGAGTATCCAACACTTATAAATGGCTTTATCTTTTACAAGATGTCAGCGCATGATTTTTTCGGTTTTACAAATTTAACCTTAAACGAAAATCCACCATCAACACCAGTAACGTAGAGAGGATTTATTACAGAGGTCGTGAGGATGCAGATACAAGGATGATGCAGGATTATTTTAACGATGGTTGTACTTGGGGACCAAAAAGGTTTCATGGTCGTTTATGTATGTATCTACCACTCTTTTAAGGAGTTTTCATAAGATCCGTGAGGTTGATCCCGAATTTCTAAAAATAAGAGATGCTACAAGAATGGTAAGACATAGCCCACACACGAAAACGTATGCCATAATGAATAATATCTTTGCAAAGTTATTCCCCTTGATAGCATGGATGACTATGCACGTATAGATGCATCCCGCATCTACTACTATATTAAAGTTACTAAGTGGTTGACGGAGGAAAACGCAGCCCGACGATTCCCGGAAATGCTTGGTAGGATCGACTGTATGTACTGGGGTTGGAGGATTTCTCCAATGGATGAGGCAGGAATACACATGGGTATGAAAAAATATCACACTTGTGTTCTTAAGGCGGTTGCTTCGTACGGTAGATGGTTTTTCATGGTTATTTTAATGTAGGTAGCTCTAACAATGATCTTAATGTTTTGAAGTCTACATGAAACGCTATTTTTATTTGACCCGTACCAGTGTAAAGGGAGTGTCATTACGGGTGTTAAATGAAGTCCAAAATGAAGATCAATGTAAGTCGAGTGTAAACAGAAAAAGGTCAAGAAACGGGTAATTGCTGGCCGATTTAAAATTAATGGAAATAGCTAATAGGAAAGGCCAGCCATTAGCAGTTTTGAAAAAACGGTTGTCCGACCGTTATCTTTTCCCATAGAAATTCCCAAGCAACAACGAACGCCTGTAGGAAGAGTGTGGCCTTTAGCCACGATTATGAAGGTTGGGAAGAGGTTGCGAGTCTCCACTATACCCAAAGATGATGATAGTATTGGTATGCCCATTTTGAAACAAAGAAACAGAAGACCTCTGTAGGCCTCCTACTGAGAATGTTAACCAGTGTACGCTTCCTACAGTAAATACTAAAAGCAGCATAGATGAGGCATTTTTTTAACACCAACAACTTGTGGAGTTATTGGCAGAAACCATTTGGCCCAGATTAAAGCTTGCTGAATGATGTTTTCAGAGCGGGTAGTCTTCTGGAAGATGGGGAATGTTAACTAGTGTACGCTTCCTACAGAGTATACTAAAGAAGCGTAGATGAGGATTTTTATTTGATAGCAACAACTTTTTGAGTTACTGGGAGAAACCATTTGGCTTAGGTTTAGCGGTATCGACGAGATTAAGGATTTGAATCGCTAGTCTAGCAGTCGTCTTGGTACGCGTCATGTTTGTAGAAGAAGTTAATCTTCGATTAAAGTTTTCGCATCGACGATTACGACGATGAATCGGTTGGATTTTTTTTTCTCCATAGTCGTTAATGGAGCCGAGAGAGAGAGAGAGGGAGGGGATGAGAATAAGAAGAGTTTAGAGTTGGAAAATTGGGGGCCTATGTTAAGGGTTAATAGGATTTTTAGGGTAATTGTTATAGAAGGGTAAAATGGTATTTTTACCATCATTTTTGGAAGCCCCCTATCTTTTCTGGTGTGGGTATAAATTGGGTGAGGCCCCCTATTATTTTCTAGGGCCCCCAATTAAGCGGTGAAACCAAAGACACCAGCTATGATAAAAAAAAGTAACCCCCTACACCTCTTAGTGCCCAAACAAACATGCTCATTAATTTTTCTCTAGGGCACCACATGCTGTTAGGCCTAGCCGGACTTGGACCAAGTCGGCTAGGCACAAGGAAAGGTAAGCTACTCCTACGATACTAGCTAAGGCGGTGAGTACACGTCCTAGCCTAAAAATATGAGTGGTAATTGAACTTTTGTCCTTACTTTTGATGGTCTATACAAATATCCTTATCACATAATAATTTTGTCCCTCCTTATCTAAAAGCCCATCAGGGGCCCATCAATAATTTATGGACTTCCAAATATACCCCAACCTCTATATACCTTCTTCTTATCTTCTTTATTCTCATCCTGAGAAAAATATCGAATGAGCTCACCACCATTTTCATCGCCTCGCCACCATCATCTTCATCTCCGTCGCCGCCATAACGAACGCAACCAAGACCAGTGACATCTCCATCGTCACCATCTATTGTTTTTATCTATTTATATTTCTCTTTCGGAGAAGAAACAAACGAGCTCACCACCGTATCCATCACCTCCATCTCTTATTCGTTTTTTTTTTCCGATCTCGATACATAAAACTCAAGACCATACCGATTCATATTTTAGTTCATCGTAATACATATTTTTCTCCTTCCGGTAGTTCTTTCACCGACTTCTCAACCTCATGTCTAGTCACGTTATGATCAATTTCCATCCCGATTCCCCAATCAACGCACGAGTACCTACGTTCGTATGTTGTTCGAGAGAAAATGGGTAACTAATCACCGGAACTCCACCGCAAATACTCTCTATTGTTGAGTTCCAACCACTGTGTGTCAAAAATGCGCCTACAGACGGATGATTTAATACTTTATCTTGTGGACACCAACCAGCTAGCAAGCCTCTTTCTTTGGTTTCTTACGCAAACTCCGGTGGCAATGTTGTGGTGTCGCCTTTTTTGCAATATCGATCGAACTATCCATAAGAAAGGGTGTTTGCTATTAGCTAATCCCCAAGCAAACTCGATAAGTTTATTGCTTTTGTTATGTTCATAATTTCTTTCGGTGGTTTGGGAGATGGTTGTAGTGGTGGCTTCTTCCGGCTACAAAAAAGAGTATACATTCGGTGGTATGTTCATAATTTCTTTCGTTGTTTTGTTTTACTTTTGTTATGCATACCTTGCCGCAATTGGGGAAAAAATGCATGTTTGTTTCAGTTTGTTTATATTGCTTAGTTATGATGACATTTTGGTCGTGAAACACTCTTTGGAACAATAATCTCAAGGTCTATTATTTAGTATTAGAATGGTATTTCTATTTTTTGGATCAACTATGGTTGTTGATCCATATATTTTGGATAAACTATGGTTGTTGATCCAACTGCAATGGATAAACATCCACTGTTGATCCAACTAAAATGGATAAACATCCATTGTTGATTCAACTGAGATTGGTTTTGAAGCTGGTCTTGGAGCTGTTGGTGTTTATGAAGCTACGGGTAATGAAATATGGTGGTTATCTGGGTTGAAGCAGGTACTGATGTTGGATCAACTATGGTTGTTGATCCATCTATATGGGATCAACTACTGTTGTTGATCCTTTGAACTCATGTTTTGTAGTTTAAATCATATAAATTTGTTCCAATGTTGAACTTGTGGTGCAATGGTAGCATGACTGACTCCATGTCAGATGATGCGTGTTCGACTCACGCCAAGTTCACTCCATTTTACATGGATAAACTATCATTATTGATCCAATTTTACATGGATCAACTTCCATTGTTGATCCACTAAAATTGGATCAACTTCTACTGTTGATCCTTTTTTCTTGGATAAACTAGATAAACTTCTACTGTTGATGTTTTTGTTGGTGGATCTGAAACTGCAGCTGATGAAGTGGTAGCATTTTTCCATCAGCATGGATAAACATCCATTGTTGATCCAACTGCAATGGATAAACTTCTACTGTTGATCCAACTGCAATGGATAAACATCCACTGTTTTGATCCAACTGAAATGGATCAACTACTTTTTGTTGCTACAAAAATATTTGAACCCGGCCGGTGGCGCGCGGTGGTGGTGGCGCGGTGCGGTGACGAACTTGTGGTGGCGGCGGCAACATGGACTAGTGGTGGAGGACTAGTGGCGGTGTAATGGTGGCGGTGAAAGAGTGGTGGTGGAATATTGGTGGTGGTGGCGGTTGGTAGGTGGTGGTTGTTGAACGGTGGTGGTGGTGGAATGGTAGTTGAATGTTGGTGGTGGTGGTGCTAGTGGTGGTGGTGAAGTGGTAGAGGAAGAAATTTGTTGTATTTTGAAATAAAGAAAAAATATTATATGAGTGAGGGTATTAAGGTAATCTAATATTAAATGGATAAGGTTATAAAAAAGGAGGGACATATTTATTGTTGCATAAGGATATATTTGTTGGGAGTGAAAAGTAGGGACATATAATTAATATACCCAAAATCATATTTCTGAGCGTTTTCTTCTCTTTTATTTTTGATAGCCCTAGGCCCATAGCAAATACATTAGTTGCAAATATAATTAGTACTTCCTGCAACTAAGAAACTCTAAACTCACAATACATAGGATCTGCAAATGTGTCAGAATTCTAGTATTTGTTGGTGGGGACAGGGGTGAGAGGATATTCATATCAAAATATAAATTCTAGGTGACAGGCCCGTACTAAGGGTATAACCTAGGTCCCCAGATAACAGGCCCTCCCCAAATATGTGAGAACCATTTATTTTACTCCCTCCGTCCCTAATTATGAGCTGGTTTTTAGTTTTGTCCAAAATAGATGAGCATTTCACTTATTTCTAAAACTACCCTTTTAATTGATTCTTTTTCTATAAGAAATATTTAATTTGATAGTCATATATTCGATGTTTTAAAATGATTTTCAACGGTATAAAGTTTATAAAAAACCGTGGTAAAGAGATAAATCGTTTCTAAATTTTACTAATTATTGTCCATAAGGGTATAATTGAAAAAATACATTTGTGCAAACTACTGCTATCTAATTATGGACGTATATTTTTTTACCTGTATATAACTTTTGTTTTTTAATGTGCAAGAGCCGTTGAAGCTTGCACGACTCAATAAGCTCTTGTGGTATGAAAATGGTTGCATACTTTTTGTTTCATATTTAAAAGTTCCCAAAGTAAACAACACCAAGTAATTTCAAATTTAAAAATATATAGAGATGTGAGTAATATATATTACATATATCAACATATATATATCATTTAACACAATATAAATATGTTATGTTATAATATTATATAATAGTTTCAGATGATATTTATTAGAAGGGAAATCGCTAGGTTTATTGGTATTGTTATTCATTGCAAATGTTTGGATTACCAATATGTTTGTTTTGTATAACCGCTCATAACTTGTTTGTGTATCTTGGTAAAACTATTCACAATGCCTGACTTTTGTATTGATATGACTTTTATCAGTGAAACCGATCTTAAGTAATCACCTGAGATGGTATGATCGATATATTGTAATTGGTATGACCAACTCTAGACATTGGGGAACCGATCCTAGTTGTAGTTGCAGGAAATCCTACACTACACACCTCACTCAATTTGCTTAATCAATCCATTTGAAGATGAATAATAATGTGTTTTATTAATTGTTTTCTTGAAAGGTTTACAAAGAAATGTAGAACAGAGCTAAAGAAATCACAATCACTCTTAATTTTCTCTCTCCTAATGACTTGCTCAACAATTCAAAAAGATCTCCCCCACAATGTACTTACTCAACCCTTTATATAGGGTATTACAAAGTGGATGACACCTATGTTGTCCTTTATTTTCGGGAGTCCTCCGCGAAGCGTCGCAAGTATATAAATGTCAGACTTCGCGACACTCCTAAATCTCGCCAAGTCTTCACACTTTCCCCATGTTCTGACTGTCGTCATCTATTACGTCATTTATTTACCTCCATGCGACTCCTTCGCGACGCAGTCGTTTATTAATCTCGCGAAGTATTGGAGTTGCGATATTCTGATCCTACATCTTGCCTCTTTTCCTTGAATATTGCTTGGAGAGCTATTTTTAAGGAAAAATTTGCCACTACGGTGATCTTTTTTGATGAAGGAACAAGCGAAAGAATACTGGACTTGAAAAGTACGTACTTGCCTCTATTCTTTTGCGAAGTTCAAACTTTCTTAAGTGAGCAAGAAATACTATCTCTTGAATTATGCGAAGCATAAGTATGAAATAATATAAGAAATCTCTTCAACTTCCCACAGAAATCTTCTTAATTTGACTCCTTAAATGTAGGGATAACTGTTTACACGTGTCTAAAACCATTCTTTTTACCGGTATCTTTAATGTTATCCGGTCACTCTTTTTTCTTCTATTTAAAGGAAAACTTCCTGTGAAAAACACTCTTTCTCTTCTTCTCTATCTTCTTCATCGTCTGCAACTATTTCCTACTGTTCATCTTCATCGTCTTCTTTTTATTATCTTTCATTCTTCGTTTTCATGGCATCCGGTTCGTTTATTTCATTGATTTTGACTACTCTCTTGATTAATCTTCCTTATTGAAATTAATTCATCTTGATTCTATTCTTCTTTTGATGTTTCCTTCGCCATTTTGTTTCACAAGAATAAACCCAGTTCTAAGTTTGCGTGATGAACCCTAACATCCCTACTTTTGGTTCGCAACCAAAATCTTCTTCGCAACTAAAGTCTCTCGCTTCCAAAAAACAGCCTGCGAGTAGTAAGGTATTTTAGAAATATTTACTCCTTTAATAGCAATTTTATTGCCTCTGTTTCTCAATCGATTTACTATTTGCAGAATGATAAGTATGATGATAGATCTCCCAAAAGGTTTCGCCACAATAAACCTGATGCTTCTGCTGCTGTTCCTACTGTTTCCTTTTCGGAATTCAAGCATTCTACTTTCCCTACAGTATCTTCACAAGGCAAATCTCCTACTGTAGCGACTTCTTCGCAAGATAAATCCATTTCTTCTTCTCAAGATAATGTACCATTCCCTACGATGTCATCGCGAGATAAATCAATCCTGAATTTTCCGTGAATGAAATTCTTGAGACATGCCTCTTCCCACTTCTACTTTTACCTCGCCTCCACCTATTGATCAGGTTTCTCCAATTGGCGGTCTTATAACCATGGGTGATTCAACTTTTCCTTCTTCCTCTACTATTTCTTCTCCCTCAAAATCTATCTCTCTTAGCAAAGAAAATTTAGAAGGGATGGATATAGCTTTTAAAATTTTATCAGATACCATGAATGATGTTAAAAAAGCCTCCACTGATCCCACCAAATCTAGTGTTTTCGAATCTTTGGGTAAATTCTTTGGTTCCGATACAATATCGCGAGCATCCTTGGAACAAGAAATTAAGACCTTGAAAAATAGCCTTCATAATACTTATTTGGATCGCGATAACCTTCGCAAGAAAAATAAAGAATTAAAAGGTATCTCTCCCCCCCCTTTTTTTTTTTTTTTTTTTTTTTTTTTTTTTTTTTTTAAAAAAAAAACTTGGTTCGCCTCTCAAGTTTTGCACCAGAAACGTAAGATGGAGATATATCAACTGGAATCTATTGTAGAAGAAACTCGAGTGGAAAGAGACGCCTGGATGGAGCAATATAATCGTTTGGATAATCTCCATACATTTTCTATGGATCCAATAAATAATCTTTCTCAAGAAAACATCTGCTTAGTTCAAAATCAAGAATTATTAAGTAATGAAGTGTCGCGTCTCTCATATGTTTTGAATAAATCTAATTTGGAGTTGGAAACCTTATCAGATGAAAATGGAACTTTATCTCAAGAGAAGCGAGCTTTATTGGATAAGGTGGCGATATCCTCGCAACAACTTGATGCTTTTAAAAAAGCATTGGATGAGCAAGAACAATCTATCCCTCTTGAAAAATAAACTTGAAGATACTACCATCGAAAGAGATAAACTTATTCAGAATAGAATAAGTCTAAGTGTTAAAACAAACCAACTCAAGGATGATTATACCAAGTTAAAAGAATCCCATTCTTCCCTTGCGGAAGCAAAATAAATTATTGATTTCTAACGAAAAGAGCTTGCGTTCGCGGTTAAAAGGTCTTGTTGGTGATGGTTTTGATAATGCCATGGAAAATTTGGGAATAATTGCTTGGCCCTTACTCAATATCTTATCTCGCGAGAAGGAAGGTAGTCATAAGATTTGACCGCCTTTTCCATTATTTTTCTTCTCTAATTTTATATACCACTTTTCATTTTATAATCTTAATGTTTTTCTTTACTCTTGCAGAGTCCTAAAATAATCTTCACTCTTCTCTATCTCTTTGGAAGCGGGCGCATGCTAAAATTCGTAAGGAAAATGCAACGCTAGTTGCTTCTCTTGCCAATCTCGCGACCGAGCCGCAGGAAGGAGGTTTAACTACCTTAATCATTTTAAAGATATCCGAGTAGAAATCAACGAAAGCACTTCTTCGTCAATTTCCTCCCAAAGCAGAAGTTCTTGTGAATAATATTTTACTTTCTAAATCTCTTGATCCTGTTTATGTTGAACCATTGGAAGTTAAAGATGATGAAGTACCCAACTCTCCCGACAGTGATTATGATTATGAAAGCTGCGAAGACCTCGCTAATAATGAAGTTATCAATAAGGATTCTTGCGAGAAGATCTCTGATGAAAACCCTTCAACTGGCGAGGGTGAAGCTGACAAGATTGTTGAAGAATCTTTACCATCTCCTTCAGCTGAGAATATTGATATAGAGAATTAAGCTTCTTTGTAATCTTGTTGAACTTTTCTTTTTAACTGTAATGGATTAAGTCCGGTGTTGGATGAATTAATTTCTCTTTCTGTTTGATTATAAGAACTCATTTCGCCACCTTATCAAGTAATCCCTTTATTTTCCATTAAATCTTTTGTTGTAATCTTTCTCGCGATGGAAAGACCTTGATTGCCTATATTCAAAATGTTTAAAGATCTTTCTTTAATGCTGTTATTGCGACAAGATCGCAGGACGTCTCTACATTTTCATGTAATGACCCATTGGTCTTGCCTTATCATTATTTGTGTGGTCTTATTTTGCCTTCCTAAGTAAAGGTCTTATTTTGCCACCCCTCATTGCGACAAGATCGCGAGTAGTCTTTATACTTTCATATAATGACCCATTGACCTTGTCTTATCATTTCTTAAGTTTTTGCCTCTGCAGGACATTATATTTGCAACAATATGACAGGTTTAAATGTTCTTGCGACCATAAAATCCCGTCACATTGTTGTCTTTGCGGCGAAATCGCGGGGGCGTTCTTACATTTTCATGTAAAAACCCATTGATCTCGTCTTACCCTCGCGTTAGTATTATTGCCTCTGCGGGATCATTTGCACAAATATGACAAGCCTAAATTCTCTTGCGAAAATAAAGCCTTATGACATTTGCGTCTTTTGACACTTATCAGCTCCCTAATGGAGGGTGCCGCCTTATCTTCTCCCCTCCCTCGGTTGCCCCTTCAAGGAGGCGTACATCGGCCATACAAGACTAGCTCCTCCCATCCGGTCTTAACATCAAGCGGTTGTTTTCATGACCTCTTATCCCTTATACCTATAGGGCTTATGGTTACGAGGCTGCACCCTAAGTGGAGTTTTCTTCGGGCCGAGTGCAGCATGTGCCAAGACTTCTCAAGAGTGGTAAGGAAGTTCCATGCTCCCCGCACTCTTGACTCAACCGTGTACCTCGGCGCCTTGGTCATACACTGACTCCTTGGAAGAGACCCTCGGGCGTCCAACCGGGTATAACCTTATATATATAGTTGGAAATCCAAGGTATCTCCCCCGGATAGGCTTTCATGGGCCCCAAATCTGCATGACCCGTTTTCGGGAGCGGTGTAACCTTCCACCCGAGCCATGTTAAGAGATACCCCCTTATATGACGTACTTTAGGTCTTACATTTGCCTCTTGCGAAATATCATTCGCGAACTAGGGTGTACGCCATAAAGGTTCGTCCCATTCACTCACTCATTCATATTTGTTAATTCATTCAAGCATTCATTACGTTTTTACGAAGCTATCGCACAATCTTGCTTTATTTCCTTTGATCTCGCAATCTATCTATTTCAAAACATTATATCACAGATTCCTTCCATTTCTCCCATCTTCTATGGGTAATATTTCTTAAGATATAATCTATTCCATGGCCTATTTAGTTTTTGCCCTACATCTTTGCCTTGAGGATCCATTAATCTATATGCCCTGTTCCAACTATCTCCTTGATAATATAAGGTCCATCCCATTTTCTTGCCAACTTGCCACCATTTTCTCGCTGATATATAGGTGTTTCTCATGACACCAAGTCACCCGGCTGAAATTCACGTATCTTGACACGCTTGTTATATTCTCTAGCCAATCTTGATAATTCTCCATATGTTGTAGTGCTTTCTCTTTTTTCTTCTAACTCATCTAACTTGATTAAGATGTTACCTGCACCGAGATTTTTCTCCCAAGCTTCTTTCTTTGTAGTTGGAATCTTAACTTAAGTCAGAGTACGACTTCAACTCCATATGTTAAACAAAAGGGGACATGCCCGTAGCTTCTCTTCTAGTTGTATTATAAGCCCATACCGCATTGGGTACTTGTTCGCACCATCCTTTATTGTATCCTTCTAACTTTTTCTTCAATATGTCTGCGATTATTTTATTTGTCGCACGCTTTGACCATTAGCTCCGCGGGTATAGAAGAGTTGATTTCCCACATCGTATCTGAAATGCATTAAGCGGCAATTCTATATTTTGTCCTTCGAATCGCTTCTCATTGTCGGATACCAACCATGTCTTTGGAATCCCAAATCTGCATATAATGTTCTCAAATATGAAAGTAAAAACATCCTTATCGCGAATATGTTGTACCGCTTTCACCTCGCCCATTTTGTGAAATAATCATTTGCGACGATTAAATATCTTCTCTGTCCTGTTCCTGGTAAAAATGGTCCTACAATGTCTAAACCCCATTTTCCAAATGGCCGGACACTTGTTGAAGAATTTAACGAAGCTCTGGTGCATGTATTTTCTTCCCATGCCTTTGGCAATCCTCGCAACGCCTTGACACTTGTTTTGCGTCCTCATGCATATATGGCCAATAATAACCCCGCATTTTTGCTTTATATGCTAAAGACCTTCCACCGCTTGTGATTACCAAAGATCCCCACTATGTAACATCTTCAATATGATTTCCCCTTCCTTTCTTGTTAAACATCTAAGTGAAGGCCCGTTAAAAGATCGTCGGTATAGCACTCCATCTCTTAATTCATAATTTGTTGCTCGGCTTTTTAATTTATGTGTTTCCAATCTATTTCTTGGTGTTTCTCCTGTCAGCAAATATGCATGAAGCTCTGCTCTCCAATCTTCTTCGCAGAGTGTTTGTGTTCCGTCTTCTACTATCATTACATCGGTTTCTTGTTCTTCTTCTTTGTCAATTGACGGCATCAAAAGTGTTTGTATTTTAATATTTCTACGCAACCGGATCTGTCATCATACTTGATATAAAGGCAAAAGCATCTGCGAGCCTATTATTTCTCCTTGATATATGTCTCCACTTTATTCTTGGTATCTGCGTCGACAACTCGTCAACAAGTTTCTTATATTTTTGCAAAGACAATTCGTTTATGGCATATTCTTCTTTTATCTGGCGAATTGCCAATTGTGAATCACTAGTAATCCTTACATTCTCCAGCTTCATTTCTATTGCAAATCGCAAAGCATGTATTATAGCTTCATATTCTGTTTCATTATTTGTTGATGCAAACTCCAATCTGAAAGAAAGAGCTATTTTATTACCCTCTGGCGATATCACAACAATTCCTATTCCATTTCCTTCTCCATTCGATGACCCATCTACTAATATTTCCCATCTATCTGGCTCCGTTAACAAATCTTTCGGATCTCCATGTTCTTCCTCTACATCCATCATTTCTTCTCTTGATTCATCCTCTTCCAAAGGAAATTCGGCTAGAAAGTCTGCGACAACTTTGTGATTTTAGCGAAGATAATATTTCATATTTAAGTTTGCAATGACTTATTTGAGCATTCCATCTTTCAACTCTTCCCGACCTCTTTGAATTCTTCATCACTGATTCTATTGGTACTTTTGTCACCACCTTGACAACATGCGCTTGAAAATATATACAAAGCTTAAATGTTGCATAAACTAATGCTAAGATTAGTTTTTCAATTTTTGAGTAATTCCTTTCTGCAGCGTTGAAAGTTTTGTTGATGTAATAAATTGGTTTTTCTACTCCTGCGTCCACTCGCAATAACACTGCACTTAATGCATGCGAAGTTGTCGCAAGATAGATCAACAATTCTTCTCCTTCTTCCGCTTTTTGCAAAATTGATATATCCATTAAATGTTCTTTTATTCCTTGCAAGGCTTTCTCACACTCATCTGTCCATTTAAACTTGATCCTTTCTAAGGATATTGAAAAAGTGCTTGCATTTGTCGGATGATCGCGATGAACCTCCTAGCGAAGCTAACAACCCATTTAACTTTTGAACATCTTTTATTGTCGCTGGGTGTTGGCATATCGCGAACTGCTTGTACTTTTTTGGGTCGACTTGAATTCCTTCTTTGGATACAATATACCCTAAAATTTTTCCAGAGGCGACTCCAAAGGTGCATTTTTCTCAAGTTTACTTTGATATTAAATTGCCTCATTTGTTCAAAAATTTCTTTCAAATCCTGTACGTGGTCTTTTGCTTTTCTACTTTTTATTAACATATCATCTACATATACCTCCAATGTTTTATGTATCCATCTCGCGAACACCTTCTCCACCATCCTTTGGTATGTCGCACCGGCATTTCGCAGACCAAACGACATTTTTGTATAACAAAGACAATCCTCTTGGAGCAAAAAAAGCGAAGATGTTCTTGGTCTTTTCGGCGAGAGGAATTTGATTATAACCCTTATATCCATCAAGAGATGATATCCTTTCGTTTCCTGCCGCTGCTTCAACCAATTGCGGGATATCTGGTAATGGGAAGCTATCTTTAGGACAAGCTTTATTTAGATCAGTAAAGTCTATACAAATTCTTATTCCTTTTTTCTTCTTTGGGACTATAACCATATTTGCTATCCATTCGGGATATTTTGCTTGTCTAATAATTCCCGCCTCCAACATTTTCTGCAATTCTTCTTCTATTTGAGGGTGATATGCTGTCGCGATCTTTCTAATTCTTTGTTTAAATGGTTTTACATTCTTGTCAATTTCCAATTTATGGCAAGCCACTGATGGATCTATACCAGGCATTTCATCCATATCCCATGCGAAAATATCTTTGTAATCTCGCAACAACTCAACAGTTCTTCTTTCTTCATCCGCTTCCATTTTAGTCCCAATTTTTAAGATTTTAGGTTCCTCCTCGGTTCCAACATTCACTTCTTTTGTTTGTTCTACTGCGACATAACTAGACTTCGGTTCTCCCATAGGAGTTGGTCCTCTCATTTCATTCGCGAACTCACTCCCTTTTTCCATGATTTCGCCCGTATTCCTTTTCCTCTTTTGCTCTTATCATGTAAATTCTAAATTCTTCTTCTTTCTTAGCTGCTTTTATCATCTTCTTGCGATCTTTTCGCTTCTTCACTTGCCCTTCATAATGCTTAACCTCGATTTGATGGTATATTCTTCCTTTATCAATATCTCCTTTGATCTCACCAATTCCACTCGGCACAGGAAATTTGATGCACTGATGGAGTGTTGACGCTACCGCCTTAATTGCATGTACCCAAGGTCTCCCTAACAATATGTGGTATGGCGATTCCATATCCACTACACTTAATGTTACTTGTGTTTCAATTTCTCCGAGTAAAATTCGTAATTTTATCTCCCCTTTAGGTACTATTATAGATTTTCCAAAACCATGAATATAGTATCTTGGAGAACTCATTTCTTCATCTTTATATCCTAGTTTTTTGTAAGTATGGTAAAACATGATACTCACCAAACTCCCGTATCCACCAAAGTTCTATTTATTTCCCATTTTTCCGCTACCTTTGCGATTCTTCTCTTTTTCGCTTGCATTTATCGTGATCACTAGTGGAGATATATGATTCAAATTTTTCTAGGTACTTACTACATGAATGTTATTTTCTGCTTTTCCCATTCCTTCAAAGACGATGTCTTCTCCTCATCTATAATCTTCTTTCCTTCAAAATCTCGTTTATGTATCCTTCCTCTAATATTTTCGTGGAATTCATTTACCATTGCTTTTGTAATTGAATTGTATTCCATTTCTTCATTATGTTCCTTGCTTCTTAATTCTTCTATCTCATCTGATTTAACCTTTTCCTTTCTCATTTTCTTGATTTAAGCGATTTTAATTGTACTCTTCGATTTTCAATCTTGTTCATCCCTGTTTCTAGCGCATATGTAGTTGCAGGAAATCCTACACTACACACCTCACTCGAATTTGCTTAATCAATCCATTTGAAGATGAATAATAATGTGTTTTATTAATTGTTTTCTTGAAAGGTTTACAAAGAAATGTAGAACAGAGCTAAAGAAATCACAATCACTCTTAATTTTCTCTCTCCTAATGACTTGCTCAACAATTCAAAAAGATCTCCCCCACAACAGACTTACTCAACCCTTTATATAGGGTATTACAAAGTGGATGACAGCTATGTTGTCCTTTATTTTCGGAGTCCTCATGAAGCGTCGCAAGTATATAAATGTCAGACTTCGCGACACTCCTAAATCTCGCCAAGTCTTCACACTTTCCCCATGTTCTCGATCACGTCATCTATTACGTCATTTATTTACCTCCATGCGACTCCTTCGCGACGCAGTCGTTTATTAATCTCGCGAAGTATTGGAGTTGCGATATTCTGATCCTACACTAGTAAGAGGTGAAACCGATCACAAGTGTATGGAATTGATCCTTGTAAGAGGTACAACAAGTCTTAGTAATTGGTAACCGATCCAACGACTAGTGCAACCGATTACAAGTTAAATACCATAATTATGTGGTAACCGATCCTAGTACCTAGTAAACCAATTTTTGGAAAGCTAGTGTGACCGATCGTAGTACCCACATGGAGGTAGAACCGAAGCCTTGTGTTTTGGTAGAACCGTGAAACCCATTAATGGTGATTAGATAGGATAATCAATCACATAGTTCTTGGAAGTCAGGTGAACCAATTCTAAACTCGTTTGGAAGTGTGGCATATCGGTTCCAAGATTGTAAATATAAAAGGGAATTTACAAAGTAAATATATCGACATACTTTGAACATGTGCAGTAATTCTTATCTATTATTGTTCAAAGATATTCCTTAATAGCTAAAGGAGAATCCAGGATCGAAATAAATTGAGAATCTTTTAATTAAGGTTTTTAGTTTTATATGCTTTTAATTTCCAGCAATTAAATGCATATCTTTAGAAAATAAAAATTGGTAATGTGCATTTACTAATTGGAGATTTTCTACTGAGATTTCGGTCAATATTTGGACAGAGTATTTCCAGGAATTATGAAAACCGAATCTGGAAATATATTGCATATCTTGAGAATATTTTCGGTTTTGGAAATTCCTTGGTGTCCAAACTTCCTAGGTCTTTAAATATTAAAGTTTGCATTTCTAGCAAACTAATCCTTAGAGCCAGCAAAACTACCTAGTTGTGTTGTTACTGGTGGAGCCGTCTATTCAGAGAGAAAAGTACCTAATTAGGCGAAATCTCTTACGACCTATCGTTTTAAAGACTTCCTTGGGATTGGGAAGCTCTACGAGTACCGTTGGTGGGAAACTAGATAATTGTAGTTTATTATTAGTTTTCAATTGATTTGATTGACTAAAGGTTGTTGAACTTTGATTGCACCTAGTTTGTTTATGCTTGAGAATCTTCTCTTCTGATATAAGATTCACTCAAACTAGATCGAAGTGTCTACGGGGATTTTGAGACTTTTTGTAGATCTAAAGACATCTTGTGATAATCCATTGTTACTGCACTCAGCTTACGTGTGTGATTGATCACAAGAGATTCAAGTTGATTGTGTGCAGGTGTTTATTGAAGATCTAAGAAGATTCGAAGACAAAGAAGATTTCTTATTTGAGTTCATAATCTTTGGTGTACACAAAACTTGACCGGTTGGGGATCCAACTATAATCGATTTATCTTTTTGATAGATTGGATTGATTAGTTGAGTAGATCGGCATCAATACAATTCTTTGTGATTCAAAGTATTGATTGCATAGTCTAGACAATTACTTTGGTAGTTGTTGATAGATTGATCTAAGAACCTGACAAAGGAGTTTATTGGGATAAACGGAAGAGCCTTTTGTCAAACTCATATCACTTGTTTGAAAAGAGTTGTTACCGAACAGATGTTGTTCCTTTACTGTTTGGAATACGAACCAAAGGAATTGTTCCAAGTGCGTGACTTATTACAAGTTGGAGGCGCAGGGATACGAGACGGAACTAGGTGAACTATAGGTTTAGTTGCTTGGTCTCAACTATACGAAGTTGGTTTAGATTTTGTATAGCGGCTTAATCCTGAGAGTATTCAATTCTGGACAAGGTCCCTGGATTTTTCTACATTTGCGGTTTCCTCGTTAACAAAATCTTGCTGTGTCTTTTACTTTTCTATTTCCGCAATTATAATTGTTTTATTATAATTAGAAGTAAAATACACAAACGTTAATTCCTAATTACTTGATAGCAATCCTATTGTGTTTGGTTAAGTCCGAACCTATTATCAAGTAATCATACTTCGTTGTTGTATTGTCTCTATCTTGTATCCATAGTCAATCATGCAAGTTATCTTGTTGTCGTATTGTCTCGATCTCGTATCCATAGACGATCACACAAAGTGTGAACCGATTAGTTGTATTGTCTCGACTCAGTCCATAGACAATCACTTTCGGAGAAAGGACTTATAGGTGGAAAAGTTTTAGATTGAGGTATATTTGGGTACCCTCGTCTTTTCATTATGCACAAAACTTGAGTTCTATTTTTGTGCTACAAAATAGCTCTGAAATCATCATGTAACATAGATTCATTAGATGACTGCTTGCATGACTTGTAGCTGATTGATTTACAATAATGTCGACTGTGCATCCCCAGTTTAGAATACATCCACTTTTACAACTTAAAAATATTAATTTGTATTTCGCAAGATTCATAGGAAAACACTGAACAACATACACTTCTATATAAGAGAAAAAATACGTGGATACTAAAAGGGGGATGATACACCCACCGAATTTTTTGTCCCGAGCTGCGTCCCGACACACACAGGCCCTTGGGCCCGTTGGAGAAAATAGAGGTGGGTGAGTGGGTTTGGGCCCCACCAGAATTTGTCTCAGTCGGGATTTGGTGTCGAGACAAAAATTCGATAAGTTTATCATTTTCGATACTAAAAGTGCTTGGATGCCAGAATTAAATATCAATCCCAAAAATTCGAAGGATTTTGGATCTCTTAAAGTTTTACTTTTAAAAATTATTTTGAATGTGATGGTCCACATCACATCCATTTGGACCATCACATTCTTGGAGGTGGTTTTCTTTACCATGTGAGTTACCATTTGCCAACCATCTTTCAAAATAGATCCAAACACATCTGAAATGGAATTGATTAGTGATCTTAATATGCCTTGGCTCATTATTGGGGATTTCAATGCAATTACTTTAGCTGATGAAAAATTGGGTGATACTTCTTCAAATAGAAGATCTATGCTAGATTTCAGAGGATCAGTATAAATATTTGTGATTTGCTACAAGCTTCCAAAACTGGACTTCAATATTCATGGTCAAATTATCAGTATGGTACTAAAAGAATTCTATGTATGTTGGACAGAGCAATGTTTAACAATCAGTGGCTTCAAAAATATTCAGATTGGGGTTACAAGGTAGGTTTAAGGATTGCTTATGATCATTCCCCTCTACTAGGTGGTTGTTCCAGCATTCCCAAACCTGCTAATGTACCTTATAGATTCCAGAAGATGTGGATATCTCATCCTCAATTCATGAGTGTGGTTCAAAATAGTTGGTCAGAATATATTATGGGTGATCCTGCTTTTGTCTTTCAAAGTAAGTTGAAAAATTGAAGAAAATATTGCAAGAATGGAACTGGAGGGTTTTTGGTAATGTACAAGTACAAATCAAGGAGGTTGAAAAGCAAGTTCAAGAAGCAATGTCAAAATCAGATAATAGTCTATTTGATGTTGTGGCCCTGGATGAATTAGTGAAGTCTGAGAATAATTATAATTCAAGAGAAGTTCAGCTAAATACAATGTTAAAAGAAAAATCAGGATTAATTGGATTAAAGATGGAGCAGCAAACACTAGTTTCCTTCATACTTCTCTTAAGATAAGGCAATCTAAAAAATTTATTAGTGAAATTGAAGATATTAATGGTGATATTATCACAGATCAAAAGAAAATTGCTGAGATTTTGGTTCATCATTTTGAAGAAAAGGCATATTTGTTACCAAACCCGATACTAGCATTTGTCAAAAAGAAACTTCCTCAATAGAAACAAATCGATGCATAGAACATTACTTTTACATAGTATTTTAATTTGAATTTTTTAATGTATTCAAATAATATCATCCATGTTATATTTTTCCATGAAACAATAGGGAAAAAGAATTTAAATCCATATTTTAAGTGTTTAGCCTAGAGCCGCTTAAACGTTTGGTACAGTTTTTTCATTAATTCTATCTAATAGCGGGTTGTTCTTTGAACTCCTGAAAGATATGTTTTTCCCTCATCTTCCATAGGACTACCCACTCTAAAAACATAATTGTTAGAGAATTGCTCTGTTGAACCCACCAAGCATTGGTATGTAAAATTTGGTTGTCAAGTTTAGTTCCAAGACTCGGAGTCACTTGATTTGATTACTAAAGTCAACTTTGTTAGGTAAGACTAGAAACATAAAAATGTTGAGACTTGCTCCGTTTACTCACGAAGAATTGAAGACGTATCAAAGACATCATCCTTCGATTTGAGGTTAGTAACTACAGACTTGACTTGTTCCACTTTTATGTTTTGTTCTTTCAAGTCTATCTTCATTGAAAACATAACATACGAAGTTTAGCTTGTTTACAATAACTTCAGTATTGGTGACTTGGTTATTATACTATGATCGAAGTATAATTAAGGAATAATATACTAGTTATTTCCACAACTTGAATATATGGAGTTATGAAGTATATGTTTTATATGGACTTTATGTTTTAGACATTGCACTGCTTGCTCGTTATTATTTAGTGCGTTAATCTTATGGATGAATTCAAACCTTAGAATTATGTTTGAAAGAAATTTCAGACCCTTAGTCTGTAGTCGAAATCTGAATTGAGGACCGATCCATGGAAAGGACCGGTCTTAGACCAATCCCTCGTGGAAAGTGTTAGAACATCACTTGGTAAAACTCGCAAGTTTCGATATGTCAAGCTTGTTGTCAAATTTAGTTGATCAAAGCTACATCTTGATTTATAGTCTACTAAGGACAGTCCATAACTTGGAATATAGCATGGTGGTTAAGTAGCAAAATTCACCAGTCGACCTTGAAGATTGAAGACTGAAGAACAACGGAGACGTCTATGGAAATTTCATCAACAAAGGTATGTGAAAACTGATTATCCTATTTATTCAAATTATATACACTTTTATCTACTGAAACATGTCGTATGACTTTAGCATTATGATAACATTGCAAATAAATAAATCTTGACTACAAGCTCTTACTTGGTAAAACTTGAATCTTGAATTCAAGCAATATCGAACGTATCGCATGATATGTTGACATCAATTTATTGTTCGGTATATCGCAATTGTGTATTAAGTTCATAAGGAGTTATCGAGTTAGTTGTTACGTTTACAAACTGAATTGCTTAATTCACGAACTTGGAAACTATGAATTATTCTCTAATTAACTCGTATTCACGAACTGAGTTGGTCAGTTTGCGAACTGGTTGATTTTAAGATGTTACTAGATATTTTTTAATTAACACGAACTGATTTTGTCAGTTTGTGAAATGGTTTTTTTTTAACAGGTTCCTGGACACTTTTTATAATTGAGTACATAAACTATTTTCGACAGTTCGCGAACTTATCAATACAAAAGGTTCCTGAACTCCCGGACGATAAATATGTTCACAAACTATTTTGGATAGTTCACGAACTGTTTTGGTCTTGAGAGTTATTATGCTCTAACTTATGCTTGAAGGTCCACGAACAACTTAGCATTGTTCTTGGGCTAGACACTTGGTGCACAACGCTTATTTTGACTAATATATGCGGCTGCACATTCTTCTTTGTAATTCAAGAAAAAAATTCTCACATGCTATGGAGAATTTAAATTTCCCTGGTAACGACATAAATTGTAAACATGGATACAAATTCACGAACTAAGCTTTGTTTGTAAGCTACTGATATAGTTTTTTACAGTGGTATTTCTTGAACTTTTTCTAAGATTTGGTTTAAGACTAATTAAAGGAAATACTAAAGAAAAACTAAATTTGATTTATACCAAGGAGAGATAAATGTAAGGTTTTGGATTCCACTACTTCTAATGTTTGTAAACTCAATAATAATAACTTTGACACAATACTTCTAATTTACTCAAAGCAATTTTCAACTCAATCTCATGCTTCGGAGGATATAACGTTACAAGTTTTTTTTTTTTTTATGATTTTCGTCGTTAATCTAAGCCTAATTTTCCTTCTCTTATAAAATATCAATAGTTTAGCTCTTCCGTACGATTAAAACGAAGCATATAAAGAAGAGAAAATTTTCAATAAATTAAAAGCACAAAAATGGAGTAAATATGTCAAAGAAATTAATTATTGAAACTTACTCATCTAAAAATAGCTTCTTCCAAAACCTTAGAAAATAAATTTAGCTACTCATGAATCGAAAATTGGAGAATAATTGATTAATCATGGTAATAAAAAAGGTGAAAATTTGCTTATAACAATTTTTAGTCGCTAAAAGTATTCAGCTGCCCAAACGCGGTTTAGTTTCTAGCACTCTATCGCAACTGGAACTGAAAAGGATACAGATCTTTATACGTTGTATAGCGACTGTTCTGAGCGTGCCTGCTTGTTCTTCATGTTCTTTGTTCAGCAGCAGGTAAACTTTCTGAAAAGACTCAAATTCTTAGATTTTAGCTCTAAACTTTCTTCCAAACTCTCTCTGCCCCCTTTCTCAGCCCCAAGCAACTCTTTTATACCCAACAACACCGTAAGAACTCCCAAAATCTCTTGCATAAATCCGAGAATATTTTTCTGCCATTTATGGTAATAATTTCTTTCCATTCCTCTTTCACGCTATTTTCTGGTAATTAACACACTCCAGCACGATTTTGCATGACTCAGACAACGTGAAACATGCTATAGTCACACGATGACTCTCTGCAACTCGTGCAAATCCCATGAATATCTCCATCTGTAAGCGTGTTCCCTTGTTCTCTTTAAACTCACGTAAACTTCCTTGTTTTTTCGAAACTAAAAGACTTACCATCATTGTTCCTGATTATATACTAAATTTCAATCGAAACAGAGAAACTTACCAGCCCTATCTATCCCATTAGAACAAATCCGTTTAATTTCAGCGCTTTAATTTCATTATAACTCACCCAAATCACAAACCCTAATTATGGTTATTTAAAAGCAAAATTTCACGCCAAAAACAGAATTCAAAAGGTTAAAGATGACCTTCCCTTATCCAAGCGATTTGGGGTACAGATAAAAATTCCTAGGGTGCAAATAACAATTTGTGGGCTACAAGAAGTAACTTTGGGATGTAAACACATTTCCGGGGGTGTCCATATCCAAAGTTGGGGTGCCTTCAGTACTTTTTCGGGTCGATTTCTCCAAAAATATTTCTTTTCCAAAAATACCTGCACACACATAAAACATCATAATAAATACAAAAATGAGCACTAACAATATATAGAATTAAGACAAATCAGACACAAAAATGTGTCTATCAAATACCCCCAAACTTATTATTTGATAGTCCTCGAGTAAATTTAATCTAGAAAATAAATCCTAACTCACTGTCGCAGGCATCGCGATTGCACTTAGCGTGTGCAACAAACCTTTAAACCCCTAGATGGCCCCAGTGGCCGAGTTATAGTTCGGGAGGGTTTACAAGAGGTGTGCCCACAAAACTTAACTAGTCACAAGTATCCAAAGAGCAATGAGGACATAAATTTTCTCAACCTATCGCCAAGTAATTAGAGTGCAAGAGAAAAGCATCTATCGGTGAATTCGCTAAACGGCGGGAGAGATCCATTAAACAACTGGAACAATAACAAGAGAGATTTTACCTCTCAACAGTGGAGAAATGTCCACTCCACGGTGACATTAACATCAGGAGAGAGACCCGCCTAATAGCTGATCTTATCCACTCAACATCAGATAGAGAGAGAGTATTTGTGACGAGTTGAACCAGTGCCAGATAGATTTTGTGCCATATGGAAAGCGGACTAATAGAGCAACCACTATGCATTTCTCCTCGACTTTCTCATTGTGCTTAACCTTCGTCTCCGGCTTCAACTGTTGATGATAAACTCTTGAACTTCATAGAGCTTTGACATTGTATTAACTTTTCTTCTCATTTTCTTCTTGCTTAAAACTTTTTTTATAGATTTTTCTTTTCCATGACCTTGTTTGAACTAATTACAAAATTTCAATGCAAATTTTTTCTTTTATTTTTTTATTTTATTTCCAAATTAATTAAATTAATCATCATCAAAATAATATTACACAAGAAACTAGTTGGACACCTGGCAACAAGCTGAGATCCAACACCATTTTGAATTGCGATCCTTACCCTATTGAAATAATGTTGCCAATTTTAGAATTAGCGTCGTGGCTTGCTAAACAATTCTTCAACCTCTAAAAAAAACAATAAAATCATCACTAAGTTCACCCAGTGTGGAAAAATCCAGAACCCCAAAACCATAGTCATGCGCGATACATTTATCCAAGTACTTTTTGCATTTGCGAGTGATGGCAACAACAATGGCATGTCCAGGCATAAAGTTACTCCTACAACCCCCCGTAAAGGGTGAGATCCATGTGACATCAAAACAAACATCTAAACCGTTCTCCCAGGTTGTACACCAAGATGTCTCGAAAGCGCCAAATCGGATTATTATCCGACAAGAAACCTAACGTCACTTTTTTTTTTGCTACCACACCAGATTTGTAACAAATATCCGCCAAAACATCTCTTACCAAGTCATGCCTGGATTATTTTTTTTGGAAGAAATTGCAAATACAATAGCCACAAAACTAAAATTAACGTGGCCATGAGAGAAGTTTACTACTTGGATCTTCATAACTTGTAATGTCTTTGTATCACAAACTTCAACAACGTATATCGTTTGATTTTCTCCACTCTTGTAACTAAGTCTTCAACTAATTAAAAGCGGTTCGGTAAGCCCATAAAGCGTCTACTAAGCGGAAAGACCAATCCTTTCAGGTAGGGTTTACGGTGTTCTCTAAAATCTTATTGCTTTTCCTATTAGACATTTCTACTTGGCCACAAGTTTGTGGGTGGTAAGGTGTAGAAACCTTATGGGTAATGGAGTATTTGTTCATGAGTATCTCCAAAGACTGGTTACATAATTGGGAACCTACATCACCAATGACTGCTCTAAATATACCAAATCGAGAAAAAATATTGTCTCAACAAACTTGATCACAACGTGGCGATCGTTTGTCTTGGTAGCTATTGCTTCAACCCACTTAGACACATAATCAACATATAATAAGATGTAAAAGTTTTCATAAGAATTGACAAAAGGACCCTTGAATACAATGATTAATCAATTTTTCTCCAATTTTAATTTCATGAGTAGCTAAATTTATTTTCTAGGGTTTTGGAAGAAGCAATTTTTGATGATTAATTTTCAATAATTAATTTCTTGACATCTTTACTCATTTTTTGTGCTTTTAATTTATTAAAAATTTTCTCTTCTTTATATGCTTCGTTTTAATCGTACAGAATAGTTTTAAACTATTGATATTTTATAAGCGATGGAAAATTAGGCTTATATTAACGACTAGAGTCATAAAAAAAAGTTTGTAACGTTATATCCTCCAAAGAATGAGATTGAGTTCAAAATTGCTTTAAGTAAATTAGGAGTATTGTGTTAAAGTTATTATCACTGAGTTTACAAACATTAGAAGTAGTGGAATCCAAAACCCTAGATTTATCTCTCCTTGGTAAACAAAAATCAAATTTAGTTTTTCTTTAGTATTTTCTTTTATTAGTCTTAAACCAAATCTTTAGAAAAACTCCGAGAATCGAATCCATTCTTACCGCTATAAAAAACAACATCGGTTTTTGGCGCCGCTGCCGGGGATAACTTCTTTTCGTTCCTCATTCAAGTTGTTCTCTGGTAATTAACACACTCCGGCACGATTTTTCATGACCTAGATAACATGAAACACGCTGCAGTCACACGATAACTCTCGGTAACTCGTTCAAATCCCGTGAATATTTCCATCTGTAAGTGTGCTCCCTTGTTCTATTTAAACTCACGTAAACTTCCTTGTGTTTTCGAAACTCAACGACTTACCATCCATGTTCCTGATTATATATCCAACTTCAATCGAATCAGAGAACCTTACCAGCCATGTTTATCCCATTAGAACAAACCCATATCACAAACCCTAATTATGGCTATTTAAAACCATATTTTCCCCGCAAAAACAGAATTCAAAAGGTTGAAGATGACCTCCACTTATCCAATACCGGTGTCCCTTTAGCAATTTGGGGTACAAATAGAAATTCATAAGGTGCGAATAGCAATTTGTGGCTACAAGAAGTAATTTTGGGCTGTAAATGGTAAAATTTATGGGGTTCTTTTAGTACTTTTCCGGTGTAGTATCAGAATATCGCAACACCAACACCTCTGCGAAATCCATAAATGTTACATAGCGAAGGCGTGGCAAACGAGTAAAATAAGTGACGCAATGGATGACGACAGCCAGAACACGAGAAAGGTGTGAAGACCTAGAGAGATCTAGGAGTGTTGCGAGGTTATACATTTGTACACTTGCGACACTTCGCAAAACATTCCCGAAAATAAATGACAGCTTAGCTGTCATCTATTATGTAATACCCTATATAAAGAGCCGAACAGGCCTATTGGAAAGGGGGTCTTTTCGAGTGTTGGGCAAGTCATTAAGAGAGAGAAAGTTTATAGTGATTGTATTTTCTTTAGCTCTTTTCCATTTTATCTTGTAAACATTCAAGAAGTTAATCAATAAAAGTTATAATTGTACATCTTAAAATGGCTTGATTGTGTGGATTCTTATGAGGGGTGTAGTGTAGGATTTCCAACAACTACATATTGGGGCTAGAAACAGGGAGAGAGTGAAGATTAACATTGTGATTTGAAATAATTTGGAGTAATAGGGAAGGAATTTCATATAATTTTCAACAATTTACTGAAATTGAGAAATGGCTAGAAAAAGACATGCATCAGAACAACCAACAACCGTTAGAAGGAGTAGGAGACTTGCTGGAGAAGGGAGAAATGAAATGGGGGAATCCTCAAGAATGAACACAAGAAATAATGAAGAAAATCAAATTCAATCACAAATTCAACCAGTACTGAATAGAACTGTGGATTATGATAGAGTAAGCGTGCATACTTGGAGATCAGACTCTGTGGATGAAAGGGGAGAAGGACGACAATTGATAAACAATGGACAAGAGGAGAGAGACAGAGAAGTGATTAGAGAAATAATTCATGGAAATGAAGAGGTCGCAGCATTAGAGACATTGAGACAAACAATACATGAAGAAAGGAGATTAGAAGCAGAGGAACGTGCAAATTTGACAAGGCAAAATCATGAGTTGAGGATGGAAAATATGAGATTACAAAACAGAAGGTCGAGAAGCACTACAAGGTCAAGCTCAAGATCAGTTAGAGAGGAAAGAAGGAGAACTTTACCTATAGAAAATGCTAATGAAGAAAATCGAGAGGAAGTGCAAAATCCAGACGAAGAACGTTGCGAAAGAAGAGAAATAATGGAAGATCGTTATATCCCACATCCCGAGACTCTTCAAGATAGGCAAAATGATGGAAATCAAGGAAATAGGCAGCGTCAAGGGCGAGATAATCCAGGTGATGAGGAAAATTAGGAAGAAGGAAGAAGAATATTGCAAGGAAGAGAAACACAGAGGAAGCAAAAAGAAATTGAAGATGAAATTGAAAGATACTATGCTGAGCAAGCACGTCTAGCTTGCGAAAGAGAAAGATTGAGAACAGAAATGGAAGAACTGGAGTTACAAGAAGCAATTCTCCAGAATAATCATGATAATAGAGAAAGAATGAGAGAACAAAGCCGCAACAATGGTAATATCAATGAAGAGTATGAAAGAGTACAAAGGAGAATCGAAAGGCAGCAAAGAAGAGAAAATGATAGATATAACGGTGTGCGAATTCATTAGAGGAATGAAAGATAAGATCGCAGAGAAAGACAAGAAGAGAGTGATGAATAAGAAAGTCAAAACAGACATGAACGCAGAAGAAGAGAGGCGGAGTTAAAAAGACCAATGGAGCCAAACTCGTGTAAATGAACAAATTCGAGAGAATGGGCGAAATGAGAGGAATGTTAAATAATAAAAGGGGAGGAGGTAAGAGACAATTGGATGAAGCCATAGAAGAAGCTGCGAAGACTCCATTCACACAAGAAGTACAGTTAGGAGGAATACCCCCAAAGTGCAACTTACCTACATTAACCAGCATTTTCGATGGAATAACTTGTGCGATACAACATATCAAAGCTTATGTGAGATGTATGTTACAAATGGGAGAACCATGATGCTATATTGTGCAAATATTTTGCATCAAGTTTGACAGGAGAAGCTTTGAAATGGTTTGAAGGATTACCGAGGAATACAATAACATCTTTCAATCATTTGCAGGCTATATTTTTAGGGGCATACATAAGTAATAACAACTCGCGACCTGGTATTGAAGATGTATTTGGTTTAAAACAAAGGGTTGGTGAAAGTTTGAAGCATCTAACCGTGAGATGGAAGACAATGTGCAGTGATTTGGCTGGTCGTGTGGATGAGAGATATCTCATTCTATCATTCGTTAACGCTATGGTCGCAACCAATCTGCTATATATTCAAATTTTTAGAATCAAGAATACAATCACAATGACTGAGTTGCGAGAACTTCAAGAGGAGTACATTGCTCTAGAGGAAAAACAAAATGAGATGGAATCATACCCCGTTGCGAACACAAGTTCAAAAGTTGCGAATGCAAGCTTGTTACCTAAATTAATAAACACAGTGGCAAGCACCTCGCAGGGTCAACAGGAAATGATAACGTATAATGGTCAGCGAAAGTTAGTAGCCATGGGGAGTCGTGATCAGGAGGAATTTGAGAGAGAGAGAAAATTCTATAACCGTGGAGGAAATAACAAAATTCAAAGACTTGATCATCCACAAGAAACTTATGGAAGTCAGAGGCAGAGTTACCATAGAGGACAGCGAAGTCACAGAGTAGTCTGGGAAGAAATCAAGATGCCACCACTAAATGCTAGTGTGGAGAAAATATGGGAATCTATAATCTTAATGGAAAATATACCTGTGCCATGGAACATGGGAAGTGAACCACCTCCGAGTGACAGAAGTCATGAATTTTGTTCTTATCACCATTTTCATGGACACTCCACAAACGATTGTAGAAATATAAAAAGAATCATTCTCAGAATGATAAACCAAGGGAAACTAAGTCAATTTCTAAAAAATCAACCTCAATCTCAACCATTACCACCACCGCCAGAAATTCACAGAGCAAACACAACAAAAGGAGGAGAAACATTTGTGATAGAAGTTGGAGCGAAAGCCAAGAATTTGTCTTGCAACTCTATTGTACATTCGTACAGGACCATTGAAGATTTTCATGATAGTGTTCTCAGTAGGGTTTTCGCAAGAGATGCTGATAATAGATAAATAATGAACATCGTGAAGACATCGCCACTAAAGGAATGGCAAAAGCATATTATTTCTTTTACAGCAGAAGAAGTACCTGAGGGTGGAGAGATGCATGACAACCCATTAGTGGTAAGGTTAGAGATTAACCCAAAACCTGTTGATGATGAAGATGAGGAGGCAGAAAATTCATGGGCAATCAATAGAATCTTAATTGATACTGGAAGCTCTGTAAATATCCTTTTTTACCATACTTACAAGACTATGGGAGGGAAGGAAGAAGATCTAATACCTTCAACTTATAAGATCTATGGTTTCAACGGTACTGCCAACAAGCCTAAAGGAGAAGCTCATATGCGAATACCACTGAAAGGATTATCAATCAAATTTTGTTCGCATAGTCGATGTGGAATCTCCCTATAACGCATTGATTGGGCGACCTTGGTTACATGAGATTTTGGGTGTAGCATCGACTTATCACTAGTGCATCAAATTTCCTCATCCCAGTGGTGTCGGAGTCATAAAATGAGATTGGGTTGAGAGACAGAAGTGCTATGAAGTTAATGTGGAATCTTGCGAGGAAAGAGCTGCTCAGAAGAAGAACTGGAAGCAAAACATCAAAAATGAACAAAGAAGGGAAAGACTAATGGTGGACACAGTAGAGATGAGAGAAGAAAATACATTGTGAAACCAATGCCTGAAGAAAGTTGGAAATTGCGATGATCTCGCAAAAGGGAAGGAAGTATTAGGAAATTTGAATAATGAAGAAGCAGAGAGCAACATAAGTAAGAGGCGAAAGGAGTGAATAATTGATTCTGGACTTGCGAAGGTTGTAAAAAAAAAACAAAAAAAAAAAAATCTAACTTTTGATAAAGACAGGCTAAAGATGCAAAGACTATGATTATCGAAAAAAGAATACGCGAAGCTTTCGCAGGGATTTGAATGATAAAGACAAGCTGAAGATACAAAGATTATAATAATTGAAAAAAGAATACGCGAAATTCTCGCAGAAGTGATGATCTAAAATCAATGACATATCAGAATGGGACGAACCTTTATGGCGTACACCCTAGTTCGCGAATAAAATTTCGCAAGAGGAAAATGTAAGACCTAAAGTGCGTCATATGAGGGGGTATCTATTTACATGGCTCAGGGAAAAGGTTACACCGCCCGGAACTCGAGTCATGGAGATTTGGGATCAATAAAGCCCATCCAGGAGAGATACCTTGGATTTCCAACTATATATATAAGGTTATACCACGGTTGGACGACCGAGGGTCTCTTCTAAGGAGTCGTATGATCAAGGCGCCAAGGTACACGGTTTAGCCAAGAGTGCCTGGGGCATTTGAAGTGTCTCGGCCATTCTTGGCAAGTCTTGGCATATGTTGCACTCGGCCCGAAGAAAACTCCACTTAGGGTGCAGTCTCGTAACCGTAAACCCTATAGGTAAAAGGGATAAGAGGCTGCGAAAATAACTGGTTGTTGTTAAGACCGGATGGGAGGAGCTAGTCTTGTAGGATTCAAATATCGCACAACATATTCTCTTAGCGTGCGAGATTCAATTATTTTCTTAACTCGCGAGAGTGTCTTGAGAGAAGGTAGCAAGACTCGCGAGAGTGTCTCGAGAGAAGGTAGCAAGACTCGCGAGAGTGTCTCGAGAGAAGGTAGCAAGGCTCGAGAGAGTGTCTCGAGAGAAGGTAACAAGACTCGAGAGAATGCCTCGAGAGAAGGTAGCAAGGCTCGAGAGAGTGTCTCGAGAGAAGGTAACAAGACTCGAGAGAATGTCTCGAGAGAAGGTAGCAAGAGCCTGCGAAATCATTAAAGGGCTCGCGAGAATATGAGCCGTATGTGAGTATGTCATCCATTATGTAAACACCTATATAAAGAGGGAGAGCGGGGAGAGAGAAAGGGGGAATAATTTTGGGAGGACACTTTTTAGGAGGACACTTTTAGGAGAAATTTTTAGAGAGAGATTTTATTTTCTTTATCATCTTCTTCCCCAAATAATTAGATCTAGAGCTCTAGAAAATATCCATTAATGGAGATTCACAATGTAATTCAAATGTAACCTCAACAATCATAGTGAAGAATCGTGGATGTAGATCACATTGATCGAACCACGTAAAAAATCTTATGTGTCTATTTAAATTTCTAGCTCTTATATTTAAAATTTAGGTGATTAATATGATTTAGATCTACAAAATATAGTGAGGGGTGTAGTGTGGGATTTCCTGCAACTACATATGCGCTAGAAACAGGGACCTAATCTTGTTGGTTCAAGAAAGTTTAGAAAAAACGGCTACTGTTGGTGATGAATTCAATTGGATCTATAAACTATAAAAGAAATTTCCATGAAAATTAGTTACTGTTCATACTTTTTATTTAGATCTATAAAATTTAGGTTCAAAAATGGAAGTTTTATGGGAGAAATCACATTTTCAGGGAGTAAACATCATCAGTAATTGAAAAGAAGAAGAGAAAAAATTAGTTGCCGTGGTGAAATTCAAGGAAGAAAATTAAAGTTTGAATGAAAGAATTTCGTGTTCAGGAGAAAAATCAAAAGGAAAATTGTTGAAGGAAATAAAGGAAGAATGAAGAAAAGGATAAGAACAAAACGCTGTGAACTTTATCACAAAAAAGAAGCTCGCACAGATGGTTTGAGTTGGAGCGAAGAAGCTTGATGTCGCAAGATCAAATCTCGCCACAGTCATATTTTTCACATTTTTCTACAGCCTAGAGAGGAGAAAATGAGTATATTCGCAATATTGTTTCATTATTTCGCAAGCAGCAAATAGCCCAGATGGTCAGAGAAGAAGTATGCAAACCAGAGGTCGCGGGTTCGAATCTCCCTCCTCGCAAAGAATTTTTGCTCCGCAAAGAGGGGAAAAATGGATAATCTCGCAAGGTTGTTTCATTCTTTCGCAAACAAGAGGCAAGCACAGTTGGTCACTGCGAAATTAATGAGTTCATGGTCGCGAGTTCAAGTCCCATTGAACGTCCATTTTTTGCATGGATTTTTCGAAACAGTATCTCGCAAGAAGAAAGTAGGTGATCATTTCGCAGAAACACTTCGCAGAGGCATGGCTAGCACAGTTGGTCAGGAGGCATGAATGCGAGCAGAAGGTCGCAGGATCAATTCTTGCTCTCGCACACTTATTTTTGTTATGCGAAATTTCGCACACACTTTGCTTATCTCGCAAAGAAGAAAGTTGATGATTATCTCGCGAATGAATTTCGCGAGAGAGGGCTAGATATGGGTTGGTATGGTGCGAGAATATGCAAGAGGCAGGTCAAGGGTTCAAGTCTCACTTCTCACATTTCTTTTTTCTTCGCGAGATCAACAACAACAAACCACAAAAGCTAAGTACCACTTTCCTTAAACATTTTACTTACAAAAATAAAAGATTTTTGATTTGATTTACAAAAGCGAGATAACGCAGTAAGTACAAAGATTTCGGAACTACAAAGATTTCACAATTACAAGAGAAACCAGAAAAATATCTCGCAAAGATCAATTTATATATTTCCTTAAATACTCGCTTTGTTTCAAATGAGAATGATATCCAACATGGAGAGTAGTAGCGGGCAAACCTTTATGGCGTACACCCTAGTTCGCGAATTTACTCTAGGATTTCGCAAGAGGCAATGTACCTAAAGTGCGTCATATAAGGGGGTACCTATTAGGATCATCTCCATGAAGGATGTTTATCTCGATGAGACGAAATAAGTTATACAAAGGAAATCAAAACAAAAGAAAAACGATTTGAACTTGCAATTAAATGAATATCTTTGATAAAAGAAATGTTGAATACTAATCTAAATTTTTATTTGCATTACTGAAGATAGCATGAGGCAAAAGAACATGGAGTGGGAGTTTCGCATGATGGATTCACAATACTTCTTATATTTAGAGGATTAAGTACTTCTTATACTTCTCAAAGGATACTTCATACTTTTATATATTTCGAGGATTGAGTACTTCTTATATTTCTTCAAGGATACTTCATACTTCTTATACTTCTTCAAGGATACTTCATATATACTTCTCAAAGCTTTGGAACTTCGCAAAAGAATAGAGGCAAGTACGTACTTTTCAAGAAAAATATTCTTTCGCTCGATCAAAGATTACTACGACAACGGGTTTTTCCTTAAAGATCGCTCTTCAAGCAATATTCAGAAAAAGAGGCAAGATGTAGGATTCAAATATCGCACAACATATTCTCTTAGCGTGCGAGATTCAATTATTTTCTTAACTCGCGAGTGTCTTGAGAGAGGTAGCAAGACTCGCGAGAGTGTCTCGAGAGAAGGTAGCAAGACTCGCGAGAGTGTCTCGAGAGAAGGTAGCAAGGCTCGAGAGAGTGTCTCGAGAGAAGGTAACAAGACTCGAGAGAATGCCTCGAGAGAAGGTAGCAAGGCTCGAGAGAGTGTCTCGAGAGAAGGTAACAAGACTCGAGAGAATGTCTCGAGAGAAGGTAGCAAGAGCCTGCGAAATCATTAAAGGGCTCGCGAGAATATGAGCTGTATGTGAGCTGTCATCCATTATGTAAACACCTATATAAAGAGGAGAGCAGGAGAGAGAAAGGGGGAATAATTTTGGGAGGACACTTTTAGGAGGACACTTTTAGGAGGAGAGAGAAATTTTTAGAGAGAGATTTTATTTTCTTTATCATCTTCTTCCCCAAATAATTAGATCTAGAGCTCTAGAAAATATCCATTAATGGAGATTCACAATGTAATTCAAATGTAACCTCAACAATCATAGTGAAGAATCGTGGATGTAGATCACATTGATCGAACCACGTAAAAAATCTTATGTGTCTATTTAAATTTCTAGCTCTTATATTTAAAATTTAGGTGATTAATATGATTTAGATCTACAAAATATAGTGAGGGGTGTAGTGTGGGATTTCCTGCAACTACAAGTCTTGTATGGCCGATGTACGCCTCCTTGAAGGGGCAACCAGGGAGATGATAAGGGCGGCACCCTCCATTAGGGAACTGATAAGTGTCTTAAGACGCAAATGTCATGAGGCTTTATTTTCGCAAGAAAATTTAGTCTTGTCATATTTGTGCGATGATCCTGAAGAGGCAATAATACAAAAGACAAAGATAAGACGAGATCAATGGGTCAGTACATGAAAGTGTAAGGACGTCCTGCGATTTCGTCGCAAGACGGCAATGTCATGGGGCTTTATTTTCGCAAGAAAATCTAGGCCTGTCATATTGTCGCAATAAAACTATCCTGCAGAGGCAACAATCCTAAGAAATGATAAGGCAAAATCAATGGGTCTTTACATAAAAGTGTAAAGACGTCCTGCGATTTTGTCGCAATGACAAGAGGTGGCACAATAAGACCTTTAACTAGGAAGGCAAAATAAGACGACACAAAAGAAAAAGAAAAAATGAGATCTTGAAAACAACCAAGAAACATTCTCTCACGAGAATTCAGCAGCAACAATTGCGAGACTGAGGCATGTTACCATCTAGAGGTTATTTGCTTAATCATTCATTTGAAAACAAATAACAGAGGTGTTGATGGTGGATTTTCGTTTAAGGTTAAATTTGTAAGTAACCAAAAAATCATGCGCTGACATCTTGTAAAAGATAAAGCCGTTTATAAGTGACGGATACTCCTCACTTAATTCTCCAAGAATGGAGCATGTAGCAACAATCCCATTCTGTGAATACATGAAATTCCTCCAGGTTGGAGCATGCAGCAACAATCCCTTCCTGTGAATTTCATATCAACCTTGTATTTCCTGTACCCATTATCAGTGTGGCATGACGACTGAGTGTTACTCTTACAGAGTAACACGAACCTCCAAGCACTATAATGAATTCATGTACGAAATACCCACATGTGCCGATTCTCGGTGTGTTATACTAGCCCGAGCCCTCTCGGTGTGTTATACTAGCCCGATTGAGCCCCTCTCGGTGTGTTATACTAGCCCGATTGAGCATCCGGACTTGACCGTATCGGTCTCGGATATGATCCGATCGCAGTCATCCAACTCCACACGCATGATTGGATGACCACAGATCAATTCCATCACCCCCAAGCAGGTATGGAATACACACGGCCTTAGCTTGCCAAATATGATCGATCGCGGTCATCCAACTCCACAAGCATGATTGGATGACCACGGATCAATTCCATCACCCCCAGCGGGTATGGAATACACACGGCCGACCCCGCATGGTCGACCATTGGCCTTTGCTTGCCAAGAAACCGTCCATACCAAGCATTATGGGCGGAAAACCTAAGTGGGGTTTGCGGCATATTACATGTGCCGCAAAACGGTCTCAACCATCCATCTTCGCAGGTATAGATGGAGGGTGTAGATGCAGACTCAAAGGGCCGGAGCATGTCGACACAATCACCATGTGACCGCCTACATACATGACCGATCGGTCAAAAACCAACCATGATTGGTTACAACACAATCGTCCACCAAATGGCATGGTCGCGCGGCTTTGAAAGCCAAAACTAGGGTTCGAGCCATCACGCGCGTCCATCTTCTCCGGCACGAATGGAGGTCACGAGATCAAATTGAGCAGGTCCGGTCATACCAAAGCATGACCACCGTGGGCCCATCTACCTCCTCTTGCGGTCGGCCAAGGCATACCATGCCCGGCTAATCCAAAACGCCCGACCAAACTCACGCGGTTACATCTCCCAAATCCTAAACTGATCTCGACCGCTCAACTTCACCGGATGATTTGAGTGGCTTAGATCACGTTTTCATGGGATAATCAAGTATAGGTGTGAACACTAGCCTACCACCTACACGCTGGTATGATCGACCAAGACCGACCAAGATGGGTCGTCTTGGAACGCACGCCCAAACTTGGGATGTCATGCGGTTTCCAACTCCTTTGCGGCAAGGGATTTCTGCCAAACCGATCTCAACCACTCCTCTTTGACGGTCAAATTGAGTGGCCTAGATTGCATCTCCATGAGACGGTGAGACATGGACGTGTACACCATCATGCCGTCAACACGCATGTATGGTCGGTCCTCCACAAAATCCTTCCCATGCTTGGTTTCGACCAAGGTGAAGAGTGATGCTTGCGCACTCTTTAAAAAAACCTGATTTCATCAACGGTCGCAGATGAGTGTCTCAAACATCATCTCATCCGTCCGACTTCACCAGCTTGGTTATACAACCACAGTCGGGGGAGTTATTTGGTTAGTGAGGAGTCATTACCCATCACTTTACCACACCGTAATGTCGAGTACACATAAAATACACACGATACTCCACAAGTATCGACTTTCCGAATAACGCATTATTCAATTCAGCATTACATGCTATCTTCCGTGGATCTACGATCCACATTCCAGACATCAATCATGTCACAAAACGGGGATACTTCTTTGGGGTATTGGTCTGGCGGTTTCACGTGCGGCGTGCAACGCGCCATCACAAACGTGTTAGGAGGTCATGGACGGTTAGAGATGAAGTGGAAAAGTGGGCAAGGCTGGTCGTATGTTACCGACACACAACTCCACTACGCCATCATTCCACTACCTCCACTTCCCACGAGAAACGTGAATGAGGCTCAATGACTTGTATAAAATAGGGTCTCCGCCCTATTTCCAACAACAAGGAATAACGGAGAACAATACAAGTTCGGGACAGAGTGTTACAAGAAAATCAACATCCAGAGCCTCCTTACATTAACCGTAAGCTTGCTCACTTTTAAATCACAAGTCATAAGCAAGCCAACACTTTCACAATCTCAACACCTTCTTCGCTTCCCTCCCTAAGATCAACCCCATCTCCTTCACTTTGTGACCGAAACAAGTCTGGAACGGCCATTTCTTGGTTTAGGCCGGACTTGCACAGAGATTGATCTCTCGAATCTACAAGCACTCACCGCGCCATGCATTTGTTGAAGGTTTAGATTCATTCCTCATCCACACCCCAAATTACCAAATTCAGCGGGAGTAGTTTTCACCCATCAACAATTGGCGACCACGGTGGGAGATTAATCTCTCGGTCGTAAAATCAATTTCTTTGAAATCCGATTCAATTTCATCAATTTCAAAAGGGTAGATCTTAGAACCAATTCAATCAGCAATTCATTCCAAGATGGTGGAACTGAGGTCCGGATCAGCAATCAACTCTGATGGAGCCAGCATGGATAACACTCCCGGTGTTGGCGTGCCTGTCAGTGGAGCTACCGTAGCCGACACATCTCGAGGAGCCGTTACCTCTGTCACCAACACTAGCGGAGCGGAGACATCCCGGCCGGGTGTAACACCTCCCATCACCGAGCCGGAGCGGCCGCAAATCTGGCATCTCTTCGAGCGTAACGCCTCCGGTGGTTGCCCAGGCAACAACTTTCACTCCTCCGTCGGGACGAGGAGCCGGAGACACAAGAGGAAGACCGTCGTCTAATACCATTGCAGACTTGATGGAGAAACAGGAAATTCTTGCTAAAACTCAAACAGATATGGCCGCAACTCAGAAAGAGGTACTCACTTTCCTTAAAACTTTGACTGAACGATTGCCGCAAGACTCGCGGCAACCCTTGGAGTCGGCGAGAGATACATTCAATACACCCGGAGCAGGCGTTTCCACTCTGACTCACATGAATGAAGAAACTCGTGTTGCTCCTGAGCGCCAAAGGGAGAGAGACCAGCCTTCCAACTTCATTACGCGTGAAGATCTAGAGCGACTTCTCCAAAATCGAGGAAAAGGGGACCGAACGGACGTACACCAACACCAGCCGCCGTACCCTCAAGATGTGCAACGGATTCCTCTACCAAGAGGTTACACCTCTCCCCAGTTCTCCCTCTACGACGGTACTGGTAATGCTCGTGAACACATTTCTCGATTCTTGGAAGCCTTGGGGGAACATGAATACAATCATGTTTTGCGCCTAAAAGAATTCTCAAAATCACTCACGGGGAGGGCATACACCTGGTACAACAACATTGCGCCTAACGACATATCAATTGGAGCGAGATGGTCATGCTTTCTACGGAAGTATTTCTTCGTGTCTGAACAAATCACGTTTTCAGACACGGGAAGAATTCTCCAGCGGAATAATGAACATCCCAACGACTTCGTTAAAAGATTCAGAACCCAAGCACTGGACTGTCATGACCCGAATGTTACCGAACGGCAACTGGTGGAATCATGCATCAACGGGATGATACCCATATACCGCGCTCTGTTAGAGAATCTGGGCTTTCAAACATTCTCTGAACTCCACGAAGTCGCAAAACGTTCGGAACAATTGCACAGGCACTACTAGAAAGAACCCGAGTTGTTCGAAGTGAAGATTTGCGTGAAAGTCGAGGAAACGGGCGTCTCACCAACAAACAATACAACACGGCCCTTCAGTGAGTGTGGTAGCGGAGGAGAAAAGAGGAAAGCTTCGATAACGGAACAAAGAAACCAAGCGAACATCCTCGGCCACACAAGACTTCGTCTCGAAAAGGAACAGACAAAACTCCCGCACAAAACGCTAAAGACACGGGTTTTCCTTTTCCCATGAATGAAGTGATAGAGCTCTTGGAGCGTGGATCCAAGATGATGCCGTAAAACTACCCCCTATCGGGCGTCCTCCGACCGAGGAAGAAATAAGGATCCCGAGATCTTGTTGCTACCACAGTTCGTCCATCATCCAACCAAAGATTGCAACGAGGTTGAAACAAATATTCGGGGAAAAGGTAGAGACGAGGGGAACTCCAGCTTGGAAACGAAGGTGTTCATAGAGATCCCTTACCTATCAGGAACTGCATGATTTCTGGGGACTCTATTCGCAAGACCGTGCAATCTATGATGGAGCACATGTGTGAAATCTTATATTTCTCCAAAGGACAGCGTCAAGACATATTCACGGCCCTCAACCACGTTGTGTCAAGAAGACGTTTGCATCCGATGGCGGCGATCAGAACCCCAGTCTTTCTGAAAGACATGAGCAACGGAAACGGGGACTCCTAACCGTCACTCGTTTGAGAAACGTTGAGTTTGATAACGCGTTGATCGATACTGACTTCAGAATTTAACATCATTACTGTCAAGGCCTTCAGAGCGGCAAAGATCTCAAAGCGGAAGCTCTCGTCATCCAAGCTGTGGTCGGGGATTCGGGAGGAGAACTCGAGAGATTCATACGGATACATCGACCTTGAAGTCAAATTGGGAGATGCCTCAACACAAGCAAAGTTATACATAGTCAAAGAACATCCCAATTACGACATGATCCTAGGGCGCTCTTGGATACATGACAACAAATCCATATTGGAAGTCTGTCCTCTACCGATTTCGATACCTGAAAGAGTCTCCAACACGCCTGTTGGACCACTTGTATTGTCCGCCGCCGCATCGCAACTTGCCAATGTGACACAACTTCCGGAGAGAGCACATTGACATATCGGCTGAAGGATTCCGATCTCAAGTAAGTCTCATCACGCAACTCTCTCCGCAACCTATTGCCCCTCATTCGACAAATCACGGGGACTGGCTCCAACCAACAAGCCCACCGCGGCTAGGAGATGCGAATGGGAAGCCGGCCCTTTCAAGCGTTTCATCAAGAGCATAGAAGCATTGTCTTGGTCAAAGACGATAAGGCCAAGACACGAGTATCTACACGACCAAACCCATTTGGGATTGGAGACTTGGTGACGAAGGCGACTGCATTCAATATTGGAAGCATGACGGTGAAGATGACCACTCACACGACTCACCCACCGAAAGAGAAGATGAACCAGTACAGTAGCGGATGTTATCCTAGGCGGCTCTGCTTAAGCTCATCAACGCCGATAACCTGGAGGGCATAACAGTTCACTCACGATGGCTCAAACCTTACCGAACTTAAGATCTTGTGCTACCACTTTCCAAAGATCCTACACACCTTAAAAGCGCTGTGCTATATTTTTCCAGCGTGTTTCCTTTTATAATTTCATGTCATATTTGTAATCCCTCCAGAAAATGATTGCAATACTTGCATTCATAGCTAGGGTTTCAATTTTCAATTTTCAATTGAAGCATTATTTTCATCTGAGAACCTCTTTACTCCTAAAAACACCAACCCCTGAGTCAGCTTAAATCAGTCCACTGGAGCAAGAAAAGAAACCCTAAGCAAACATCTCACGGGATGAAGGAAATAGAACGTGTGCGGAAAATGATTTGAGCCATCTCGCCGGCAAAGCCGGGGAAGATATTGCATCACAGTCCGTGGATATTCCATTCTGATATAACTTCTTTTATCACTAAGAATTATGTATGAAGGCGCACCCCACACCTGAGAAGGTTCGATTCTGATCTTGGCAAAGGATTGTAAAGGAAAGCTTTATTCAAATAATCAAAAGAAAAACCTTGAACTCAGCCATGCCAGTACAAGGAAGATGTTCGAGCATGCGAATATACTTGGAAAGAAAAACAAAACAAAGAAATTTCAATCATCAAGAGGGTCGGTCTCGCCCACATCACCGTCGGCTCAGTCACACATCGATGCACCTCCCTCCGGATCTTCCTCAACTTCACGCATCGGGCATCCCCGCCGCAGCAGCAGCAGCGCACTCCATCCCAACATCTTCAGCGGGAGCATCAAAGGGCATAGCAACACCGGGAGCCACACAAATTGCCTTCGAATGTTCGGGTTCGTGCATATCGAATCAAGGATTATCACGCCGTCCCGAGCCAGGGTAATCACACTTGCCTTCATTCGGGGTCGTTCATGCTCAACTCTCGCCTCTTCAACCGCTGCAAATCTCTCTCGCCCTTGCGCTTACTAGTGTCTGCGACGTTTCCTCGCGCCTCCGCCGCTCCTCCATGTCAATTGCAGCTGAAAGTGCACGGATACGTCCTCGACAATACGAAGGTGGGAGATAGACATCCCCCGTATAGCACGACCGACTTCACGAAGAGGAAGATCGATCTTAGCCATCACTTCTCCATGCGCATGGTTTTCGGGCTTGTCAACTTCAAAACTTCTTTACTGGGAAGCAACGAGAATGAGCGTCTACACTTCCATGATAATCTGCGAGAGAAGAAGAGGTTATGAGCACACACAAAAAAAAAAAAAAAAAAGAAGAGGATCATCAAAACTATCGATCGGCTAATCGAAAATCGAGCAAATTACACGAGATACAGGGATATAGAATAAACAACCACGTTGAGATGATTCTTTATAATCTCACAAGTCGACGAGAATCCCGAAAAGGAAGAGAAGTCTCTACTTACCACCTATGAAGGCTACTAATTCGGGATAACAATCAACAAGGCTTATCAAATATACGAGGAAGGCCGTGTATAACTAAGGAAGTACACCAAGGAGCGGCCGAGCTCATACATGTACAAGAGGAACCAAAGCGACTCACCGGGATCAAGTCCCGCTTCCTTCGCATCCTTAATCAAGACCGACCAGTTCCAGGGAAACGCCTGACAATGTGAAACTATCCGGTAAATATGTATTCACTCTAGCTTGGTCATTTACGTATGTCACCATCTCATGCCTACCACACAATAGTGTAACCATTATATGCTAGGCGGGGGACTTAATGTTGATGGTGGATTTTCGTTTAAGGTTAAATTTGTAAGTAACCAAAAAATCATGCTACTGACATCTTGTAAAAGATAAAGCCGTTTATAAGTGACGGATACTCCTCACTTAATTCTCCAAGAATGGAGCATGTAGCAACAATCCCATTCTCGTGAATACATGAAATTCCTCCGTATTTGGAGCATGCAAACAACAATCCCTTCTGTGAATTTCATATCAACCTTGTATTTCTGTACCCATTATCTGTGTGGCATGACGACTGAGTGTTACTCTTACAGAGTAACACGAACCTCAAAGCACTATAATGAATTCATGTACGAAATACCCGTGCAGGCTGATTCTCGGTGTGTTATACTAGCCCGAGCCCTCTCGGTGTGTTATACTAGCCCGATTGAGCCCCTCTCGGTGTGTTATACTAGCCCGATTGAGCATCCGGACTTGACTGTATCGGTCTCCGGATATGATCTGATCGCAGTCATCCAACTCCACAAGCATGATTGGATGACCACAGATCAATTCCATCACCCCCAAGCGGTATGGAATACACACGGCCTTAGCTTGCCAAATATGATTCGATCGCGATCATCCAACTCCACAAGCATGATTGGATGACCACGAGATCAATTCCATCACCCCCAGCGGGTATGGAATACACACAAACCGACCCCGCATGGTCGACCATTGGCCTTTGCTTGCCAAGAAACCGTCCATACCAAGCATTATGGGCGGAAAACCCTAAATTAGGGTTTGCGGCATATTACATGTGCCGCAAACGGTCTCAACCATCCATCTTCGCGAGTATAGATGGAGGGTGTAGATGCGGACTCAAAGGGCCCGGAGCATGTCGACACAATCACCATGTGACCGCCACATACATGACCAATCGGTCAAAACCAACCATGATTGGTTACAACACAATCGTCCACCCAGAAATGGCATGGTCGCGCGGCTTTGAAAGCCAAAACTAGGGTTCGAGCCATCACGCGCGGTCCATCTTCTCCGGCACGAATGGAGGGTCACGGATCAAATTGAGCAGGTCCTAGGTCATACCCGGCATGACCACCGTGGGCCCATCTACCTCCTCTTGCGGTCGGCCAAGGCATACCATGCCCGGCTAATCCAAAACGCCCAACCAAACTCACGCGGTTACATCTCCCAAATCCTAAAGCCGATCTCGACCGCTCAACTTCACCGGATGATTTGAGTGGCTTAGATCACGTTTTCATGGGATAATCGAGGTATAGGTGTGAACACTAGCCTACCACCTACACGCTGGTATGATCGACCAAGACCGACCAAGATGGGTCGTCTTGGACGCACGCCCCAAACTTGGGATGTCATGCGGTTTCCAACTCCTTTGCGGCAAGGGATTTACTGCGCAAACCGATCTCAACCACTCCTCTTTGACGGTCAAATTGAGTGGCCTAGATTGCATCTCCATGAGACGGTGAGACATGGACGTGTACACCATCATGCCGTCAACACGCATGTATGGTCGGTCCTCCACAAAATCCTTCCCATGCTTGGTTTCGACCAAGGCAAGAGTGATGCTTGCGCACCTCTTTAAAAACCACGATTTCATCAACGGTCGCGAGATGAGTGTCTCAAACATCATCTCATCCGTCCGACTTCACCAGACTTGGTTATACAACCACAGTCGGGAGTTATTTGGTTAGTGAGGAGTCATTACCCATCACTTTACCACACCGTAATGCAGTACTGCATAAAATACACACGATACTCCACAAGTATCGACTTTACGAATAATGCGATTATTCAATTCAACATTACATGCTATCTTCCGTGGATCCACGATCCACATTCCAGTTATCAATCATGTCACAAACTGGGGGATACTATCTTTAGGGTATTGGTCGGCGGTTTACGGCGTGCGGCGTGCAACGCGCCATCACAAGAACGTGTTAGGAGGTCATGGACGGTTAGAGATGAACTGGAAAAGTGGGCAAGACTGGTCGTGTGTTACCGACACACAACTCCACTACGCCATCATTCCACTACCTCCACTTCCCACGAGAAACGTGAATGAGGCTCAATGACTTGTATAAAATAGGGTCTCAGCCTATTTCCAACAACAAGGAATAACGGAGAACAATACAAGTTCGAAGACGAGACAGAAAATCAACATCCGAGCCTCCTTACATTAACCGTAAGCTGCTCACTTTTCTTTGTCACAAGTCATAAGCAAGCCAACACTTTCACAATCTCAACACCTTCTTCGCTTCCTCCCTAAGATCAACCCCATCTCCTTCACTTTGTGACCGAAACAAATCTGGAACAGCCATTTCTTGGTTTAGGCCTTTTTACAGATTGATCTCTCGAATCTACAAGCACTCACCGCGCAGTGCATTTGTTGAAGGTTTAGATTCATTCCTCATCCACACCCCAAATTACCAAATTCAGCAGGAGTAGTTTTCACCCATCAACAAGAGGCAAGTATGGGAATGATTAGATTAAGAACATGTTATTTATTTGCATGTGATAGATTTACGCACTCATAATATTGATTAACCATATTGAAAAAAAGAATTGCTTTTTTAACATGTGCAACAACAAAAGTAGAATTTGTATTTGAAGATCCAAGAAATGTACAATAAGAGATTATAAAAATGGAAGATTAAAAGGATAAATATACAGATGTTATAAAAAGAGAAAGAAGAAAATGGAGCTATTTCTTGTTTGATTCTTCTTCTTCATCAGATCCTTCTACTTCATTATCTTCATCAGATTCTTCTTCGTTAGCATCACTATCAGAGATATCCAAAGAAGGTATGTTCTCAGGAATTTCGTCAAGAAGACAAGGGTATGAAGAATGAGGAATACTGTTGTCATCACATACTGTCTTAATAGTCTGATTGCGAAAGAGAACATCATCATTTTTGAAATTCGCCACAGTAATTTGTAGTTGCTTCTTCAACTTGGAATACTTGTCATTGCGAAGAGAGAAGTCCTTTGCAAGTTGTTCTTTTTCGGATTCAAGTTCTTCAATTCTTTTATGAAACCTCTTCCCAGCCTCTGCGAATGTAGAGCAATGAATCAACAACTTGATGACAGCTAAGTAAACAATAAACAATTAAGTAAAGAAGAATGATCAACAACCTTCTCTATCAGAAATCACATCCCTAATCAAGGCTGTGTGCTCAACTTGAAGACTAACATTAACACCTAAATTATTTCTGGCGTCATCTAGAACTTTCACAGCCCAAGCGAATTCATCGTCACTGTTTATGAGAAGAAGGGAACGAATTTGATTCTCTCTTCCGCTAAGAATAGTATTTTGGCGAATGGATTCGTCCCGCTCAACTTAAGCTTCAAGAAGAGTTTTTTGAAATTTTGCTAATGCTTGGGCACCTTGATTAGCAATGCGATCTTTGTCATCTATAAGATCACTAATCTTCTTCCTTAAAATACTAATTTTCTCTTGGGAACTAAGATGTAGGTGTTTAAGTTGGTTGGATAAACTCAAACTAGATCTATGATCAGCTTCTAAAAGGCGGAATTTGGATTGAAGTTCATTTAGAGAAAGAAGTTTGATTTTGTTATTTGAAAAGCTATTTAAAGAATGATTCAATTGGGCGAGAAGGGCATCATTATCCATAGGCTCAGGAAATGAGTGAAGAAGAATGGCTTCATCAGAAAGGTTATAAATGTCTGCGAAAATGATAAGTCAGATAAAGAAAAATAAATGACAGAACAAAAGCAAAGAAAAGAAAAGTATTTTATACCATAAAGTTGTTAATTAAAATTTTGAAGGCTAGATATCTCGTCCTTCTGAGAGGAGGATTCAACTTCCAGTTGTTTGGTCTTTTCGCGAAGGGTAGCAGTTTCATTTTCAAGTTCTTTATCTCTCTTGCGAAGAGCAACAGCTTCAGCTTCCAATTGTTTATTCTTCTTGTGAAGTTGAAGGTTTTTCTTTTCAAGAATGTTGCGCCTTTCTCGAGATCTGAGGCAACAACAAAGGAAACTCTCCTAGACTATAAAGGAAAATAAAGAAATCGTTAAGATGTGGTTTATAATTGAAATCATGCATAAATGAGGAAATATAGACATACCAAGGCACTAAGTGCGTTTAGGAAACTGGGAGTCACTGCTCTGGAAACTCCACGAAAAGAATCATCATCCTCTAATAAGGGAGCATCGCAGATATTTGCGAGAGCTTCGCATGTGGCAGAAAAATGATCATCTCCCATTCCTTGCATAGAGTCAGAGAAAATACTAGATAGTTGCGCCATACAAGATTTAATTGGATGATTCTCCTTCGCAGGAGAGGTATCAACATCATCATATCTTCATCAGAGCTCTCGCTGGATTGAGGACTGGAGCGAGAAGAAGAATGGATCTTCCGTTTTTTAGAAGGTGGAGCAGCAGATTTCTTCTTGCAAAGAGGAATTTTACCCTTGCCTTTAGCTTTCGCAGCTTCAGAAATATCCTCTTCTTCAACAACTTCAATGCCAACCTTCGCACACGAATGAAGATAAGAAACAGAGGCAACAATATTGTTAAAAATAATGAAGAAAAGTATTTCTTACTTCATCCGTGACTGGAGAATTGCCAGAGTACTCGCCTTAGGATTTCTTTCGTAACTTTTTCTCAATTTAACAATCTGAAATTTTCGCAAGATTAGTAGATGTAAAAAGAAGTAATAATTACAAACTGAGCGAAATTTGGGAAACTCACCTCTTTAGCTTTCTCGGGCCAGTTAAATACCCAAGGTTGATAGTTGGCGAGATTCGCAGGGAGTACATTCGAACCTGAAATATAAGGTCCATTCAAAAATAACGGAAAGACACACCATTTTTCGTCTTTAGAATGACGAGGAACATTGTTCTTGCCGGAATGCCAGTCGATATCCTGCATAAGTACTTTGTCGCTGGGGATATTTTCTCTTCTTTTCAAACGTGCACCCCAGCGAGTTCTATCGTTCTTCATGTTTATTACTTCATAATTCTCAAAGAAACTCTCTACTGAATACTTCTCAGTGAATATCTCTAAATCTACAAATTTAGGATCTCTGACTGCATTACAATAGAGAGACCCCTTACCAGCGCCACGGTTGGCGAACTCAAGCATTAAGCGGATACAATCTCCACTTAATTGGTAAACAGCTCGCGAGAACTTCTCATGAGCAAGAATTTCATAAAACAAAGAAAGTTCGGGGTTGTAGAGAGGAATGGGAAGGCCAGCGAGAATCTGACCTAGCAAGATTATGATCTTTTGATTATCATAACAATGATCAGTAAATAATTTGGCGGAGAGAATAGATGAAGATTCTTGATGGGGAATAGTGGATAATGTGAAACCTTTCTCTTGTAAATCCTTTTGAGCCTCTCCCAAGAGAAATTCATATCTACGACCAGGTGGAGCCATTTTCAGAGTATGGGAATGATTAAGGAGTTGAAGATCGAAGGAAAAAAAGAAAATTTACAGTAGCAGAAACGGAAGTTACGGAGGAGAATTGAAGAAAAATTGCAGAGAGAAAGTAAAAAAGAAGAAGAGGAGGATGAGAAAACTATATATATAGAGAAGAATTCTCGAGAAGATAAACGCATTTAATGCGAGAATAGAAGTGAATGGTTGAGAAGTAACGGTTGAAAGGGACGTGTCAAAAAATGGGTGGAAGAAGAGACACATATTATAGATTTTGTGTAAAAGTATGAAGCCAAATCGCCAAACAGATAAGGATGAACAGTTGCGGCAGTTTGAAAATAATAATTCTCATGACATTCTCTTCTTCGCAGAGAAGACATGAGAAGACGCAAGATGTAGTATCAGAATATCGCAACACCAACACCTCTGTGAAATCCATAAATGTTACATAGCGAAGGCGTCGCAAACGAGTAAAATAAGTGACGCAATGGATGACGACATCCAGAACACGAGAAAGGTGTGAAGACCTAGCGAAATCTAGGAGTGTTGCGAGGTTATACATTTGTACACTTGCGACACTTCGCAAAACATTCCCGAAAATAAATGACAGCTTAGCTGTCATCTATTATGTAATACCCTATATAAAGAGCCGAACAGGCCTATTGGAAGGGGGATCTTTTTCGAGTGTTGGGCAAGTCATTAAGAGAGAGAAAGTTTATAGTGATTGTATTTTCTTTAGCTCTTTTCCATTTTATCTTGTAAACATTCAAGAAGTTAATCAATAAAAGTTATAATTGTACATCTTAAAATGGCTTGATTGTGTGGATTCTTATGAGGGTTGTAGTGTAGGATTTCCTGCAACTACATCCGGGTCGATTTCTCCAAAAATGTTTCTTTTCCAAAAATACCTACATACATAAAACACATTAATAAGTACAAAAATAAGCACTAACAGTATATAAAATTGATGCAAATCAGACACAAAAATGTGTCTGTCAGCTACCTATAGCCTTGTTCATCATTATAAATAAAGGACTATCTGCATAATAGATATTCAATACTGGCATTGTGTCTTAGGTGCAGCTAGAGTCGTCCTTTAAAAACCTAGGTTTCCTCGTGAAAATGTATTAGGTTATGACTTTTAAAGTCTTCACTAAGGGATTCGTGAAGCCCGGTTATACTATATTTTACCTGCTATTTCTTATTATCTGGATCTTGTTCTTATTGACATTGTAGTTCTGGAACTATAGATCAAGAACAAGATGGATATAAATCACAAAGTACTCTTTGTCTCAATTTTGTGATTCCACAATATAGATACCTAAACTCTTCTTTGATTTGTTTATATTGTTCTTGTGAGGTGGAATCGATAAAGCATCTCTATAACCTTTTGAAGAGAGTACGTTTTCCTAATTGTTGAGGTTTTCTTGATATCTTCTTTACCTTGAAGATCACTCATAAGCAAACATATTTCTATTACCTTGATTGAATATCTTTATGAATAAAATCAATAAGATATCTGTTAGAGACAAAATAGTTAAAACAAAGTCTTTACTTAGGTTGAAGCAACTCTTAGGCTGTAAAGGACGTCAGCTTAAGGAATCAAGTACGTAAGGTTTTGCGAGATCCAATAAACATAAGGAACACGACTGAAGCTGAAATGCTTGTGGGGTTGATTCGATTTCAACTACATTCCAGTTTTAAGTCTATAGTAGGCTATTATTTTTAGCGGTTTAATACAATACGATATTTAAATTATGAACTAGGTCCCCTGGTTAATCCGCATTGTAATTTTCCTCGTTAATAAAATTTCCGGTGTCTTGTGTTATTTCTTTTCCGCATTATATTGTTTATCTTGATAATAAAAATATCACATGTAGTATGTTGAAAACCTAGACAGTTTTTAACCTCAAACTGTATAGAACCTACAAGACTTGCTCTTGTGAATTCATATCTTTAAAATATATTACAAGACTTATTCTTTTTGGAATTTGGTTCGTGTGCGGTTTAGGTATACCAGGTTAATTATTGGATATTGATTTTTGAGATCGTCCAAGTAAACTTGTTTACAACTCAGGTATACAAGATCTTTATTATTGATCAATACTTACTGATGGTAGCAAGTTTTCCCATATAGGGTTTCAAACGAAAAAGATAATGGTGTACCTGGTATCCTCTCCTTTTTAGCAAGGATCGATCCTAAGTCTGGACCGATTCTGACAATGTTTAACATTTTTTTTACATTTTCGATATATTTGTTATCTTCGGGTTTCTGCAAAAATCGAAATATACACAAGCTAAATTGCGAATATTACTGATTGGATATCAAGTTGATTTCAAAACAGTGATAGTAATGTTGTTGTACAAGACAATTTTATAAGTACTGCAGGCTTTACATTGTGGGGTATCTGGAAAATAAGATGTTCTTTTGTTATTGATAATATACAAATGAATGTGGAAAATGTTGTAGGTCAAATAAACCAAAGCAGGTTGGAGTGGACTATTAGTAGTCAAAAACATGCCTTGAATAAACAAACAAGTGGGGTATTAGAAATGCGGTACAATGGGAAAACCCAACTCACTCTTTCATAAAAATAAATTTTGATGCAGCATATTTTAATGAAACGAATTTGATGGGAGTAGACACTACACGAAATCAACATATTTGTAACGTTGAAAAAACGTTACTGTTTATTTATACGTCAAAAAAAAGTTGGAAAAGTGTCGTTATTATTAGTGTTACAAAAATTTCTCAACAGTTAACACCGTTACAGAAATAATTTACTAAGCAACAATTATATGCGTTGTAAATAATGGAGTAACGGTTTCCCATTCAGCACCCAAAAAAGTTCTGCTGACGTGTTTTGGACAGCTGTAAACGTTTCAAATCATTCAGTAACGGTTTGTTATAACGACTCACTGTAAAGATTTCAGTAACGGTTCTTCTAACAGTTGAAATAATCCAGGTGTCGTCTTTATAACGGTTAAAAAATTGTCAGGTGTCGTCTTTGTAACGGTTAAAAAAATGCCAGGTGTCGTCTCTGTAACGGTTAAAAATTTGCCAGGTGTCGTCTTTATAACGATTTTACTAACGTCATTTTGACGTTACAAAAAAAAATATGGTTTCAAAAATAAATGGGCTGATTTCTCAGCCAATATTTACGCCCTGGAAAGAATCCATATTTAGGCCCATAATCCAAGAACCCAGATGCCTGGATATAACCATATTTAGACCCATATTTCTTGAACCAAGATGCCACTCCTCATTTTGCATTTCATACACTTTCAAAAACAAAGAAAATTTATTCATTCATACTCAAAATGTCTAAGGCCGAAATAACGCCTCAAGCAGAAAGACATAAGAATACTTTAAATGTACTAGACATCCGAGAATGAAAAACCTAACTCATATGATGCCGTAGCAGGAACATAACATACAATCCACATTTCAGTGAAAACCTTAAATAGAAAAAGAACAAATCATTTTACTTCATTCGGAACTGCAGTTTCAATGTTATGGATATCTCCTATGTCCCATCTGAAACAACAAAAAACTATGAATCAGAAGCAAGAATAATGGCTAAACTACTGCAGTTTACAATTTCAGGTAAACTAGTTTTTCATTATCGCAAACTCATCAAAAATCCGGCAGAACAGTGCAATTGAGGGTATCCTAATTGCAGACTCATAATAATGCCTCACTCGTTACATTAAGTTTCTTGCACTAAACCACACATCCTGACATAGAAAACTATTACGAAGTGAAGTATACCTTGACATAATCTCAAAAAGATAATACGCTCCTTACTCTTGAGATATCATTATCTTCATGAAGCCTACAGAAAACACACTAAAAGATTAGTTCACATATAACAATTTACCAAAGACAACATGGAATACAAAGAACACAAAATAAAAAAAACTTTCTGAAACAATATGTCAGGATAGATACAAGATTATTCACTAGAACCATTAGCATGTTTATACTCATTTGTAATATTTATACTAATCAGTCATACTCTACCACTTAACAAACATAAATCCTAACGTACGTGAACTGATACTTCGCAAATACAGGATGCATTTTCAATCCTTGACTGGTAGATGTAAACTCCATTCTAGAAAACTATTATAGAACATGCATTTTCGATCCTCGACTTGCAGATGTAACAGTTTAAGAAGATAATTTCCGCAGCTAATCCACAATTTTAATTAGAGTTCATAAGTTGTTATTGATGCACCTCATTATAATAAAAGCAGGACAAAAATGCACAGTATCTCTTAAACTAGAGAATGCAACGGGCTTACAATAAAGCTTAGCGAATCTTACATGAACCTGCCTAAAAACACTCGAACCACCACTCTGCCATTTGATAGGTGTAGAATACACCGTATTTACTATCTAGTAGTTTATGCTTTCTTTGCTATTTTTCTTGTAAATTATGTATTTTACGTGTGTTTTTGAGTTATTAGCTACTTTAGAGTCGCACGGAGGAAAGAATAAGAAATCACTCAATTTGAGCCAAAAGGGCAAAAAGGTCATTTAACGAGCAATTGATATATGGAGCCCAGTTAAGTTAAGGGGCAACTCTATGTAGAGAAATATAAAAACAAGCCAGCTGATGTTAAGGGGTAACTACATGTTAGGGGTTGTCCACTGGGGTATCCCTTATCTAATGAGTGGGGTGGTCCTTATCACTGGGTGCAAATATCCACCCAAATCATTACAACCCTAGGTCGAGGGGATATCTCATTCATTTCATCACCTGAAATGAAAGTAAAGAACAGAGAGAAAAGGGAGAGGCGCAGCCATGGAGTGTCTCTGAAATTGAATTCAAGGTTAGTAGCAGCTGTTGCCGTTTATAGATTTTGTTCAGGTGATGGAAGATACTGGTATAGGTTGTAAAGATTAGGGTTTCAATCGAACCAAGAGAAGGAGATGATGGCCAGTCGATTGAAGAAATGGGTAGAGTTTGATGTGGCTGTAATCGATCGGATAATGGATCTGGAGGTGATTGAATAGTTCGCTGGAATCGACTGGGATCGAGAATCGATAATGGTGGCCGCTGTGTGAAGCTCGGTGAAATGGGTTAGAAGAAGTCATGGAAGCTCAACAAGATAGAGAACTCGGGGGATGATGGGTTTCGATCTGAAGACGCTGCTGTTGGTCCGAGAGCTGATATGTTTAATCAGCTGTTGTGAAGATCGGAATGGAAGAAGATCTGGTCTCGTGAGCCGAGAACCAAAAGGGTTCGATTGATGAAAAGAGCGAGATGGGTTCGATGCGGATGTGGAGTTCAACGAGTCGAGATAGGACTCGTTGTTGCTTTGTATGAACTAAGTGAAATTGAGATGGGTCTTTGGCTGTGATGAAGAATCAGATGAAGAATTGAGCTCATTGAGTTGTTATGACATACAGGGGAAGGAAGGAGCTGAACATTGAATTGGAGATGGTTCTGTGTTGGTGTTACAGCAAAGGCAAGAGCTGAATATCAGATGAACAAGTGAAGCTCTGTTGTGCTTGAATTATTAGATGTATGTGCTAGGAATTGTCACAGGATTGAAGAAAAATGAGGCCTGAAATTGGCCGGGAAAGCTCTGAAATAAACGAAACTCGGCCAGTTTTCTACACCGGCGAGTCAACTCGGCGATCCCGATGACCGATCCTTATATATGACTCAGCGAGTTAGACCATTCAGCTGAGTTACCGACTGATTGGGGAGCTGACTCGGTGTCTGAATGCTATCCCGCTTGACCCTGTTGACTAACAGTTGACTGATTTGACCGTTAGTCATAACGATTGACTGACATAATATTCCCTTACCGGTGGAGAATCTCAGGTAGTCGGCGGTGACGTTTTCCGGCCGGATTCCGGCCACAATCCCAGTTTTCCGGCGAGCAAAAATTCCAGAATTTTCTATGGATTTCTCTCATGGGTGTGACTTGGATTAGGAATTGGATGGAGAATTGGACTCAAATTTGGAAAGAGAAGGTGGAAGAGTTGAGAAAAGCTTGGATTTGGAAATTGAATTGCAAAAGAAAAAGGATTCTATTCCTTGGAAGATTTGGAGAATATTGAAGCCTATAAATAGAGAAGTTTTCTACAACTTCTACACATCTCTACACACACAACAATTCTTTTCTTTTCTTATTCTTTGTGTGAACTCTTTAACATGAGTAGCTAATTTTATTGATTGAGGATGAATTCCTAGTTCTTAATATGATTTGAGTTTTTGTTTTTAATTCTATCTTGAAGTTTTTCACATGATTATCGTTTGTTTTTACTAATAGGAATGATCTTAATGACATTCATGATTGATTGATAGATTGTTTAGAATGCATGCTAAATTGATTTGTTAGTTTAATCTAAATCTAGTATAAGTTAGGGAATAAGTAATCGTTCTCGACACTTTACACAAGTAGAAAACACAAGACCTTGCGGAGGGATTCCGTGGAGCAATTGTGTGTAGAAACAACGCTAGAAAGTGAACCAAGCGAACCGAAGTTTAACTACTAGTACTAAACCTAAATTCATAGATCTTAATGCATTCAGGGAATTACATCTTGTAAGCGAACCTCAGGGTGGTTCTTTTGAATAGAATCTGATAACTAAGCGGACCTGTTACTCAGTGAAATTAGGGATTTTGGGGCTAGCTAAGCGGACCTGCTATCCTACGGTTGGTGATAATCTGTGACTAATAACAAGTAGAAAAGAACATAACTTGATTCATTATTTTGCAACGAAGAAGGATTCCTTGATCTTGTCTCTCTTATTGCTTTCAACTTTATCTTTTAATTGCTTTGTTTATTTTCTTTTGCTTTTTACACCCCCCTTTCGTGACAATTTTTACAACTAGAATCTCGTGCTCCTCGTGGGATCGACCTTGACTACACTATATTACTTGTTAATTAGGTAGTAAAGTATTAATTAATTTATTGTGGTTACGACACGCATCAAATTTTGGCGCCGTTGCTCAGAGCAGCAATGATGATTTTAGTTGTTTTTATTTTTCTTTTTGCTTTATTCTTGCTTTGTTGGATTCTATTCCGTATCTAACTTGGTTTTTGAATCTTATTTCAGGTGCCGGTTTTCCATGTACGGTGGACAAGAGCAAGCATATTACAACAATCAATATGGTTTTCAACCTCAACATTATGACAACTTCCAACCATCCTTAGGATATAATCAAAACCAACCTTTTGGCTATGATCAAATTCCTACAGAACATTATGGATATTCTCATACATATCAACAACCTTATGACGGGTATGTAAGTGGACAATCACAAGGATGGGAGGATAGTGTTTATGATCAGAAATTCTCTAGTTTTGTAGATAAGATGTCTGCCATGATTGGGGATCTTCAACAAAAGTTTCAAGAATCACATCGAGAAATTCAAAGGAATTCGGAGAAAATATACGAACAAATTAACAAACCTTTGGATACTTTTGATGACGCTAGTGTAGATTACTCGAGCCTTGATCTTAATAATGATCAATCACCTATTCAAAAGGAAGAGCTTGAGGAAGATGCATTTATTGCTTGGCAAAAATTTCTTAGGGAAAGATGGGAGTCCGCGGAAGTGTATGAGTGTTCCGACAATGAGGAAGTTATTCCAATTCCGGATCATAATAACGATCCTTCACCTATTCAAAAGGAGGAGATTGGGTGTGACTTACCTATTGTTGTAAACGGTGTAACACCCGCACAAGAAGATTTTACAATCTATACCGATGAGAATCATTTTAGTGAATGGCCCGATTCCGATGATGAGAATGTTGAAGAGATGATGCTAGAGGATGAAACCACATTCATTGATTTTGTGGAAGACCCAATTGAACTTTCCAATGATTTTGATGATACCGAGACTTTGGTTAAGGTAGAAAACGACGAAGAATGGTTGCAAGGTTTAATAGAGGACCACGATATACAAGAGGTAAGTATTTCACTTGAATTTTTTTAAGGATGAAGAGGATTCTATAATACAAGAAATTGTGAAAGGTTTGTCTAATCCTTTGCATATTGATTCTTCTCCTTTACCTCTTATTGGTTTGAATGTATGTGCTTCGAAAGTATTTTTGGATGATTTTGTTTCTAAATATCCACCATTGGAAACACTTGATGCTAACACCATGCAGGTTTGCCAAGAGGAATACATGGAAGTTCCAAAATTCTATGTTCTTTATACACTTCCGAGTGTGGACGAGAATAAGTGTGGGGGAAATTTCTATCGAGCGATAACATCACTATTGTTTTCTTGTGCTAATATTTGTATGGAGTTATTGTTTTCAAAACAGGTATTATGGGTGGATCCTCAAATTTTCCGATTGTTAGTATATGGGAATGAATCTTGCAAGAGCTAAGTCGGGCCGTCGACTTTAAAACAAGCGCTTAATGGGAGGCAACCCATAGGTTTTGTATTTCTTATCTTTTTGCTTTTTGTTATTTCTTTTTCTTGTTTCTTATCATGTTAAACTTTCCCACCTTGACTTTACTAGGAGGATTCAATTACATTGAGGACAATGTAAGGTTTAAGTGTGGGGAGTGGTTAAGCATGTTTTTAAAACAAAAATTACAAAAAAATTAAAAAATTTTGAAAAAAAAAAAAAAGTTTTACTTAAAACTCCAACTTTTAAAGATTTTTAGAGTCACTAGCATACTTCTAGGTATGTTTACATAGAGATTTTGACCGACATAATTGAACTTGGAAATGTTAGAGAACTACATTCGGATTTCTTGTTTGTTTGAGTGTTAAATAATGGATTTAATCATGCCGGTGATGCGAATTTGGTGCAGGGAGAAAGGCGTTATTAGAGTTGCTGATCAATCATTAGTGGAGACTACCCGTATTCATATCATGTGAGGCACCGACCAGAAATTTTCCATCTACTAAAGAGCTTCTTTTGAGTGTGTGTCACCATACGTTAATTCCGGGTAGAATGGTGAGCTACCCAACCTCCCACCAATAGAAGCACTACTCTTTGATCTCTTGAGTGCTAATTTTGTCAATCATGAGGGTGACGTCCATGGATGAAAGCTTCCTTCTTGTAGTTCGATTTGCAGTTAGCACCATTCTCTCTCTCGACAACAACGGATCCATAGAAACACTCTCATCATCAACAAGGAGCGACATCAAAATCTACAAGGAAAGTTGGAAAAGTTTAAGGTTTATAAGCAACGGAACGAGAAAAAGAGAAAATTTCAAATTCAAGTAAAGCAACATACAAATGAGCGGATTTCACATATATGTTGAAGACTTACAATACAATGAGGTAATTTTATATTCAAGTATGAAGACTTATTCATAAGAGCGAAGAAAATTAAAAGGTGAGAATTTTTCAGAAGTTTATGATTTCAAGATTTACAAGTTGTGAAGAATCAAGTGGTAAAAATACTTCTCCCACGGCCATGGTTTATTTTTTTATTTAATTTCTTTTTAAAAAAAAAAAAAAAAAAATTGAAAAAAAAAAAAAAAAGAAAAGGAAAGAAAAGAAAAACACAAGAGAAATATTTGTTCTTATTTTTATTGAATGAGCCGTGGGGAAGGAAAATCTATAAAGAAGTTTCAAGCGACAAGGATTTAAGGTAAAAAGAGTTAAAAATTGTCAAGGATTTATGAAATTCGAGGTTTATCATCAATAGTTGAAACCGAAGACGACGAGGAGCGGAAGACGTTTCTATTGGATGCCGTGAGAGTGGTGTTATCATAATTGGCGATCGGATGTGAAGGTGAGTAAGTAATCTCATCCTCGATATAATGGTTGATTTCCTTTCTTAGAGATCGTCGAAAAAAATGGTTTTCAAAATATTAAAAGATGTGGGTTTTTTAAAATATTTCTAAGTTATCCTTCCCACCATTCAACGTGTTGCAGAATTCTCTCTTCATTCCTACCTGCACACATGTGAGAACCATAAAAAAGCTGTCTTTTTGAGTGCAATTATCATAAAATCCTTTTTGGTGAGGCGATCGAGGCGAAATGCTTATTGATCGTTTCTCAAACACGCATTCTCTCATTATGGTGTGGTTATTTCTCACTCAACATTTAAGAATGAGAATATGTTCTTTAGTATTTCTAACTTCTTATTACTAGCATGCGAAACTCTATGTCCTCATAGCTTTTTGGATGCTTGGGGCGCTTGAACGCTTTGAAGTTGTGAGTTTTTAGTTTGATTTGCTCGAGGACTAGCAAAGTCTAAGTGTGGGGGAATTTGATAGGTGTAGAATACACCGTATTTACTATCTAGTAGTTTATGCTTTCTTTGCTATTTTTCTTGTAAATTATGTATTTTACGTGTGTTTTTGAGTTATTAGCTACTTTAGAGTCGCACGGAGGAAAAGAATAAGAAATCACTCAATTTGAGCCAAAAGGGCAAAAAGGTCATTTAACAGGCAATTGATATATGGAGCCCAGTTAAGTTAAGGGGCAACTCTATGTAGAGAAATATAAAAACAAGCCAGCTGATGTTAAGGGGTAACTACATGTTAGGGGTCATCCCTTTGGGGTATCCCTTATCTAGTGAGTGGGGTGGTCCTTATCACTGGGTGCAAATATCCACCCAAATCATTACAACCCTAGGTCGAGGGATATCTCATTCATTTCATCACCGAAATGAAAGTAAAGAACAGAGAGAAAAGGGAGAGGCGCAGCCATGGAGTGTCTCTGAAATTGAATTCAAGGTTAGTAGCAGCTGTTGCCGTTTATAGATTTTGTTCAGGTGATGGAAGATACTGGTGTAGGTTGTAAAGATTAGGGTTTCAATCGAACCAAGAGAAGGAGATGATGGCCAGTCGATTGAAGAAATGGGTAGAGTTTGATGTGGCTGTAATCGATCGGATAATGGATCTGGAGGTGATTGAATAGTTCGCTGGAATCGACTGGGATCGAGAATCGATAATGGTGGCCGCTGTGTGAAGCTCGGTGAAATGGGTTAGAAGAAGAAGTCATGGAAGCTCAACAAGATAGAGAACTCGGGGATGATGGGTTTCGATCTGAAGACGCTGCTGTTGGTCCGAGAGCTGATATGTTTAATCAGTCATTGTGAAGATCGAATGGAAGAAGATCAGTGAGCTGAGAACTGAAAAGGGTTCGATTGATGAAAAGAGCAGATGGGTTCGATGCAGATGTGGAGTTCAACAGAGTCGAGATAGGACTCGTTGTTGCTGTATGAACTAAGCTGAAATTGAGATGGGTCTTTGGCTGTGATGAAGAATCAGATGAAGAATTGAGCTCATTGAGTTGTTATGACATACGGGGAAGGAAGGAGGCTGAACATTGAATTGGAGATGGTTCTGTTGGTGTTACAGCAAAGGCAAGAGCTGAATATCAGATGAACAAGTGAAGCTCTGTTGTGCTTGAATTATTAGATGTATGTGCTAGGAATTGTCACAGGATTGAAGAAAAATGAGGCCTGAAATTGGCCGGGAAAGCCCTGAAATAAACAGAACTCGGCCAGTTTTCTACACCGGCGAGTCAACTCGGCGATCCCGATGACCGATCCTTATATATGACTCAGCGAGTTAGACCATTCAGCTGAGTTACCGACTGACTGGGGAGCTGACTCGGTGTCTGAATGCTATCCCGCTTGACCCTGTTGACTAACAGTTGACTGATTTGACCGTTAGTCATAACGATTGACTGACGGAATATTCCCTTACCGGTGGAGAATCTCAGGTAGCCGGCGGTGACGTTTTCCGGCCGGATTAAACCACAATCCCAAACTTTTCCTACGAGCAAAAATTCCAGAATTTTCTATGGATTTCTCTCATGGGTGTGACTTGGATTAGGAATTGGATGGAGAATTGGACTCAAATTTGGAAAGAGAAGGTGGAAGAGTTGAGAAAAGCTTGGATTTGGAAATTGAATTGCAAAAGAAAAAGGATTCTATTCCTTGGAAGATTTGGAGAATATTGAAGCCTATAAATAGAGAAGTTTTCTACAACTTCTACACACATCTCTACACACACAACAATTCTTTTCTTTTCTTATTCTTTGTGTGAACTCTTTAACATGAGTAGCTAATTTTATTGATTGAGGATGAATTCCTAGTTCTTAATATGATTTGAGTTTTTGTTTTTAATTCTATCTTGAAGTTTTTCACATGATTATCGTTTGTTTTTACTAATAGGAATGATCTTAATGACATTCATGATTGATTGATAGATTGTTTAGAATGCATGCTAAATTGATTTGTTAGTTTAATCTAAATCTAGTATAAGTTAGGGAATAAGTAATCGTTCTCGACACTTTACACAAGTAGAAAACACAAGACCTTGCGGAGGGATTCCGTGGAGCAATTGTGTGTAGAAACAACGCTAGAAAGTGAACCAAGCGAACCGAGTTTAACTACTAGTACTAAACCTAAATTCATAGATCTTAATGCATTCAGGGAATTACATCTTGTAAGCGAACCTCAGGGTGGTTCTTTTGAATAGAATCGATAACTAAAGCGGACTTCCATTGCACAAAACCACACAACCCAAATAGAAAACTATTCAGAGTGAGTAAAATATACATTCACACAAGCTCAACAAGATTTTAAGCTCCATACTCCTGAGAGTTCATTCTACTCTTCATGATTCCTACAAAAAATGGTCAGAGATATTAGTTCACATACCAATATTGACAACACCCATAAGATACACATGAAAATAAAAATAAAAAATAAAAAATCAAACCGTACTTATCAGATCTTCCAACAGTTTTCCAGATTAACCATTTGTTTGTCACAAAGATATTTTCTTTGAGTTTCCACTTAGCCTCATAGAATATGGCGCAACTCTATGACCAAAAGCAACTTAAACCTGTGATGTTACAGAAAAAAATCAGATATTAACAAAGCTATACTAATTGCATACACCTCTTTCCTTGAAAGACACAAAAGAAAGAGTTTCAAACTCAATATAAGCCTACAAGGGAGAACCATTTCAAAATCTACCTCCATTTCAGCAACCATTTTCTCATTTTCCTCTCCACCAGAGCAATTGACATCTCAACCTATTCAACAACACACCATTTGGTTAGACAGTAAACAATGAAATGAAATTTTTTGCAAAAAAAATGATATATTATCAACCAAAACTTTGTGGTGTTAACAATACATGAACATGGGATTTATAATCCCTTTTCTCTTCGGAGATTGTCATAATCCATGTCCATCTTATACGATCATCAGCCTTTTGTATCCATGTTTTTGCAACAAACAAGAATTGAAGGAAGAAACCCTATCAATTTCAAGTGAGGCAGAAGTGAATAACAACATAAGTAACTAACTACTTTGAACCCAAAGTGGAGTGTCACTGTAGAATGGAATTGTCAACTAGAAATGTTGTAGTGACTATAAACAAGTAGGCGCCATAACAGACAGAATGATGCGAACCTAAACATGTTTTTATTCACTTGTTTCCAAAACTGAACAATTATGACACATTCATCCAGCATGATAATTCTAACACGAAATCTACATCTAGATTGGGGTCAGTAAAACTGGTAATTATGATAAAAGTATTTGGTACTATCCCCATCAAGCTTATCAAAGAGGATTCCACCAGTTCGGACTAAGCGATTGTAAAATTGAAATAACTGGAGCATTGAAATTGTTTTAAAAATAGCAACAAGTCGATAGAAAGGTAGCATCAGAGCTCGATTTTACATCACCCATAAAGAAGGGGAATCCGAGTACAAATCATCATATGCTATATGTCATGAACGTAACAAAATCACTAACAACGAAGAGTACATGAAGGACCATCAAATCAAATCTCAAACCTCGACCTCTAAAAGTGCTACCCACAATCAAAGCCTGCTAAAAAACCTTGAAAAACACAATACTAAACATATGCTACTTCTTATCATATACTTACACAGGAAACAGTAAAAAAAGAACATAGATCGTACTTCAAATGAAAAACCCATCCAACAAAATGTTTTTTTTTTCACTTCTACCTTCAGATCCATACATAACCTTCAAAACAATTTTCAAAAACAAAATCCTACATCAGAGGACCCCAAGCGATGAGCAAATTTACGTTCTTCTGCACAGTAGATACAAAAAAAAAAAAAAAAAAATCATACACTGAATCAAATCGATGAGCCAATTGAAACTAGGGTTTGTGAGAAAAGTTGAGGATTAAAAAAAAAAAACCCACCTAGAATCAACATGAACCAAGTTGAACTCATTTTTTTTTTCACTTCTACCTTCAGATCCATACATAACCTTCAAAACAATTTTCAAAAACAAAATCCTACATCAGAGGACCCCAAGCGATGAGCAAATTTACGTTCTTCTGCACAGTAGATACAAAAAAAAAAAAAAAAAATCATACACTGAATCAAATCGATGAGCCAATTGAAACTAGGGTTTGTGAGAAAAGTTGAGGATTAAAAAAAAAAACCCACCTAGAATCAACATGAACCAAGTTGAACTCATTTCTTCTTGCTCGGATTTAGGGTTTCCTTTACTTTTACTTCTTCAAGCAACCTGATATGAAATTAGAACAGAGAAAACAAGATCAGACATTAGAGCTCAACAAATAATACATTATTCGAGTAAAATAGCAAAAACAGAGATTTAGATGCCTAAATTTACTAATCGGGAAGTTAAGAAACTTAATTCTTCTTCTTCAGATGAAAAAAATTAGGGCTTCTTCAAAAAATAATTGACTTAGGGTTTTGTTTACAGTAGATTACAAAAAGGAACTTCTTAAATTTCTCACTTTTGTTGAGGTTTTTTGGTACGTATTGATCTCTATACCTTGGTAACTATTACTATAAAGGCGGAATTCAGAATAATAATAAACGAGAAACTTAGAAAACAGAACACAAGTAGTAATTCGAAGAAAATATTTTCTCTTAGATTATGAACAAGAAAACGATTACAATTTTCTCTTTGTTACGCTCACAATCTTCTCTAAACAGTGGATTAACCTTAAACTATTTGCTAAGCTTGCACAAGTATTGTCGTAAGCTTTCTCTAGGTTTTCTGTGCCTAGTATCTGTTGGTGTGTCTATATGAACACACTAACTAGATGTGTTTAGTTATGAGCTAAACATCCCTATTTATAGGCTTGGTTTGGTTTCCCAAACCTCTTAGGAATCTATTTCCTTTTGTAGGACTAATTCCCTTTCTAGGTATATTACCTAAACTAAGAATACTGCTCAAAACAATACTCCTTCATAAACTAGGAATTTATCCTATACAAGGAATCTTTCCTAATATAGGATTTTATCCTCAATTCGTCTTGAGGATCACTAGTTCCCAGGGAAGGAAGATACACATGTATCATTTTTAGTGATAGAGGTTAGGGTTTCGATTTAAGAAAGTTGGTTTCGCAAAAAAGAAGAAGAAAGTTTGAGGGAGAGGTGGGAGGCGGAGAAGGAGAAAGAAACCGATTAGGTTTTAATGAATTTGATGGGTAATCTCTAACCACGTGTCCAAAACAATTCATTGAACGGTTGTCATTGATTTTACAATTATGTTTCGTTTTGTAACTTAGTGAACCATGTGACGTCGTTACATAGGGGTTCATAAGCTTGGGAAGAAAAATCGGACATGTTTACGTTTAAAGATATAAACCACATGTTCCCATTCAGATGAGCTTGAGATGTAAATTTGTGGTCAAGTTGGACAAATTTGTGGTCGAACACATAATCGGAAACAAAAATAGGTATGCTCAGGTTACAAGATTACCATTATGGATGGATCCTGAGTGGATTCTGCAACTTATTATGGAACTCAGCTTGCAAGATTACCATATACAGACCCAATGTTCTCGTCCAGGTAAGGTTTGAGATGTCAAATATAAGATTGGATGGATCATGAGTGGATTCTACAACCTATTCTGGAACTCAGCTTGCAAGATTACCATATACATACCCAATGTTCTCGTCCAGGTGTGGTTTTTGATGTCAAATATCAGATTGGATGGATCCTGAGTGGATTTTGCAACCTATTATGAAACTCAGCTTGCAAGATTACCATATACAGACCCAATGTTCTCGTCCAGGTGAGGTTTGAGAAGTCAAATATCAGATTCGATGATTCTGCCTATTATGGAACTCAAGTTGCAAGATTAGCATATACATACCCAATGTTCTCGTCCAGGTGAGGTTTGAGATGTCAAATATTAAATTGGATGAAACTGCAACCAGGTTCTCATTTCGATCAACTGAACATGAATAATATTAGATTTTGAAACATCTGGTTTCCCGATTACTAGAGATAGACCTCAGGTTCATTCCGATGAAGTGGACATGAAAAATATCAGACTATGAGAATGACCAGATTACCTTTATATGAGAATAAATGCAGCAAATGTTTCGGAGACTGTGAAAATGACAAGATTACTCTCCAATTTCATCACAATTGCAGATATTATAAATTACGTTAAATAAAAAATGACTAGATTACCCTTACAAGAACAAGTGCACATATATTCCGGAGATTATGAAAATGACCAGATTACCCTCCAATTTCATCACAATTACATATATTTTTTTATTTTTTAAATTAAATAGGAAATGACCAGATTACCCTTATCAGAATAAGTGCACCAGATATTCCGGAGACTAAGAAAATGACCAGATTACCCTCCAATTTCATTACAATTGCAAATATTATTATTTTTGAAAACTATAAAAATGACCAAATTGCCCTTTCTGGAATAATTACAAAAAAATATTCTTGGATTGCGAGAACGACCAAATTACTTTTGCCGGTATAAGCACAAGAAATACTTCGGGAACCCTGAAAATAACCGGATTTCCCTTGCCGGAATAAAATGTCTTCCAACAGGCTATTTATTAGGCGGGAAAGTTCCCATAATTCAACCAGAACGCGGCAAAATGGAATTCCTCGTTTTGCGGATTTTTTTTTTTGACTTCACTACAGAGTCGGAGACTTTTGATTTCAATCTTGGTAAAAAGATAAAACTAAAAAGAAATTGGTGGGGTAGGGAAGGCAATCGATACCACCCCCTACAGTTTACATGCCAGCAGTTGCACCATCAGCCCAACGCTGTGGTTGTGTTGATTTTACCATTCAGAATTATATAGAGCGTATTATTTATTATGCCTCAATTCCAGCAATCAGACGAGCTCTCTTCTCGTAGTTATGCTACATTACTTTTCTGTAAATCTGCACTCATCACATATAATTTCAATAGATGACTATTGTAAGAATGTAAATTACAACGTTCATAAAAGCTAGCTAGTACATGTCTTCAAATTTAGGTAATTGTCTATTCAAGACCTGATTCTCCTTCCTTAGTTTCGTTATCTTCATTAAGAATTTCGACATGAAGATTTGATGCTCAATCTCTTTGTTGTTTCCTCAAATTCTTTCTGATGACTAGCACTGCATGAAGTCAGTAAAGAGAATAAACATGCTGATTTTGGCGCCCAAGACGGACACAAATTAACGTTCAAACTAATTTCATAGGGATGAGCAGAAATATTGATCTAAATGAAGTGCAATTTCATTGAAATGCAGAACTTGAAAGAAAAAGACAGTAAGCAATATATGCAAGCACAACCTATAAACGTACAAGTAAAAGTAAACTAAGCTACATCTAGCTCATAAAGACTTCTAAATTATGATCACGTTGCAATTGTTTCCATCCTATACGACTAGTTTTCCTTGGATTAGATCAGAATGCTAAAACCACCAAATTTGTTGTTTATAGTTATACAATATACTAAGTTGAACTGCATTGAGACCTTAAACGCCCCTCCACAAGGGTCCTACTCCTTCAAAGGACTGTTTAGAATCTCAGACTACACCAACATATTGAGTAAACTGCAAATAACAGCTAGGTATAGCCTTGTCTGTTTTATAACAGTGTTAACATTTGTTATCAAGCTCCATTCCATCCTAAGAGAGTTTATGATGCCTAAAATTAACAGCATATCATTGAATAAGTATACGAAAAGAAAATCTGACTTCCTAACAGAATGACAATTCACTTAAATTTTTGAGAGATTCTTGACAAGTAATAATCGAACTAATGTGGTGTCTCAAAATAGAGTTGCAAGCTGATGTCTTTTGGCCTTTGCCATATCTCACCTTCATCTCCAGCTGATCTTTTTGGCGTTAGTGCACTTCATGAACCAACCAGCACCTAGTCCATGGCATCTGATGCCTATCATCATGCACCGCAGACAGTTGAAAAAATAGATTATCCATCACAAATGCACAGTTAAAGGAAAAATTAAAATCTAGTAGATATGATGAAGTTTAGCTGATTTGGAACCAAAAACCAGTTTGAAAGAATATTAAGTTAGCAAACAATGTCTCTTCCATCTAAAATGAGGGTGATTCCTTTTTTCCTCCTTAAAATGACATGAGATAAAAGAAACTGAAATGCAGTCACACATAAGAAACCATCTACTACCTGTGAGCATTTCATTAATAACTGCTTGAACAAATTCAACTGTTTCCTTTTTGAATACACAACGCGACATGGTTCCATTTTCTCGGAAAGGATTGTTACGCAAACAAACAGCTTGACATAAGCTGAACTATCCTGTCAACAAACTAGATTACTCAAAATAATTTCATCTGTTGCCTATCCATGTTAACTTATTGTTCACATTGTTGGCACTGAACAAGACCTAACAAGGATCAGCATGACCATGACACTATAAGTGTACTTCTTAAACTACAGCTAAGTGAATATGAACTTATACTTACGTCATCAAGTAATGCTGCCTTGTGGCTTTTCGAATTGATTATCACAAACACCATATTTTTCCAAGGCATGTTTGTCTGATCATCTTATGCGTCATGTAAGACTCCCACCGGACATCCCTCCACAGAACCTAAAAAAACAGAATACAATACTTGGAAGCTTCATTAGCTTCATATGAAGCTTTCACCTGCAACACCAGTCAACAAAAGAATCAAATGTTGAAGCCTGATGCAAAACAAAGTGACATTCTAGTAATATACGTCCTCATCATCACTAGCCATAAAGTACACTAACAATTTCGGTATGTCCTAGTTAGAAACATCCTCATCATCACTAGTTTTTCTGATACATCAACTAATCTAGGCTATGTTCTCCACTAAAAACTTCAGTGCAACAATAACAATGCCTGCCAGTGTACTCTATGGCTCCAATTTTGCAGAACAAAAAATAACAGTAAAACACACCATTTCAACATTCCAATGGGAGAAAATTGAACAAAGAGGATTGTGTCTCATGCCTTAACCATATAACAACACCACCAGCACCCACCAATAACATCCACACCCATCATCAGCAACCACCACCCACCACCACCAGCACCACTCTCTCACCAACAGTAACACAGATCAGGGTCACCTCCTCCTCCACCACGACCACCAATAACCAAAACTACTCACACCCACAACCACCACCAACAAAAACATGATAGTTCGCTAAAACAAATAAATTTGAGAATGATACAAAAGCAAAATCCCTAATTTTTTCATCAATTTTTGGAAACCCCATCTTCATATAACAAAACTATAGTCAAAACAAGATGAAGAAAGTCAGAATTACTTAACTCATTGAAGAAGAGAAACCCACGAATTTTACAATCAACAGAATCAACTCTAAACCATAATTTTCATCAGCATCGATTAAAATTTTGGTTAATAGATCTTCGATTGCATGAACTGATTGAGTGAAGCATCTTCATCATCTTCAATTGCACGATTTAGCCTCCTTTTCAGGAATAGAAGCATAAATTTAAGGTACGGGAGTTTTTTTTCAGGGGCGTTAATGGCGGAAGTTGATAGAGAAGGGAGTTATGTTCGAGAAGTTAGAAAAGAGTTGGTTTGGGGTTATGTTTTGGGAGAGATTTTAGATGCTGAGATGTCAAGTCTTGAGATTTTTTTTTGTTTTCTAACTTCTAATTCTTGGATTTGGTCAAGTCAAAATGCAAAACAGATTTTTGTTTTGTTTTTCTGATTTTGATAATCAAAATTTAGAGTTAGCGAAATCTAAAAACGTTGAGATTAATAATGGCTACAGTGCATCAATTGTTGGTAGACTGGGTTTAAGTTGGGCTACAGTATAAGTTGGGTGAGTGACCTAGTTAGTAATTCGGGATTCGGCAAACGTACGGAACGGCAAACGTACGAGTATTATACGATTTTGTGAAACCCAAATTCGGTCCAAAATTCGGTCAACGGGACGTGATTCGTCAGTAATTCGGAACGGCATACGTACGTGTATAATTCGATTTATAAATGTGAGTTCGGCTCTGAATATTCGGTATCTATATATAATAAATAATTTGTATTTATAAGGTCATAGACCAATTTTTATGCATATGGGTGAGTTATTTAAAGAAAAAATAAACTTAAATTCCTATACCCCGAACTTATCATCACATAAAAATAGAAACAACGAAGTATGATGTTCATCATATTTACTCCGTTCTCAGATCTTAAAGAAACAATGTGATTCTACTTCTTCTCTTCATGAAGAGTAAAACCTCTAACTGGAAAAACATAATTTTGTTTTTCATCTTGATTTCCCTTCTCCTATGGCAAGTCACTACAACTCCCATCCAAATTGCAAGCAACCCATCAACAGATGTAGCTGATTAGCCATAATCCCTATCTGACCTCCTCTAGCAATCCAAATCGCAAGAACGTGTCATCAAGTCATGGTGAACCACTTAGATGCAGTTACAAAGAAATTCTCATAACACGAAACTTGCAAATTCATTCCTCTTGATTTCCATCCATTGAGAACTGGTGGAAGCGGAAGATCTGGGCTCAATAACGCTGTAACAAAGCATTCATTGTGAAGATTAAGAATCGTCACAACTTTGAAACTGCTGGAGGCAGTGTTGTCAATGGTAACCATGTTGTATCACCTACCACTACAATAATTTAGATATAAATTTATAATCTAGTAAGTATCAGTACTTGATCAGATTAAATACAGATAAATCATTTTAAAATTGACTACTTAAAAGAATGCACATATATGCTAAGCTTCTTTCGACGAAAACGGGAAAAATGGACGTTCTGCATTATATACTTGGGGTTTATCAGAATGTGTTTTGATCTCCAAACCATCGTGAACGATTTCATCTTTTATTTGAGTAGAAATTCTTAAGATTTTAAGGGAGTTTTTTTCCTTGTTTTACGGTTAGATAACTATTCACACGATTATATGGGAGAGGGGTAGATCGTAGATGTATCAAAAACTTCGTGGTTGTTTTCATAATTTCTTTAAACTGAATTTTAACTACTTTTCTAACTGATAGGGGTATCACTAGTGTTTTTGTGGGTATATAGAGGAAGAGCCTTTATCTAAGTATATCTCGACGTTAGAAAGTTACTAGCGTCCAACCGACGTTATAAAAAAGGAAACCGTTGGAAATCTGGTCGTTGGAAATACCCGAATTTCGTGTAGTGGGAACTAATTATTGTTGATGAAAAAGGTAATCCAAGAGGAGCAGGGTGCATACCAGGCTTCACCCAAGATGTAGAAAAAGCTGAAGCCATAGCTGCATTAGAAGGAATTAAATGGGGGAGTGGAGCATAATGTTGCAAACCTCGTTCTAGAAGGAGACTCTGCAAATGTGGTGAATTCAATCAATGGAAAAAAAAGGATCAGTTCAACGGGCTACCAATAATATTATTAATGATTGTTTAGAATTACTTAAGTAATTTAATAAATGGGAATGTTGTTATGTCTCAAGAGAGACAAATGAAGTATCTCATCTTTTATCTAAAGAAGCAAAATTTCTAAGTACAGTAAAAACTCCATATATTGATACTCTATATATTAATAAAGTCTATATATTAATAAAAAATCATGGTCTCAACTTGGGCAAGTTATAAATATTGATAAACTCCATATTTTAATATTAATAGATTTTTCTAGTCCCACCATAAGAAATTTACCTCCATATATTAATATAATAGACATAATCGAAAAATTATAGATCTTGTTACATCAAAATTTAAGATAAAGAAAAATATGTATCTATAGTTGTTTGAGAAAAGGATGTCATTTTTTAGATTGTTATCGCGTGTTTTGATTTGCATATGCGTAAGACCTCGTTACTATGTGCACCTTCTTGTTGAAGCTAAAATGTCTCCAACTTGTCAAGCATGTTTAAAGCTTCTTGTCGAGCAATTTTTTTTTTTGGTATACCTCCCTATATTAATAAACTCTATCTATATATTAATAATTTTGTGAAGTCCCAAGTCTATTAATATATGGAGTTTTTATTGTAGTTGTTTGAGAAAAGGGTGTAATTTTTTAGATTGTTATCGCATCTTTTGATTTGTATATGCGTAAGACCTCGTTACTATGTGCACCTTTTTGTTGTAGCTAAAATATTTCCAACTTGTCAAGCATGTTTAAAGCTTCTAGTCGAACAAATTTTTTTGATATACCTCTCTATATTAATAAACCTGGCATTTTTAGGGGCGACCCCGAAAGAATTAGGGGCGACACAAAATGACAAAATAGGTTGAAAATACTTATATGTCCCTTCATAATCGGTAGTTTAGAAAAAAAAAATTATCTACCGATTGTGACTATGTTCTTTTCTTCCTAGCTTTGGTTTTTGAAAAAATTAAATTTGGGGATACGACCATAATCGGGAGGCAATAAACATTATGAAACTACCGATTGTACAATCGGTAGGCAATAAACATAATGAAACTACCGATTGTGGAAATAGAGAAATCTAAAATTCCTATTGGTTTTTGAAAATTTCGAATTTGGGGCTACGACCATAATCGGGAGGCAATAAACATTATGAAACTACGATTGTACAATCGGTAGGCAATAAACATCATGAAACTACCGATTGTGGAAATAGAGAAATCTAAAATTCCTATTGGTTTTTGAAAATTTCGAATTTGGGGCTATTACCATAATCGGGAGGCAATAAACATTATGAAACTAACGATTGTACAATCGATAGGCAATGAACATCATAAAACTACTGATTGTGGAAATAGAGAAATCTAAAATTCCTATTGGTTTTTGAAAATTTCGAATTTGGGGCTATTACCATAATCGGGAGGCAATAAACATTATGAAACTACCGATTGTACAATCGGTAGGCAATAAACATCATAAAACTACCGATTCTGGAAATAGAGAAATCTAAAATTCCTATTAGTTTTTGAAAATTTCGAATTTGGGGCTATTACCATAATCGGGAGGCAATAAACATTATGAAACTACCGATTGTACAATCGGTAGGCAATAAACATCATGAAACTACCGATTGTGGAAATTCTCAATCATATGAAAATGGAATCTCCTATATAACAAATTTCTCCCGATTGTAGACTTAACTACCGATAATGGAGGGCATATTTGCCATTTCGAAAATTTTGAGATAAGGGGTGGCTTTGTTTTAAGTTTGGGTGACCTTTTTTGTCATTTTGTGTAGCCCCTAATTCTTTTGGGGTCGCCCCTAAAAAAGCCAGGTTAATAAACTCCATATATTAATAATTTTGTGAAGTCCCAAGTCTATTAATATATGGAATTTTTATTGTAGTGCTACATACTAGTTTGAGAACTTACCAATGTGGATATCTTCTCTGATCCAGGAAAAACTGGATGTATCTCAATAATTATTATTGATGAAATTTTCTCCTTTTCTATTAAAAAAAAGTGTCGACATTGTGATTTGAATATGTGCTAAACTCTGATATCTTAATGTTCAAATAAATTCCTTCGATACTCAAGGCAAGATCCTGAAATCGATTTTCAATACATATTATATTTTTGGTATCGAACTATGTTCTTACCATATCTCAGAGGTAATTTTGCATATCTCTAGTTACTATATTAGTAAATTACATGGATGTATGCTACATAATATTAGCTGTCATCTATGAGAACTATCGGTTTAATAGTTGGAATACAATTGGTATTTGTTAATTTCGGAAATAAATATTCACCGCATATCTTAAAGATTTTTAAGATTGGTAGTATCTTATTTTGTAAACAAACTTTAGTCATAACACTGTAAATAGTGAAGTCTTGTATTCTACAAACTCATCCCTTGACAGACATCTTGCATTACCTTCATTTAAAATCTTCTTTGGGAACAAGAAACTTTTAATAGTACCGTTGGTGGGGAATTAAATCGTCTTATTCTTAGTTTAGATTGATTATATATTTGATTAACTAACAGTATGATTATCTTTGATAGATCAAACTTGTTTATTTTATAGTTCTTCTCTTCTAATATAAGATACTCAAGCTTATTTGAGGATTTGACTATTACGGATCTACCGATTCAAGATCTGTAGATAGATATATCGATCAATCAACGTTAATCGACTGCATTGCGTATGCGTGTTGATTAATAGTGGAGTTAAGTCGTTTGCAGCTGATATTTTTAAGTTTGAAGATTGAAGACTTTTCTTTTTGGTTCTAATCTTTGCGATACATCTTGCGCACTTGATTCGCTGGGATAAACAAGCAGTTTATCTTGATAAACATAAAATTTGTACAAAAATCCTACAAACTGTCTAATTGCATTAAGTTGCTTGGGAAACTATCCTCCATCATTTTAGTAGCAATTTGCAAGCAGGGATTCAAAGTCTACAATCAGCAGTCCCACAATGTTCTACTCACAGTAGTCTAAACTCTAGAAGAGCAGGGGCCATGCTAATAAAAAAAAAAAAACTAAACTCTAGAAGACCTTAGTTGCATCGTGCCATATTATTAAGGTCCACAATGATACACTTTAGTAATCAAGTTGCAAGGGTACATATGATACATGTTTCTGCAAAGGTACATACATGTTTCCACAAGTGTCTATCTACACTCTAGCTAGGTGCACGGGTTGCATGTTGGAATCTTGCAACAATGAACAGCACGTTAGATGTATCAAAAATAATATGTAAAGAACTAATGCGAAACAACTCTACCGAAATAACTTGACGAGGGCAGAATCACAGGTTCAACAAGTTGTCCTTAACACATTAGTTCGCGGGTATACTCGAGTTGAGTAATGCTAAACCCCTCACAGCGAAGATGTGTCCAGGATAAGACTGCCCGATATAACTTGAGTTAGCACAACGCAAGTTACCCTCTCTTCGAACTCAGCAACGGGGATGGATGTAAAAACGTATGGAGAAACCCTAGAATAAAACAAGAATTTTTCGGTGTGTTGAAAACAGATTTTCGAGTTGTATTTATAGGATGAAATACTTGCAAATCAAGTTAGGTTTTGGTTTTCTTCAAAAACAAGTAAAAGGAATTTTACCATAAATAAAACTCTTAAGAAATAATTTTGGAATTAATTTTCTAAAGAAAAACTCGCCAAAAATAAACCCGTGTACAAAAGGGACTTGGTGCATGGCATACGCGCATATCGCATGAGTAAAAATAAGTATTTTTGCCCACCCGCTCCACCCACGTTTTACAATTCATACATAAGTGTATGATTATATAGTGGTGCTCCTCTTTAGTTTTCCACAATGTGGGACTAAAGGTTCCACTTCATTCACCCAAAAATGAGTGAGTATCCTTAGACCCTTAGGTCATTAGATCAAACCACACCAAGACCATAAAACCTTTTAATTAAAACTCATTTTCTCCAACAATCCCCCACATGAATGAAATCTCGGAAAACGAAAAAATCAGAGTAAGGAAAATACCATTTAGGCAAAGGTGTCCATGAGGTCTTGAACCCTTACTTAGTGAGAAGTTACCGGAACTACTAGCTAAACAGTGAACCTAGTCTTGAACTGATAGCGTTGGTGTAATTCGCGACAACAACCACACATGATATTCTCCTGGTGTTGCTAAGTTCGTGCCGTTTTGTCCAATTTGGCCCTGGACATATCCTGTTTCTCAGAATGCTCTAGAGAATTGGCTCAATTCTCATAGGAAGCGGCCCCACTTCCACATTCAGATAGGTGAGTTCCATCAAGAGTGTTTACTGCTACACCCCACTTCAATCTTAAATTGAAACTATGGAACTCATTAAGACTTATTTAAAAATCATCCTCCACATGCAGTCACACTATCACATCAAACACCATAGGGAAGGGACAGGAAATGAAATTCTCGATAGTGTTTACCTTTACCCACCATGAATTAGTTGTCTCATTCGAAACCTTGATCTTGGAATCTCCAATCGGCAAGGTTGAGTATCCTTCATGGCAAGTTTAATTTTTGAGCCTAAGCCCCATCCCCTCGATGCTTTACTAACTATCTCCTTGGACAAACCTTTCGTCAAAGGGTCCGCGATATTCTCCTTGGACTGCATCCAATCTATGGAAATAACGCCGTTGAGATTAGTGTTTTCAAAGTATCATGTCTTCTACGAATATGTATAGACTTTCCATTGTAGAAGCAACTCTTAGCTCTACCTATCGCAGATTTGTTTGTCACAGTGTATAGATATAGGCTGCACGAGGCCTATGCCGAGAGGAATATCTTCTAAAAAGTTTCTTAGCCATTCGGCCTCCTCTCCCGCTTTATCTAACGCAATAAACTCCGATTCCATAGTGGAACGAGCTATACATGTCTGTTTGGAACTCTTCCAAGATACAGACGCACTCGCTAGAGTGAATACATATCCACTCGTAGACTTAGAATCCTCTCGATCCTGTTATCCGGTTTGCATCGCAAAATCCCTCAAGGACGGCCGGATATCCTTTGTAATTCAAACTAAAGGTCATTGTGTACTTCAAGTACTTTAGCACTCTAATAAGTGCATCCCAATGTATCTGCCTGGATTACAAGTATACCTTAACCTACTTACAAAGATAAGCAATGTCTGTCTCGTACAATTCATCAAATACATCGGACTTCCTATGACTCTCGAGTATTCAAGTTGGTTAACTCCTACACCCTTATTCTTCTTGAGAGACGACATTAGAATCATAAGGAGTACACACGGGTTTCTGATTAAACTGATTAAATTTCTTAAGTATGGATTCAACATAATGAGACCGACTCAGACTATAGCCATTAGAAGTTTTTCTAATCTTCATCCCTAATATGACATCAGCGGGGCCTAAGTCTTTCATGTCAAAGTTCTCATTCAACAGTTTCTTAGTGGAATTAATAACATCCATGTTTGTACCTAGTATAAGCATATCATCAACATACAAGCATACAATCACACAGGCATCCTTGACAAGTTTAGTATAAACACACTTATCAGATTCATTAATTCTAAAACCACTAGAAATCATCACATGATCAAATTTTTCATGCCACTGTTTAGGTGCTTGTTTCAATCCATACAAAGATTTAACCAGTTTACACACTTTCTTTTCACAACCTTTAACTACAAAGCCCTCAGGTTGTTCCATATAAATTTCTTCATCTAAGTCACCATTAAGAAACGATGTCTTTACATCCATTTGATGTATCTCTAAATTATGGACAGAAGCTATAGCAATTAACATCCTAATGGAGCTAATTCTACTCACCGGGTGAATAGGTGTCAAAGAAATCTATACCTTCTATTTGTCTCTAGCCTTTAGCTACCAGCCTAGCCTTGTATTTTTCAATAGTTCCATCTATCTTACGTTTTCTTTTGAAAATCCATTTACAACCTATGGCCTTACACCCTGGAGGTAAATCTACAAGTTCAAAAGTACCGTTTTCTCGAAGGGAATCCATTTCACTAATGGAAGCTTCTTTCCACCACGAAGCTTCTGGACAAGTCATGGCTTCTCTATAAGTCTGAGGATCGACTCGGCTAGGTATGTAATGCAACCAGGGATAGGTTTTCTCGGTTCTAACCCTTTTACCTCTTCTAGGTTCCACTTCGGTTCATCTTCCTCTAAAGGTAATAATTGACTACTTGAAGGAACATCTAGGGGATCATCTAAACATCTCTTTCGAGAATCACGTTTCAAAGGAAAAACAGTTTCAAAAACTCAAAGATCCCTAGACTCCATGATAGTATTCAACCCTATGTCGAAATTTGAGAACTCACAACCATAAACCTATGAGCACTAGAATGCTCAGGATACCCTATAAAAACACAATCAACGGTTTTGGGTCCTATCTTATTTTTCTTAGGAGGAGGGATGCCCACCTTTGCCAAGCACCCCCACACTTTGAAGTAATCATAAGATGGTTGTCTACCTTTCCATAACTCATATGGAGTTTTATCTCGATCCTTTAAAGGGTACTCTTGTTCAGATGTAATTGGCGGAGAGGATAGCCTCCCCCACAAATTCGAAGGTAATCCTGAACTAATCAACATGGCATTCATCATATCCTTAAGGGTAAGGTTCTTACGTTCAACACCATTGGATTGAGGTGAATAAGGGGATGTAGTCTCATGTATTATGCCATGTTCTTCACAGAAATCTCCTACGGGAATTTCATACTCACCACCACGGTCAGACCTAATAGTTTTAATGGTAGTATTCAATTGGTTTTCGACTTCACTTTTATATATCTTAAAGGCTTCTAAGGCATCATCCTTCCCTCTAAGTAAGTAAACATGGCGGTACTTCGTTTCAATCATCTATAAAAGTAATAAACCATTTCTTACCACCTCTTGTTTGAACTGACTTCATATCAACTAGGTCTGAGTGGATTAAATCTAAGGGTTTAGAGTTTCTCTGGACATTCTTATTGAATGATTTCTTAGCATGCTTAGATTCTACGCAAATCTCACACTTATGATCACACTTATTGAACTCCTCTTTGCTTTTCTCAACCAGGTTAGCATTATTCTTCTTATCCTTACGTTGTCTACAGTGAACTGCCATATGACCAGTATTTCCACACACCCAACAAGGACCCTTAATTTTAATAATGCTAGATTCTGGTTTACGAAACGTACCTTTCTTGTTAGGTCCATGCTTCGAGTTGCGATTGTTGTTGTCACCTTTTCCAGCTTTGGATGGCTTATGTTCAGACATATGAGCTTTGTTAGACATGTCCCTTGCAGATGACACGTTCTTGTCTTTGGTGCACAACATCTCTTCCACTTGAATCTTCTTTCCCAATTCAACCATGTTGATCTCGCCAGTTTCATGCCTCAGCTTTTTCTTGTACTCCGACCAAGAAGATGGTAACTTCTCAATTACCGCAGACACTTGAAAAGTCTCATCAACAACCATACCTTCAGCAAGAATCTGGTTAATAATTTGTTGAAGTTCGAGGAATTGATCAACAACAGACTTATCATTCGTCATCTTGAACTCCATAAACTTTGCCACCAGAAATTTCTTGCTTCCTGCAGTCTCATCTTGGTACTTTGCTTCTAACGCAGTCCATAACTCATAAGCAGTCAAGTTCTCTTTAGCATTGTAAAAATCATACATCGCATCTTCCAAACCGTTCATGATATGATTTTTAGCCAAAAAATTAGACCTCGTGTTCATATTGACCTCCTCCTCAGACAAATTTTCAGCATTGTATAAGTCATCACCTGGAACCAGTACATAATCCAGTTCATGATGGCTCAGATAAAACAACATCTTGGATTGCCATCTCTTGAAATCCTTTCCGTTAAACTTTTGTGGTCTTTCTACATCGTTGATTCCCATTGTTACAAGGAATACTAATGTGTTAAGATTGTTGGAATCTTGCAACAATGAACAAAGACGTTAGATGTATCAAAAATAATATGTAAAGAACTAATGCGAAACAACTCTACCGAAATAACTTGACGAGGGCGAGAATCACGGGTTCAACAAGTTGTCCTTAACACATTAGTTCGCGGGTATACTCGAGTTGAGTAATGCTAAACCCCTCACAGCGAAGATGTGTCCAGGATAAGACTGCCCGATATAACTTGAGTTAGCACAACGCAAGTTACCCTCTCTTCGAACTCAAAGAACGGGGATGGATGTAAAAACGTATGGAGAAACCCTAGAATAAAACAAGAATTTTTCAATGTGTTGAAAACAGATTTTCGAGTTGTATTTATAGGATGAAATACTTGCAAATCAAGTTAGGTTTTGGTTTTCTTCAAAAACAAGTAAAAGGAATTTTACCATAAATAAAACTCTTAAGAAATAATTTTGGAATTAATTTTCTAAAGAAAAACTCGCCAAAAATAAACCCGTGTACAAAAGGGACTTGGTGCATGGCATACGCGCATATCGCATGAGTAAAAATAAGTATTTTTGCCCACCCGCTCCACCCACGTTTTACAATTCATACATAAGTGTATGATTATATAGTGGTGCTCCTCTTTAGTTTTCCACAATGTGGGACTAAAGGTTCCACTTCATTCACCCAAAAATGAGTGAGTATCCTTAGACCCTTAGGTCATTAGATCAAACCACACCAAGACCATAAAACCTTTTAATTAAAACTCATTTTCTCCAACAATCCCCCACATGAATGAAATCTCGGAAAACGAAAAAATCGAGTAAGGAAAATACCATTTAGGCAAAGGTGTCCATGAGGTCTTGAACCCTTACTTAGTGAGAAGTTACCGGAACTACTAGCTAAACAAAGAACCTAGTCTTGAACCGATAGCGTTGGTGTAATTCGCGACAACAACCACACATGATATTCTCCTGGTGTTGCTAAGTTCGTGCCGTTTTGTCCAATTTGGCCCTGGACATATCCTGTTTCTCGAATGCTCTAGAGAATTGGCTCAATTCTCATAGGAAGCGGCCCCACTTCCACATTCGGATAGGTGAGTTCCATCAAGAGTGTTTACTGCTACACCCCACTTCAATCTTAAATTGAAACTATGGAACTCATTAAGACTTATTTAAAAATCATCCTCCACATGCAGTCACACTATCACATCAAACACCATAGGGAAGGGACAGAGAATGAAATTCTCGATAGTGTTTACCTTTACCCACCATGAATTAGTTGTCTCATTCGAAACCTTGATCTTGGAATCTCCAAAAGCAAGGTTGAGTATCCTTCATGGCAAGTTTAATTTTTGAGCCTAAGCCCCATCCCCTCGATGCTTTACTAACTATCTCCTTGGACAAACCTTTCGTCAAAGGGTCCGCGATATTCTCCTTGGACTGCATCCAATCTATGGAAATAACGCCCGTTGAGATTAGTGTTTTCAAAGTATCATGTCTTCTACGAATATGTATAGACTTTCCATTGTAGAAGCAACTCTTAGCTCTACCTATCGCAGATTTGTTTGTCACAGTGTATAGATATAGCGGGCACAGCCTATGCCGAGAGAGGAATATCTTCTAAAAAGTTTCTTAGCCATTCGGCCTCCTCTCCCGCTTTATCTAACGCAATAAACTCCGATTCCATAGTGGAACGAGCTATACATGTCTGTTTGGAACTCTTCCAAGATACAGACGCACTTTGCTAGAGTGAATACATATCCACTCGTAGACTTAGAATCCTCTCGATCCTGTTATCCAGTTTGCATCGCAAAATCCCTCAAGGACGGCCGGATATCCTTTGTAATTCAAACTAAAGGTCATTGTGTACTTCAAGTACTTTAGCACTCTAATAAGTGCATCCCAATGTATCTGCCCTGGATTACAAGTATACCTGCTTAACCTACTTACATCATAAGCAATGTCTGGTCTCGTACAATTCATCAAATACATCAGACTTCCTATGACTCTCGAGTATTCAAGTTGGTTAACTCCTACACCCTTATTCTTCTTGAGACGACAGTTAGAATCATAAGGAGTACACACAGTTTACTGATTAAACTGATTAAATTTCTTAAGTATGGATTCAACATAATGAGACTGACTCAGACTATAGCCATTAGAAGTTTTTCTAATCTTCATCCCTAATATGACATCAGTGGGGCCTAAGTCTTTCATGTCAAAGTTCTCATTCAACAGTTTCTTAGTGGAATTAATAACATCCATGTTTGTACCTAGTATAAGCATATCATCAACATACAAGCATACAATCACACAGGCATCCTTGACAAGTTTAGTATAAACACACTTATCAGATTCATTAATTCTAAAACCACTAGAAATCATCACATGATCAAATTTTTCATGCCACAATTTAGGTGCTTGTTTCAATCCATACAAAGATTTAACCAGTTTTACACACTTTCTTTTCACAACCTTTAACTACAAAGCCCTCGGGTTGTTCCATATAAATTTCTTCATCTAAGTCACCATTAAGAAACGATGTCTTTACATCCATTTGATGTATCTCTAAATTATGGATGAAGCTATAGCAATTAACATCCTAATGGAGCTAATTCTACTCACCGGTGAATAGGTGTCAAAGAAATCTATACCTTCTATTTGTCTCGTAGCCTTTAGCTACCAGCCTAGCCTTGTATTTTTCAATAGTTCCATCTATCTTACGTTTTCTTTTGAAAATCCATTTACAACCTATGGCCTTACACCCTGGAGGTAAATCTACAAGTTCAAAAGTACCGTTTTCTCGAAGGGAATCCATTTCACTAATGGAAGCTTCTTTCCACCACGAAGCTTCGGACAAGTCATGGCTTCTCTATAAGTCCGAGGATCGGACTCGGCTAGGTATGTAATGCAACCAGGATAGGTTTTCTCGGTTCTAACCCTTTTACCTCTTCTAGGTTCCACTTCTCGGTTCATCTTCCTCTAAAGGTAATAATTGACTACTTGAAGGAACATCTAGGGGATCATCTAAACATCTCTTTCGAGAATCACGTTTCAAAGGAAAAATAGTTTCAAAAAACTCAAAGATCCCTAGACTCCATGATAGTATTCAACCCTATGTCGAAATTTGAACTCACAACCATAAACCTATGAGCACTAGAATGCTCAGGATACCCTATAAAAACACAATCAACGGTTTTGGGTCCTATCTTATTTTTCTTAGGAGGAGGGATGCCCACCTTTGCCAAGCACCCCCACACTTTGAAGTAATCATAAGATGGTTGTCTACCTTTCCATAACTCATATGGAGTTTTATCTCGATCCTTTAAAGGGTACTGTTCGGATGTAATTGGCGGAGAGGATAGCCTCCCCCCACAAATTCGAAGGTAATCCTGAACTAATCAACATGGCATTCATCATATCCTTAAGGGTACGGTTCTTACGTTCAGCTACACCATTGGATTGAGGTGAATAAGGGGATGTAGTCTCATGTATTATGCCATGTTCTTCACAGAAATCTCCTACGGGAATTTCATACTCACCACCACGGTCAGACCTAATAGTTTTAATGGTAGTATTCAATTGGTTTTCGACTTCACTTTTATATATCTTAAAGGCTTCTAAGGCATCATCCTTCCCTCTAAGTAAGTAAACATGGCAAAGATTTCGTACAATCATCTATAAAAGTAATAAACCATTTCTTACCACCTCTTGTTTGAACTGACTTCATATCAACTAGGTCTGAGTGGATTAAATCTAAGGGTTTAGAGTTTCTCTGGACATTCTTATTGAATGATTTCTTAGCATGCTTAGATTCTACGCAAATCTCACACTTATGATCACACTTATTGAACTCCTCTTTGCTTTTCTCAACCAGGTTAGCATTATTCTTCTTATCCTTACGTTGTCTACAGTGAACTGCCATATGACCAGTATTTCCACACACCCAACAAGGACCCTTAATTTTAATAATGCTAGATTCTGGTTTACGAAACGTACCTTTCTTGTTAGGTCCATGCTTCGAGTTGCGATTGTTGTTGTCACCTTTTCCAGCTTTGGATGGCTTATGTTGAGACATATGAGCTTTGTTAGACATGTCCCTTGCAGATGACACGTTCTTGTCTTTGGTGCACAACATCTCTTCCACTTGAATCTTCTTTCCCAATTCAACCATGTTGATCTCGCCAGTTTCATGCCTCAGCTTTTTCTTGTACTCCGACCAAGAAGATGGTAACTTCTCAATTACCGCAGACACTTGAAAAGTCTCATCAACAACCATACCTTCAAAGAAGAATCTGGTTAATAATTTGTTGAAGTTCGAGGAATTGATCAACAACGAGACTTATCATTCGTCATCTTGAACTCCATAAACTTTGCCACCAGAAATTTCTTGCTTCCTGCCGTAGTCTCGACTTGGTACTTTGCTTCTAACGCAGTCCATAACTCATAAGCAGTCAAGTTCTCTTTAGCATTGTAAAAATCATACATCGCATCTTCCAAACCGTTCATGATATGATTTTTAGCCAGAAAATTAGACCTCGTGTTCATATTGACCTCCTCCTCAGACAAATTTTCAGCATTGTATAAGTCATCACCTGGAACCAGTACATAATCCAGTTCATGATGGCTCAGATAAAACAACATCTTGGATTGCCATCTCTTGAAATCCTTTCCGTTAAACTTTTGTGGTCTTTCTACATCGTTGATTCCCATTGTTACAAGGAATACTAATGTGTTAAGATTGTTGGAATCTTGCAACAATGAACAGCACGTTAGATGTATCAAAAATAATATGTAAAGAACTAATGCGAAACAACTCTACCGAAATAACTTGACGAGGGCAGAATCACAGGTTCAACAAGTTGTCCTTAACACATTAGTTCGCGGGTATACTCGAGTTGAGTAATGCTAAACCCCTCACAGCGAAGATGTGTCCAGGATAAGACTGCCCGATATAACTTGAGTTAGCACAACGCAAGTTACCCTCTCTTCGAACTCAAAGAACGGGGATGGATGTAAAAACGTGTGGAGAAACCCTAGAATAAAACAAGAATTTTTCAGTGTGTTGAAAACAGATTTTCGAGTTGTATTTATAGGATGAAATACTTGCAAATCAAGTTAGGTTTTGGTTTTCTTCAAAAACAAGTAAAAGGAATTTTACCATAAATAAAACTCTTAAGAAATAATTTTGGAATTAATTTTCTAAAGAAAAACTCGCCAAAAATAAACCCGTGTACAAAAGGGACTTGGTGCATGGCATACGCGCATATCGCATGAGTAAAAATAAGTATTTTTGCCCACCCGCTCCACCCACGTTTTACAATTCATACATAAGTGTATGATTATATAGTGGTGCTCCTCTTTAGTTTTCCACAATGTGGGACTAAAGGTTCCACTTCATTCACCCAAAAATGAGTGAGTATCCTTAGACCCTTAGGTCATTAGATCAAACCACACCAAGACCATAAAACCTTTTAATTAAAACTCATTTTCTCCAACAATCCCCCACATGAATGAAATCTCGGAAAACGAAAAAAATCAGAGTAAGGAAAATACCATTTAGGCAAAGGTGTCCATGAGGTCTTGAACCCTTACTTAGTGAGAAGTTACCGGAACTACTAGCTAAACAGTGAACCTAGTCTTGAACTGATAGCGTTGGTGTAATTCGCGACAACAACCACACATGATATTCTCCCGTGTTGCTAAGTTCGTGCCGTTTTGTCCAATTTGGCCCTGGACATATCCTGTTTCTCGAATGCTCTAGAGAATTGGCTCAATTCTCATAGGAAGCGGCCCCACTTCCACATTCAGATAGGTGAGTTCCATCAAGAGTGTTTACTGCTACACCCCACTTCAATCTTAAATTGAAACTATGGAACTCATTAAGACTTATTTAAAAATCATCCTCCACATGCAGTCACACTATCACATCAAACACCATAGGGAAGGGACAGAGAAATGAAATTCTCCGATAGTGTTTACCTTTACCCACCATGAATTAGTTGTCTCATTCGAAACCTTGATCTTGGAATCTCCAATCAAGCAAGGTTGAGTATCCTTCATGGCAAGTTTAATTATTGAGCCTAAGCCCCATCCCCCTCGATGCTTTACTAACTATCTCCTTGGACAAACCTTTCGTCAAAGGGTCCGCGATATTCTCCTTGGACTGCATCCAATCTATGGAAATAACGCCTGTTGAGATTAGTGTTTTCAAAGTATCATGTCTTCTACGAATATGTATAGACTTTCCATTGTAGAAGCAACTCTTAGCTCTACCTATCGCAGATTTGCTGTCACAGTGTATAGATATAGCTGGCACAGGCCTATGCCAGAGAGGAATATCTTCTAAAAAGTTTCTTAGCCATTCGGCCTCCTCTCCGCTTTATCTAACGCAATAAACTCCGATTCCATAGTGGAACGAGCTATACATGTCTGTTTGGAACTCTTCCAAGATACGGGCGCACTTTCTTTAGAGTGAATACATATCCACTCGTAGACTTAGAATCCTCTGATCCTGTTATCCAGTTTGCATCGCAAAATCCCTCAAGGACGGCCGGATATCCTTTGTAATTCAAACTAAAGGTCATTGTGTACTTCAAGTACTTTAGCACTCTAATAAGTGCATCCCAATGTATCTCGCCCGGATTACAAGTATACCCCTTAACCTACTTACAACATAAGCAATGTCCGGTCTCGTACAATTCATCAAATACATCGGACTTCCTATGACTCTCGAGTATTCAAGTTGGTTAACTCCTACACCCTTATTCTTCTTGAGATGACAATTAGAATCATAAGGAGTACACACAGTTTACTGATTAAACCGATTAAATTTCTTAAGTATGGATTCAACATAATGAGACCGACTCGAGACTATAGCCATTAGAAGTTTTTCTAATCTTCATCCCTAATATGACATCAATGGGCCTAAGTCTTTCATGTCAAAGTTCTCATTCAACAGTTTCTTAGTGGAATTAATAACATCCATGTTTGTACCTAGTATAAGCATATCATCAACATACAAGCATACAATCACACAGGCATCCTTGACAAGTTTAGTATAAACACACTTATCAGATTCATTAATTCTAAAACCACTAGAAATCATCACATGATCAAATTTTTCATGCCATTGTTTAGGTGCTTGTTTCAATCCATACAAAGATTTAACCAGTTTACACACTTTCTTTTCACAACCTTTAACTACAAAGCCCTCAGGTTGTTCCATATAAATTTCTTCATCTAAGTCACCATTAAGAAACGATGTCTTTACATCCATTTGATGTATCTCTAAATTATGGACAGAAGCTATAGCAATTAACATCCTAATGGAGCTAATTCTACTCACTGGTGAATAGGTGTCAAAGAAATCTATACCTTCTATTTGTCTGTAGCCTTTAGCTACCAGCCTAGCCTTGTATTTTTCAATAGTTCCATCTATCTTACGTTTTCTTTTGAAAATCCATTTACAACCTATGGCCTTACACCCTGGAGGTAAATCTACAAGTTCAAAAGTACCGTTTTCTCGAAGGAATCCATTTCACTTATGGAAGCTTCTTTCCACCACGAAGCTTCGGACAAGTCATGGCTTCTCTATAAGTCCGAGGATCGGACTCGGCTAGGTATGTAATGCAACCAGGATAGGTTTTCTCGGTTCTAACCCTTTTACCTCTTCTAGGTTCCACTTCGGTTCATCTTCCTCTAAAGGTAATAATTGACTACTTGAAGGAACATCTAGGGGATCATCTAAACATCTCTTTCGAGAATCACGTTTCAAAGGAAAAATAGTTTCAAAAACTCAAAGCATCCCTAGACTCCATGATAGTATTCAACCCTATGTCGAAAATTTGGAACTCACAACCATAAACCTATGAGCACTAGAATGCTCGGGATACCCTATAAAAACACAATCAACGGTTTTGGGTCCTATCTTATTTTTCTTAGGAGGAGGGATGCCCACCTTTGCCAAGCACCCCCACACTTTGAAGTAATCATAAGATGGTTGTCTACCTTTCCATAACTCATATGGAGTTTTATCTCGATCCTTTAAAGGGTACTTTCTCAGGATGTAATTGGCGGAGAGGATAGCCTCCCCCACAAATTCGAAGGTAATCCTGAACTAATCAACATGGCATTCATCATATCCTTAAGGGTACGGTTCTTACGTTC